>CM076579.1:399512854-399607863 GCA_034641835.2 Pinus albicaulis | reverse complement strand
TTCTTGCTTAGCACCATATGCAGCCAATGTAGAAACCAAAAAACCAAAGATGAACATCAAACCTTCAAGGTGGATTTCATCAATGAATAACTTGACCATCATATCAATTTACCTCTAGATCAAAAGCTTAAAACATAACTACACTAACAACGAAACCTTTTGCAAAAACTTATCCAAGAATCATTGACATTTTAGCTATGCCAAATTGAGCTACAACATCTAGCTCTAACTGGGGACAGTTATTTGGTAGCAAAGTGCTGAGAACTTGTAGACTAGTAGCCTCTATTCGGCATGGAGTCAAACCAAAAAGGAAGTTGATCCCAATATGAAATATCCCCATAACCTGCTGCACCTTGGACTTCTTCCTTTATTCTTAAACTAGAAATACTAAACTAGAAATATTGCAACTGAAAATTCTCAATTTCTGAGCTTATTTATGTACATCTCCTGTATATACATGGCTGAACTTAATCATGTGAAGTCAGCCTTCCAATGCCACCAACCCAACAACTGGGTGTTAGACCTAATGCCTCCATACTATTGAAATTTAAAAATCAAAACAGGGATGTACCATGAAAAATTTCCAGATACAAATTTTTGCACATACCCTTGCATAAATGCTTGTTTCTAACCAAAGAAAGTTGTAATATAGTCAGCCACTGGATCATAGAACTGATGGGACAAGTTTTCAGTTGCCTCCTTTCCTTGAAAATTTTGCTGATGTATATTCCTTTGAACAAGGAAACCTCTTTCACTATTGACTCCTCAATTTGGGGTTGTATGCGAGGAACTTGATTATCATTTTCCGCTGATATCCATTTAGGTCGAAAAGAGAAATCCAAGGTTTGTTCCCCATAATGCTGATTTTTTTCATACAATGCTAGTTCTTGACAAAAATATTTGTCCTCCTACAACAACACTTGAGGAGCTCCATTATTTTCTCCTCTATTCACAAAATCACTAAAATTATGAAAATTATAATGATCTTCCAGGTTTTCAGAGTGTAGTTCAGTGGTTGCAACAAGTTTTTGATTAAAATCCTTGGAATGCTTAAACTATTTTGTCTCAGGAACATGGGCATCCTTGGACACCTTTTGAAAATCCCTATTTATTTCTAAACCTGCATTTTATCACAAAGCATTGTCTTTTTTTTCTTGGCAAAACCTGTTGTTTTCAACAATTGATTTTCTCTGATAAAGATGTTTTCCAGAATCCCATAGATTATCTTCAATCTCATGTGCATAAAGAAACATAAAATCCAAAGTTCAAGGATTTATCTTCTTGAGATAAAAATCCAAGTCAATAGAATGAGCCCTCAAATAGTATACCATAGCTGCAACTACAGGACGTCGAATTTATTTTGGCATGCTAAAATAAAATTTCTGAAACCTTTTATTAAAATCAGTGACCGATTCGTTGCTCTTCCTTTGGATAGAATATAATTCCAACAGGTGATTTTCATATGACTTATTCTCGCCCCAATATCTATTAAATATATCTTGAAAACCCTACCATGAACTAATTGAAATTTCCTCCAAACACTGGAACCATTACTGAGCACCTCGGTTTAATGAATGACAAAACATCCTTACATCCAAATCTTCATAAATAATTTGAAATTTGTCCAAAAAGTACTCAAATTATAAGATATATTTTTCAACTGAAATATCCTCCTCCTCTCCAGAGAAATTTGACAGAGGTTGGAAGCCTTTTGAAGGATACTGATGAAGAATTGTGGGCATCTTTAGGGATCTAAAAATTTCTTTGTTTCTAAGTTGAAAAGCAGAGAGTTTATTTTGAAGCAAAGTGATGGCTGCCAAAGACGATTAATCATCTTCTTTATGTTTAGACTATGATTGATTATCTTTAGGGTTTGTAATACAAAAATCACTTTTTTTCTCAGATTCAGGAGATAAATTAGTCACAAGATCGATGATACAAGAAGAAGGGAGGTCTTCTTTTTTTAAGCAAGAATGTACTTGATAAGTCTTACAGTCTTCTGAGACCATAAAGCAGCAAACAATATTTTTGATGTGTAAGGGAAAACATACCACTGAACTGATAATAAAAAATAGAACTTCTTAAAAAACTAAAACTCTGATACCTATTTTTTCCACGGCGCTTTCTCATTTTCATGCCAAAAAAAATCCTCATCTAATGAAACCTTCATCAATGCAGTCGTCAGGTGAATAATAAACAACCAAATTTTATGTCTAAATATAGTTCACCATCAAGAAATAGATCTCAATACCCAGGGAAAAATAACTTCGTGTCTTCCTTCCCTGACAATGGCACTAAAAAATGTTCTACCTCAGGAGACAGTTCCTGACTGTGAGGGAACCAATGCCTGAGACATTTTAGAATTGGATAAGAAGATTGAAATTAATGTCCGGAAGTACAGGCCATGAAGGCTTGTAACCAAAATTTTTGGTTTCAAACCCTAACCTTCTAAAACAAAATTGCCAGAGGCTATGAGATTTGCAGGGTGGAGATGTAAAGCATAAAATGAAGGAGACAGATTTTTTGCACATGAAATTAAGAATATGTGCTTCAACTCTATAGAAATAATGATGGATGAAGAAGAATAATATGAATGAGATTCCCGGATGTGGAGCGCTTCATTGAGGGCTTCAAGATCATTTTTTAATGATTACAACAACATTTTAATGAGTACAATGAAGTAAATTCATTAAAGCATAAACTAAAGTGTCGAATGCATCTTACACTGTCCAGCAGAGGAAAAACATGTATGAATGCTGGGACACATGAGAAAAACAACCACTGCAACACCAATGTTGGAATAAAAGTAGCACATATTATTCAGGGTTCAAGAAATATTCTAGTTTACAATACTCAGTCATGTAAACTGGACTCTGAACCTCTCCAATCTCTTCCTTTCTCACTTTTATTCTCCTCCTAACCTAACTGTCCCAAATTTAGCTGAAAAAACTAATTCCTTTAACAGTTATAAAATCATTTACTTGTTTAAACTTTTTGAAATATTTGAGTTACAAATCATTATTTTAAATATTACAAATAATTATGATTATAAAAGCCCCCAATTAGAGCCCCTTTTACAAATTTCACTAAATAAACACATTTATGTCATGCCTTAAAATTAAAGGAGTAATAAATGCGTGGGCAAGAGTTTTTTTTCTTCTTCTTCTTCTTCTTCTATGTAAATCAGTTGATTGTATTAAAAGGAAAATAATGTACATAGAGTTACAAAAAGGGGCATGTCGGTTTCAGTACAAAAATGAAACCCTCTTAACCAGGCATGCCAAAAGACTGCAGCACAAAACCCAAACCGAACACTTTGCGTAGCCTTCGAAGGCTTGGACAACCCCTGTTGAAAACTACAAAACTTGGTCTTCCTTCCAGGAAGGAAGCCAGTGGCGACTACCTAGCCAAAAAAAGAGGCCACAAAAAGAAAATCATGAAACCAGAAACCCATTCAAAGACAGAAGGCACAAATAGGAAATTAATCCTTACTCCTCACGTCTGCATCCTCTTTGCTAACAGCCATGCTCGAACCAGCGGTCTCCTCCTAGCTTGGTGCGTTTCGGGGCTTGAACCTATGGTTCACGGTGGTCTTGTTGTTCGCATCGAGCATTTGGATAGAAATATTCACCACATAATTCAGGTAGGTATCAAAGAGATGCACAAAGCCTTCGAGAAGTTGGGATTGTGCTCTTATTTCCTCTACTGAAGATTTCAGGGTCACTTCCAAATTGTCCAACCAGGTTGAATTTCTAGCCGACCCTAAGGTTCCCGCCTGGAACGCTGCCTGGTTCGAAGCCTCCTGCATGTTCATCGATTTATCCAACAGGGTCTTCATATGCCAGGCCATAGCCTAGGTATGTAAGAATTGTGTGGACCTGGTAGAAGGGGTACCATGGTTGGTAATCCAATCGACTTCCTCCCGAATGGCCTTATCATCCACATTTTCTCTAACTTTGGCCACTTCGGCTTGAAACGACTCCATTGTTTGCTTGCCTTTGCAAGAGAGAGATCTGTTGAAGCCTTCCTCTGCCGCCTGAACCTCGGCTACAACCCTGGAACTGCGCAGGGAACATTTAGCCATGTTGTGCCCCCACCCCTTCTCACCAAGTGTGCTAATAAGAATTAGAAAGCTGAGAAACTTGAGATCAAGAGGCTGGACTCTCTACACAATATATATGCCCTCACCGTTACAACCTTGCCCTGTATTTATAATATGGATGTAGTTATTTCGAAACCTTGATTGAGTCATCCATCTTTTGCAATCATTCCTCCTTGTAATCTGATCATTCATCAAGTGGGGGAGATCTCCCAACCCCGTGCGATCCCCCTTGGAAGGATTACCGAACACTCGCATAATGTATCTCTGCCACATCGTAGGATTACAGGTCATGGTGTACCCAGCCTGATCTCTACTATAACTCTCCATCCACCTCCCACACTTCCCATAGGACAGAGGGCACTGATACTGTTGCATCAGCTTAAAAGATCTGGGGAAATGCACACAACCTTAATGTTCAATTTCGTGAGAACTGTCCTCGCCATCTAACGATCTAGTCAGATCCTTGATGGCAGTATGTTCGCACTCCTTCTGCAAGTTTTCAAGTGTCACATCCTACAAGTGGGCATCAAGAACAACCTCAGGGTTGTCCACCACATGATTAGCCAAAATATTTGCCATTGAGTTTGCTGAGCAACGAAAAACTTGAAACACAATACCCTTTAGCATAGAAATGTGGGCAAGGACAAGCATCGTGGCTTGCGAGAGGCACTAGTGCTTGGTGACCTTACTCAGCTTTGTCCCATTCTGCAAACGTTTCGCAACATTAATCGCCAGCATAGAGTCCCCTTCAACAATGGCATTTCCGCTATTCAAACGGACTAGAATCCTCAGACCATGTTCCAGCGCAACAAATTCCGCTTCGTTATTAGTAGCTTCACCCAGTGAGTTGTTATAGATATGCAGGATCTCACCTTTGTCATCTCTAATGACCCCTCCAAAACCTTCCGATCCTGGATTTCCTCTCGAAGCACCTCAAAGTTCAGCTTACAATAACCGAGGATAGGGAGCTGCCAACTTTGAAGGGAGGGAGGAAGCGTTGGAGGGCGAGCAAGCAGACCTGGGCCACTAGCACCTTCAAGCCCGAACAGAGCCAGAATGCGCTATTCACCAGTCAAAGGCCTGTCATTCTGATCACCTTTAACCTGGGTTAGAACCATTTCCCTCATATTTTTCATGATCTCGATTTTGATTTGGTCAATTTGGCGTCCCTCATCCTGCAAGATACGCCTGTTTATTTCCTTCCAAACCGACAAAATGAGGAACCCAGGGCTGAGACGCCATAAGAGGTTAACAATTTCGGGATTGGAATATTTAGTCCTCCACCTAGCGATAGTGTCTTGGATGGAGTCTCTGCTTCTATCTAATTTTCGGAAAATCTCTGCCATCCAATCCCATAATTAGTGGACCAGTTACAGGAATTCAGGAGGTGGTTCAACATTTCCTCCTCTGCCCCACACAAATAGCAGCGCGACGGGCCTATGAACCCTTTTCTGATTAGATTCTACCAAGTGAGAATTTTCCTATTCATTAGGATCCAAAGGAAAGTTTTAATCTTGGGCCAGTATATGGAATCCTAGACATTGTCATGGCAGTGTAATTTTTCTTCTAAATCCCTATTTTCTAGGTAGTGTCTCGCCTCTTTGAGGTTAAAAGCCCCTCCCTCCATTCTACCCCACCGGAGTTGATCGGCCTCTAGTGAGCTTCGCACCTTCCTGTTCTCCACCCTCAGACGCAGAGAAGCCAACTGGTTCAGGACCCTTTCAACTTGGGAGGGAAGGTCCAAAGCCCATTGACGCCACTGGGGGTTCGAATGATCATTGGTCCAATAGTGATAAACCTTTATCTTTCCCAACCTCTGAAAGCTTTGCTGCATCAGTTGATACTTGGGACTCCCTAACTTAGGCATTTGTTGCCAGACATCTTCCCAGAAGAATGTTTTTTGGCCATTCCGAATTTCCCAAAAGCAGTGTTCCTGGATGATATGTTTATTAACCCAAGCTAGGTTCCAAATAGGGGATCCTGTGATCTCCCCTATCAATCTCACTGACTCAGGGGGGCACTAATCCTCTGCGTATTTGGCCTTCCAGAGCGCCACCGAAGGAGTAGTGGGTTCCTTAAGCCATCTCCACCAGAGCTTGGCCCTGCAAGCTTTATTAATAGTTTCTGGGTCTTGAAGACCAAGACCTCCCAAGATCTTAGGTTTATAGATCTTCCTCCAAGCCACGAGGGCCCACTTCTTAATTTCATCTTTTCCTGACCAAAGGAACTTCCATTGGATGTCTCTAATTTTCTGGAAGACCCCCTTCGGCGCTGGGAAAATGGAAAGCATATAGTGCAGGATAGCTTGCAGCACTGCCTTTGTCATGACTAGCCAACCTGCAAAATTCAGAGCCCTGTTCGTTCAATAATTTCCTCGTTCTTCCAGGGAAGAGAGTAGTTTTTCCCAGTGAATCTTCTGCCATGGTTTATCCATTAAGGGAATCCCCAGGTATTTAGATGGGAGGCTTTTCCTTTGAAAGCCGAGAATGGTTGTGATGTTCCTCTGAATGGCTACATGCATGTTGAAGAAAAAAATCATTGATTTTTCTAAATTTAATTCCATACCTAAAGCTTGATCGAAGAGGTCTAGGATAGCCTTGAAACCTCGAGCCTCTCGAACAGTAGGAATATCATGGCGCATCGTATCATCAACAAATTGCTAATGGGTAGTTGCAGGGCTCGTTTGAAGAGGTTGAAGGCCGACAATGTCAGCTCTTGCCTTAACTGTTTTGATGATGCGGCTTAACCCCTCCATAAGAATAACAAATAGAAATGGAGAGATCGGGTCGCCTTGTCTGACCCCCTTAAGGGAGTGAAGGGGTTAGCAGGGGCTCCATTAACCAACATCGAAAAACTCAGGGACTTAAACAAAGCCATCACCCAAGTTATCCATCGTTGGCCAAACCCAAATTTTGCCAACACAACCTCCATATATCTCCAGCTAACTTTATCATAAGCTTTCGATAGATCAAGCTGGATTATCATACCTACCTTTTTCTGGGACTGTAAGGAATGAATCATCTCATGCGCCAGAAGGATGTTATCCATTATCTGTCTACCTTCAACAATGCCAGATTCCTCCTCTGAGATAATCAACGGAAGGATAGTCTTTAATCTGTTAGCCATCACCTTAGAAATAATTTTATATAGAACATTGCACAGGGCTATAGAGTATAATTTTGCCGGAGAGCAGGCCTCCACTTCCTTAGGAATTAGGGCAATAAAAGTAGGATTTAGAGATTTCAGGATAGATGAGGTTTTACGAGAGTCTTCAACTACCTCCCAAATATCATTTTGCACTGTGTCCTATTAAGCTTTAAAAAAATCAATGGTGAAGTCATCGAGTCCAGGTGATTTACCATTAGACATCTTCTAAACTGCTTCTTCCACTTCTGCCATGGAGATGGGCAGTCCAAATTTCTATCGTGATCCTCGGTTAAGATCCTAGGTATGGAAGCGACCACTTCCCGGATGGATTTTTCCCTATCCATGTCAAGTTCCTTGGCAATGTGAGCAAAGTGGTTTACCAGGAGGTTAGAGATTTCCTTATGAGATTCAAAATAAATCCCTTTCTCATCTTGTAATCGAATGATCTTATTAGCCCGTCTGTAGTCCATAGCTGACCTCTGGAAAAATTTAGTGTTCTTTTCACCTTCCTTTAGCCACTGAACCTGAGATTTATGCCTCCATAAGACCTCCTCCTGCTGACATCTCTCGTCCCATTTCCTCATGAGATCTTGCTCCATACGTTTTCAATCCTGAGAAATTTCCTCATTTATCCATTCCTAATGCAGTCTTTCCATTTTTTCCTCCAAGGCTAGCTTCTCCTTGAAGATATTTCCAAACACTTCGTGATTCCAAGTTTTGATTCGGGCTTTGATATGTTTCAGCCTTACTTGAAGACGAAACATCTTCGTACCTCTGATCATCATGGGCTCCTGCCACCATTGTTTAATTTTTGATTTGAAGTCAGGGTGGTCCAGCCAGAAATTTTCAAACCTGAAAGGGCGATTTTTGGGAGTTCCCAAAATGGCAGCATCCAAGATGATAGACCAGTGGTCAGAACCACCACTTGGGATAATATTTTTCTCCACTGTTACTCCTGCCAAAATGATGTCTTCTGTTAGGAGGAAGCGGTTGAGTCTAGAGGCAATTTTCCTATCTCCTCCCCTCTTGTTATTCTAGGTAAACATCCCGCTCCTTGGAAAGATATCAACTAGCCTGGCTATCCTGATGAAGTCTCTGAGGGCCTCCACATCCCGGTTTAGCTTCCTCAACCCACCTTTATTTTCCCCTAGCAAGGTGATCATGTTGAAATCACCCCCATATATCCCTTTAACACCAGTGTGCCTATGCTGCAATTGGGAAAGGTGGTCCAATAGTCTCAACTTATCTTCTAATATTTGAGGGCCGTAAACATTGGTAAAGAGATAAGTACCTGGTTCTGCTATGATTTGCATCTCCAAAAACACATAAGATCTTGTTGCATTTGCATTGAATAAGTGAAATGATTGGGGGTTCCATAAATTTTCCAGTCCTCCTTCATTTCTGTTACCTTCAACTTCTATATACTCCATCCTTTTACCGATTTTCCTACTTACTTCCTGCATCTTTTTACTTGAGCATTTTGTTTCTTGTAGAAAGATCATATCTGGGTTTTCTTTTTTGACATTCTTCTTCAGAAGTCGTTGTTTCCTTAGGCTATTTAGCCCCCTAGCATTCCAAGATAAGATCTTCATGATAAACATACAAAGTTAAGAAGAGGAAGTAAAAGCCTCCAGGGCTTTCATCTTACCTAAGTTTAGAAGCATTTGTCCTAGTTCCTGGAGAGCTTCATTGTTTGATCATCTCCCCCTTTTGTGTCGAGGTTTTGCCTTTGGGTTAATCTATTGCAGGCCTTGGACTTTGATTCCCAAACCTTTGGTCGCACCATGCCCTCTTTTCTGGCCCTTGGACTCTACCTCTTGTTGAGCCAGAAATGGGAAATTTACCCTGTTCAATTCCTCTGCCGAGATGTGTTCCATTCCTATTTCCTTCCATTGTTCGACCATAGTGACAAAGTCCATGCCTTCTATGTCCAGGATGTTCCTTAGTTCTAGATCCTCTGTGCTTTCTTCACTTATTGCCATATCTGCATGCCCTTCTACATCTCAAACGTGTTCTCTTCCTTTAGGGTTCTCTTCTATAGTTTTCATTCAAGCGCTTAGGTTCTCCTGCTGGGTAGCTCCCATTATATTCGGTTGTGAGTCCAGCGGATTAGAGTCTTCTTCTGTAACATTTTTTCCTCCTCCAGAGTTGCAAAGGCTTTGCCATTCCCTTTAGTGGATGTCCCTGTTTTAGGGTGGTTCCTTCTATTAGATCTTTGTCTCCCGTTTGGACAAGTAAAGCCTTCCTGGTCTTTCGGCGTTCCTTCCTTACTCTTTTTTGTTTGTTTGTTAAGAGGGAATTCCCAAAAAAGGTTTCCATGTTCATGGCATCTACGGGATCGAAAGGGGATCTGCTCATAGTCGATGGCCTGAAAGAAAACTTCATCTCGGAATTCTAGCCACAACCCTTCATGCAGTGCTCTTGAAACATCCATTTAAACGCATATTCTTGCACAAGAGGTATACCTATTTTGCAAGGTAGCCTCCGAGGCTTGGAGAAATTTTCCCAGTTTGTTACTCATCTGTTCAAGCACTGAGGGCCTCCAATAGTCGATGGGGAGTGAGAAGAGGCGAATGCATACCAACACATGGGTAAAATTTTCCTATTCTGGGGCAAAGTTGGGCTTCCATGGTCTCATGTATATAAGACCTATCGAAGCATAGAAATAGGGCCCCCCATCAAAAATATGGTCCTTGTCTTCCAGGTTGGAAAAAACCACCGTAAAAAACCTCTTTTCTCCTAGGTGGAGTTGGACATCGCCACTGGGTTTCCATTGTTGCTTAATCCATTGGCATAGGGATTTTTCTGTAGGCAAAAAACCCATAAACTTACATATCAGTGCGTATATAGACACGTGATCCCTGTATTCTTGCATTTATGGATCTGTGATGATGACCCGAAGAATTTCTGAAGTTTTTGGTTTACAATGCTCATTTTCCACCAGATTTTTTGCCGCCTGTGCTAGATCCCAAAGGATCTGAGTCATCCTGAGATTGGGCTTGATTTTATACTGTAGCTTTTTTCCCTTCTGTTTTCATACAAGATTGCTTCTTGGGAGAAAGTTTATCCTTGTCTTCTCCTTCCGTTATTTTGATGCCACCTACCAGCCTTTGACTCTGTGCCTCCTTGAAGACCACACTATCCTTTTGCTTCTTGCTAGCAGCTTCCTTGCTGGCAGCATCAGAACCCGCAATCTACACTCCTTCGCTAGGGCCTTTACCCTTGTCCAGAACCATTTGTTTATATGACGGGGCCCCACAGGCCCCTGTGCGTCTCATATGATTGGCCAATAATGATCCGCGTCTGAGGAACTCTGCAAGATGGGCCCTGTCGTTTGCCTGAGCTCGCTGCAATGTTCAGATGGAACCACCAAACCCTCCGACCTGCAACTCAAAAACCCTAGAGCTGGTTATCTCACTACTCTATTTTAAATGTGTGGGCAAGAGTTGGTGTTGAATGTTTTAACAAATGTAACCACTAAAGTGTGTCCCAGTGAATGTGTTATCACTCTCCCCAACTTCCCAAGGTTGAGAAAGGAGTGGAGAAAGGTAACCACAAACCAATATTTTGGCTAGGAAGCTAGCCCTACCTAGACCAGAGAGGACTCTCTCTATGTCACTTTTAAATAATCAAAAGTATCATAGGATTTTAGGCTAGATATATATATAATCTAGAAATGAGTAATTTGTTTGGTAATTGGGATGTTGGATAGAAATAAGAATCTTGGAAACTAAAGATGATTTCACATATTGAATTGTAGAGAACAGAGTGAGGCCAGGTAGGTAAACTATTTGAGCATACTTAAATTGTCATTGTGTATATTGGTAGAAAAAGGCAAGGGTCTAAATGAGCATTTTAATGAATTCATTCATCAGAAGAAAGAAAGACTTATGAAAATCTTAATAAACAGAGCGTAGAAATAATGATTTCTGTTTATAAAACTAATAATATTAACATACAAAAATTGTAATGGAAATGGACTAACAGAGAGAAAAACAATGCTCAATAGTAATATCACAGGAATATTAGAATATTTGTTGCAACATCCTTGATTTCATTAAAAATATTTACAATAGGTCCACTGTGATATCAGAGTCTTAAACTCCACTATCTAACAACTATCAACCAACTCTACATCCATCTTCTGCTTATTTATAATTTTACTATAGATCTGTCGGCAAGGCTAGACCTTCAGATTCCTCTCATGACTAACAAAAAACATAATAAGAAGGAGAAAAAGTAGACTTTCTGCTATTTTTAGCAAAAAAAACTTCTGATATAATTAATTACATTAACAGACTATCTTTGAGCTTTTTGACGAGGCATTGTTATTTGCTGATAGGTGTCAAGTATTTTAAAACATGTGTTGCCTGAAAAACCTGTAACTGCCCCTTTAAATCCTGCTTATGCTGCCTTTGGAAACATGTTGGTTCTGAGGAGTAATGGTGGAGCGGGTCTTTTGGAAATCTGTTTTAGAGAAAATTTTGTCGTTTTTAAATGAGTTTAACTGAAGGATTTGACACATAAAGGACCTTTTTTTAATGAATTAATGGTTTATGGAGAAATGGAGTGAAAGGCGGGAAGCATTGTGAAGGAGACATGTTTGATGTAGGCCAACGGGGAGGAAAAACCTTTTAAACATATATATCACAATCACAGATCGGGGGCAGAACATTTTAAACATAAGACATGAGAGGAGGAACTATGAATAATGATTTGCGATGGAAGTGATGATGTGGCGGTGGTGGGGTCTATTTTATTACATCGGGGAATGGAGTTGGGATAACAGGGCATTAGAGGAGCAAACAAACCTTTGCATTTTGTGATTTGCGATATCGCAAATCAGGGAATTAGACTTATCGCATATCGGCAGTTAAACTTTATCGCATTTCACATTTCAGGGACTGGAAGGATTTATCGCAAATCGCAAACGAACTGGAAACTTTTATCGCAATCAGGACCAAAGGCTTATCGCTTATCATATATCGGGGTTTTGGGTAGGTAACATAAATGTTTCGCAATGGAAAATTGTGATATGCGATTAGCGACGATGACGTGGCAGGGAAGGTGGGTCCATTTAAAGATTTAATTCAGAAAATTGAAATGCTTTGATTTAAATGAAATATGATAAAATGCCCGAAGCATAAGAGAAGGGGTTTATAAAGTGATTTTAATGTGATAAGTCGTATCAAAAGGCAAGATGGTAGGTACCACCGATATTGCATATCGGGAAGTTTATAGGATTCGATAATTTTGAAACTAGTGAACTTTGGGATCTGCGATAAGCACTTTGTGAAAAGGTAAGGAGTAAAGGTAAATGGAAAGGCGAAAAGGGGTATATATATATATGGAGAGGGCTTGCTGTGGGGGGCGGAGCTGCGGTAAATGATATTGTTAAAGTTAAAAAGGAATATGATATGGTTGTTGTTGGGTGGGCGGAGCTGCTATAAAAGTCCCGAAAACATAAGATAAAGTGTATTTAAATGGTTTTAAAAGTACTTTTAAAGAGAAATTAGCACTGGACTTTGGGTTTTGGGAAAAATGAAGTGTATGGAGGTTAAATGAAATGAATGAAGGAGGAAATGAAATTTTCTCACCATTACACTTTGACAGCAACACTTTCTTCTTTCAATTGAACTGAAAAGGCAGATTGATCCCTTAGAGCTTTGACAGTCATGGATAAAATGATGAAACAAAAAATCAGACCTAGACTCTTTTAGTGACCAAAAAAACATATTTTGAGAACTTGTTCAAAAATAACAAATTTTGACCTAAGACTCAATGAAAACTTCGAAAAGAGATATTTTTTATCACTGATACACTAACACTAACATTGGCTTGATTTGGGGATGGCAGCTCCTTCAGGAGGTGTCAAGAACACCGTAGAGCAAGAAACCTTACCGTTGGGCAATGGAGTCAAAACTGGACTATGAATGACTCAAAAAATGATTTGACTAAAAGAAAACTGATAACCTTAAATGTAGACTAACTAGAAACTTTACTGGAAGATACTAAAAAAAATGCTCAAAATTGAGCTTATTTACTAAACCTATTCTAGCCTATGTAGACATCACTTTGTCAAGTGAAATGGAACAACCAATGCAACCATGTAAGAATTTTAGCTATTAATTGAATTATCTTTGAGTGCTTTCTTATGAGCAAGAAAAGAGAACTACTAAAAGGCAACTCCCACGAATATTTGTAATTAGATTGAATCTTAATGAAATGAAAAAGCATGAGCCCACCATCTGACCTCAAGAATGCTGCAAAAGGATCTTCATAGGAATACATTTTGATTTCCAGCCCATCTAATGCATTACTTCTCTGCTCTAGCTGGTTTGAATATGAACTTTCGTCTTTATCCTTACTTTTTTGATATGACTACAGTTTTTCAGATGAACTTTGGAATGAAACTCTTGCTGAACAAGACAATGATGTTGTCTGTCCAATCAGATTTTTATCATCTCTATTTTGAAGCTCATTTCTAATTAATAGAGAAGAAATTTGATTGCATAAATCATCTAAAACATCAGCTATCAGATCATGGAGAACTTGAGAAGACTGTTGCAACTTATTATTAATTGATTCCAATAAGACTACATGACTTTCCATAAGTTGCTCATTCTTTGCTTCATAAATATTAAAAAAACAAAATTCTTCCAAAACTGAAATGTTTCAAAGCAAAATGGTAAAGAATTTTCCTGCTTCATTTGATCATATATTTCACTTTCCAAATCTTCATCTACAATTTGAAATTCACTGAAACTTGATGGCTGCAATTCTGAAACTAAGGAGTCCCGATCAAGAATTTCATTATTCTTTTCGTTGTCAATATCAACACTTAAAGACTGTTGATTTTTTATCTTAGAAAAATTTTCTTTGATGAACAAGAATGAAGTGAAACATAAGGGCAAATATCCTTCACTTATTTCAAAATTTTCTGCCTTTTCCTCATTGTTTTCATTACAAATGTATATTGGCTGATCACTACATTTCAGTTGTTGAAACTGGGCCTCCTCCTCCCACAAACCAGGTTTTGATTGCTTTGAAGAGCTGGGCTTGATTTTGATAACATATTCATCATCATACACATCATACTTGGGTAAATCATCAATATGAGTAATGTCATCAAACACATACATTAGATCAACATATTTATTTTCCTTGGATTGATCTACAAATCTATTTTCATGATTGTCCATAAATGAATGTAAATAACAATCATTTTCAGATCTGTGGCAGATGGGATTAACATGAAAATTTTTGGGGTTAACAACTTCTCCTTCTTCTACAAATTGATCTATAAATCTGATTTCTTCGTTATCCCTTAATGCATACATAAAGTAATTATTATAATTTTATGACAATTGAGATAGGAAAGAAAATGATTAAGATCAACAACTTGTTTTTCTTCAATCAATGAGACATGGTGATCTTGAGCAACACATTCATCTCTTATGATGATCTTTTGCATCATCTCTTCTACTGCACTTAACAAAATTTCGAGCTTTACTTTTGAATATGTCAGGTATTCCTTCTCTATGTTTTTTTTTCTTCTACCTTCAACTTTAGCCTTTTAACTAGAAAATTAGCTTTTATAGCTATTGCATTGTCTTGCATTTATTCTAGTGTTGTAATGTCCATTTATCTCAATCGAAATTCCATTTCAGGATCAAAATCATACGGGTAGTGTAGGAGAGCTAAACCAATAGGTGGTTTTATATCAGCAAGGATTGAATGATATATTTGATTGAACCTAGCTGAAAATTGCTGCACTGTTTCTCCTGACTACTTTTTCAAATGATTATATTCTTCTAAAATGAGAATAGGATCCTCCTTGATCACCCATTTATCAAGAAATACTTTCACAAATTGATGAAAATCAACAATGCTTGCAACTGGAAAATTTTTGAACCATTCCTTGGCTTTGCCTTGCAAAGATAGAGCAAAGATCCTAATACTAACATCATCTTCATCAATCTCAAAAACGTCGAGGCAATTCTCAAAAATATGAACATGTTTCTCAGCAGTGATGTTACCAAATTCTCCATCAAACTTGGGAAGATATTTGTCATAATTTTCAGGGAAATCATGAAGTATAGGAGGCAAGATGAGTGACTTGTATCTATCTGGAATTTTTCAAGGTGTAAAAGTATGTGCAACAGCTGTAGAATTAGTCTTGATCTCTTGAGTTTCATCAAGTTGAAGATGGTCATCATAAGATTAGGAAGAAGAGTATGGACCAAGATCAAAGATGTATGAAGAATTTGAATTTACAACCTTCAAAGGAAGGGAATCTAATGAAAGTCTGTGATATTTTCTCAAACATGATATACTTTGAAAAAAATTCTGGACATGCGTAGAAAATGAGAAGAAATATTTCATGACAAAGAATGTGACATATTGAATGAAAGTCCAAATGGAATACCTGATCTTCCCATATCGTCCTTTCATATTTCTTGGCAAGGTTCATCCTCAAGTGGAGTCTTTAAATTTAGTTTTGAAACTAATTTGGAGTTGTCAGGTGAATGATTTCAGCCTTCTTGTGCCTGATCACTGTTCACCATCAGCAACTAGAGCTAATATTTGCCATTCTTTCCCAGGGAAGATTTACCTTTTGGTCCCTGGAAACGGTGCGAGAAATGTTATCACCCTCCCCAACTTCCCAAGGCTGAGAAATGAGTGGAGAAAGGTAACCACAAACCAATCTTTTAGCTAGGCAGCTAGTCCTACCTAGACCAGAGAGGGCTCTCTCTTTGTCACTTTTAAATAATCAATGAATGGTTGAGTATTATAGGATTTTAGGCTATATATATATATATATATATATATATATAAGTTAGAAATGAATGATTTGTTTGGTAATTTGGATGTTGTATAGAAATAGGAATTAGGGAAACTAAAGCTTATTTCAAATATTTAATTTCAAAGAATAGAGTGAGGCAAGGTAGGTAAACTATTTGAGCATACTTAAATTGTCATTGTGAATAGTGGTAGAAAAAGGTAGGGGTCCGAATGAGCATTTTACTAAATTCATTCATCAGAACAAAGACACACTTATGAAAATATTAATAAACAGAGCAAAGAAATAATGATTAATGCTTATAAAACTAATAAGATTAGCATACAGAAACTGTAATGGAAATGGAGTAACTAAGAGGAAAACAATGCTAAATAGTAATACCATAGAAATATTAGAATATTTGCTGCAACATCATTGATTTCAATAAAAAAATTTACAATAGCTCCACGGTGATATCAGAGTCTTAAACTCCACTATCTAACAACTATCAACCAACCAACTACCAACCAACTCTACATCTATCTTCTGCTTATTTATAATTTTACAATAGATCTGCCAACAAGGCCAGACCTTTGGATTCCTCTCATGACTAACAAAAAACAAAATAAGAAGGAGAAAAAGTAGAATTTCTGCTATTTTTAGCAAATAGAACTTCTGATATAATTAATTACATTAACAGTCTGTCTTTGAGTTTTTTGAGGAGGCACTGTTATTTACTGATAGGTGTCAAATCTTTTAAAACATGTGCTGCCTGAAAAACCTGTAATTTCTCCTTTAAATCCTACCTGTGCTGCCTTTGGAAACGTGTTGGTTATGAGGAGTAATGGTGGAGCGGGTCTTTTGGAAATATATTTGAGAGAAAAAATTTCCATTTTTCCATTCTTTGGCTTCTTCGCTCGATGGGTTTCTTTGCAGTTATACCTAAGATTTTGAATAAAAACCCGTATAAATGATTTTAATGGAAGGATTGGACGCGTGAAGGCCCTTTTTTAATGAATTAATGGATTATGGAGAAATGGAGTGAAAGGCGGGAAGAACAGCGAAGGAGACACATTTGATGTGGGCCAGCGGAGAGGAAAAACCTTTTATACATATATACCACAATCGCAGATCGGGAGCGAAACATTTTAACCATAAGACATGAGAGGAGGAACTATGAATAGCGATTTGTGATGGAAGTGATGACGTGGTGGTGGTGGGGTCTATTTTATCGCATCGGGGAATGGAGTCGAGATAATAGGGCGTTGGAGGAGCGAACAAACCTTTGCGTTTTGCGATTTTTGATATAGTAAATCGGGGAGTCAAAATTATCGCATATTGGCGGTCAAACTTTAGCGCATTTCACATTTCTAGGACTGGAAGGATTTATAGCAAATCACAATCCGGCTGAAAATTTTTATTGCAATCGGGACCAAAGGCTTATCGCTAATTGGATATCGAGGTTTTGGGTAGGTAACATAAATGTTTGGCAATGGAAAATTGCGATATGCGATTAGCGACGATGACGTGGCAGGGAAGGTGGGTCCCTTTAAAGATTTAAATCGGAAAAATGAAAATGCTTTGATTTAAATGAAATATGATAAAACGTTGGAAGCATAAGAGAAGGGGTTTATAAAGTGATTTGAATGTGATAAGGCATATCAAAAGGCAAGATGGTAGGTACCACCGATATCACATATCGGGAAGTTTATAGGATTCGACAATTTTGAAACCAATGAAGTTTGGGATCTGCAATAAGAAATTTGTGAAAAGGTAAGGAGTAATGGTAAATGGAAAGGCGGAAAGGGGTATATCCTATATAATATACATAATATATTATATATGATATATGGAGAAGGCGTGTTGTGGGGGGAGGAGCTGCGGTAAATGATATTGTTAAAGTTAAAAAGGAATACGATATGGTTGTTGTTGGGTGTGCGAAGCTGCTATAAAAGTCCCGAAAACATAAAATAAAGTGTATTTAAGTGGTTTTAAAAGGACTTTGAAAGGGAAATTAGCGTTGGACTTTGGGTTTTGGGAAAAATGAAGGGTATGGAGGTTAAATGAAATGAATGAAGGCATAAATGAAATTTTCTCACCATTACACTTTGACAACAACACTTTCTACTTTCAATTGAACTGAAAAGGCAGATTGATCCCTTGGAGTTTTGACAGTCATGGATAAAATGATGAAACATAAAATCAGACCTAGACTCTTTTAGTGACTAAAATTTATTTTGAGAACTTGTTCGAAAAGAAATTTTTTTGACCTAAGACTCAATGAAAACTACTAAAAGAGATATTTTTGATCACTGATACACTAACACTAACATAATGTTAATATGCATGAAATTTATCAAAACCACAACCGTTTACAAAGGCACCCTTAGTGGTTTTCAAAAATGAGGATGAGTGATGCCGTATTGAAACATAACCGTCGATCTGCAAACAATGGTTTATATCAAACCACTCTACGAGGGCACCCTCTCACATAAGTTTAGTTTAGTTTGTGCTTCCGAGAAGTCCTTTGATCTGGTCTCAAGAGATCTGAGCCCTTGATTCCTTTCCCATCTTTATTTTCTCTCTTATAGCCAATAGTAAAATTTATAACATGGTGTTTGGCCAGTCTGTTTTCGATTAACAATCTGTCCAAATATTGGGAGTCACTTCTTAGATCTGACATGTGAGATGAAGTGTTCAACCTCCATAGTTCATTTTCAATATCCTTTACTCTTCCCATATAAATTTCCTCTACTCTTTGAACATAATTACTTCTCAATATTTTAAATTTCTGATGATCTCCATAGATCCTAAATTTGTAACCTAGGCATTTCCTGTTGTGTCCTCTTTTAAAGGCGGAGATAACTCAAACCTATTGTCCCCTTCATTCACATATGTCTAATTTTGTTTTCTTCTATTATTTTCGGTAGGGAAATTCTTAGTTTCAACAACAACAGTAAAATGAGACCTAGCTTGAAGCTTTGCATAAATTCTTGTTATTGACCAAATAAAGTTTTCATATAGTTAGCCATTGGATCATAGAACTGATGAGACAAATTTTCAGCTACCTCCTTTTCTTGAAAATTTTGCTGATGTATATTCCTTTGAACAGGGAAACCTCTTTCATTGTTTGACTCCTCAATTTGGGGTTGTATGCGAGGAACTTGATTTCCATTTTCTACTCACAACCATTTAGGACGAAAAGAGAAATCCAAGGTTTGTTCCCCATAATGCTGATGTTTTTCATACAATGCTAGTTTTTGACAAAAATCTTTGTCCTCCTGCAACAACACTTGAGGAGCTCCATTAGCTTCTCCTCCGTTCACAAAATCACTAAAATTATGAAAATTATAATGATGTTCCAGGTTTTCAAAGTGTAGTTCAATTGTCGCAACAAGTTGTTGATTAAAATCCTCATAATGCTTAAACTATTTTGTCTTGGGAACATGGGTGTCCTTGGACACCTCTTTATTTCTAAACCTGCGTTTTCTCGCAAATCATTGTCATTTTTTACTTGGAAGTCCCTGTTGTTTTCAACAATTGATTTTCTTTGATAAATAAGTTTTCCACAAGCCCATAGTTTATATTCAATCTATTGTGCATAAAGAAACATAAAATCCATAGTGCAAGGATTTATCTCCTTGAGATCAAAAGCCAAGTCAATAGAATGAGCCCTCAAATATTATACCATAGGTGCAGCTTCAGGAGGTCGAATTTCTTTTGGCATGCTGATTTTTTTTTTTTGAAACCTTCTATTAAAATCAATGACTGATTCATTGCTCTGCCTCTAGATAGAATATAATTCCAAAAGGTTCTTTTCATATAACTTGTACTCGCCCCAATATCTAAGAAATATATCTTGAAAACCCTGCCATGAACTAATTTAACTTGCCTCCAAACACTGGAACCATTGCTGAGCACCCCGCTTTAATGAATGACAAAACATCCTTAAAGCCACATATTCATAAATAATTTGAAATTTGTCTAGAAAGTACTCAAATTCCAAGATATGTTGTTCAGTTGAAATATCCTCCTCCTCTTCAAAGAAATTTAACAGAATTTGAAGCCTTTTGAAGGATACTGATGAAGAATTGTGGGTAGCTTCAGGGTTCTAAAAATTTCTCTGTTTCTGAGTTGAAAAGAAGAGGGATGCTTGTGAGGACAAGTGGTGGCTGCCAAATATGATGAATAATCTTCTTTATGTTTAGACTATGACTAATTATCTTTAGGAATTGTAATAAAACAATCAATTCTTTTATCAAATTCAAGAGATAAATCAGTCGTAAGATCAATGATACAAGAAGAAGGGAGGTCTTATTTTTTTAAGCAAGAATGTACTTGATAAGTCTTATAGTCTTCTGAGACCATAAAGAAACAAACAATATTTTTTATCTGTAAGGGAAAATAGACCACTGAACTAATAATAAAAAATAGAACTTCCTTTAAAAAGCTCAAACTTTCATACTTGTTTTTTCCACGGTGCTTTCTCATTTTCTTGCTAACAAAATTCCTCATCTAATGAAACCTTCATCGATGGAGTCATCAGGTGAATAATAAACAACCAAATTTTATGTCTAAATCTTGTACACCATCAAGAAATAGATCTGAATACCCAGGGAAAAATAACTTTGTGTCTCTATTCCCTGGAAACGACGTCAAAAAATGTTGTACCTAAGGAGACAATTCCTGACTATGGGGGAACCAGTGCCTGAGACATTTTAGAATTGGATAATAATATTGAAACTAATGGCCGAAAGTATAGGCCATGATGGCTTGTAACCAAAATTTCTGGTTTGAAGCCCTAACCTTCTAAAATTGAATGTTTAGAGGCTATGAGAGTTGCAGGGTGGACATGTAAAGCAGAAAATGGAGACAGTTTTGGCACGTGAAATTAAGAATTTGTGCTTCAACTCTATCGAAAGAATGATGGATGATGAAGAAGAATATGACTAAGATTCTCGGATGTGGGGCGCTTCATTAAGGGCTTCAAGATTATTTTTAATGATTACAATGACATTTTAATGAGTACAATGAAGTAAATTCATTAAAGCGTAAACTAAAGTGCCAATTGCATCTTACATTGTCCAAGAGTGGAAAAACATGTATGAATGTTGGGACACATGAGAAAAACAATCACTGCAATACCAATGCTTGAATCAAACTGACATATATTATTCAGGCTTCCCCAAAGATTATGGTTTATAATACTTAGTCATGTAGATCAAACTCCAAACCTCTCCAATGTCTTCCTTTCTCACTTTTATTCTCCTCCTAATCTAACCGTCCCATTGTTAGTTACAAAACTAATTCTTCTAACAATTATAAAACTATTTACCTCTTTAAATTTCTAAAATGTATGAGTTACAAATCATTATTTTAAATATTACAAATAACTGTGTTTATAAAACCCCCCAATTAGAGCCCCTTTTACAAATTTCATTAAATAAACACGTGTATGTCATGCCTTAAAATTAAAGGAGTAATAAATGTGTGGGAAAGAGTTGGTGTCGAATGTTTTAATGAATGTAACCACTGAAGTGGGTCCCGGTGAATGTTAATATGCATGTCATTTATCAAAACCATAATTGTTTACGGAGGCACCCTTAGTGGTTTTCATAAATTAGGATGTGTGTTGCCGTATTGAAACATAACCGTCAATCTAAAAACAGTGGTTTAGATCAAACCAGTCTACGGGGGCACTCTCTCACATAATTTTCATGCAGTTTATGCTTCCGAGATGTCATTTGATCCAGGCATAAGAAATTTGAGTCGTTGGTTCCTTTCCCATCTTTATTTTCTCTCTTATAGCCAACATGAAAATTTATAACATGGTGTTTGGCCAGTCTGTTTGCGATTAACAATCTGTCCAAATATTGGGAGTCACTTCTTAGATATGACATGTAAGATGAAGTTCTCAACCTTCGTAGTTCATTTTCAAGATACTTTAATCTTCCCATATAACTTTCCTCTACTCTTTGAACATAATTACTTCTCAATATTTTAAATTCACGATGATCTCCATAGGTCCCAAATTTGTAACCTAGGAATTCCTTGTTGTGTCCTCTTTTAAAGGTAGAGATAAATCAAACTTACTGCCCCTTCATTCACATTTGTCTGAGTTTGTTTTCTTATATTAATTTTCGGCTGGGACATTCTTAGTTTCAACAGCAACATTAAATTGAGACCTAGCTTGAAGCTTTTGTAACTTTCACACATCTTTGATTGCAAACTCTACAATAGTTCAATATTCTGGAACTCTTGGTCACGACCTTCAATGAAAATAGGAAGTTGTTGCAATGGATCTAAAGGGCGTGGTGGCATCTACCTCCCACCCATATCTTTTGGATTAGTTGGAACCCTAAAGCATTTCTTTTTTTCATCAAAATTAGAATAATAATCTTGTTGCAGACTATATGGCTTATCTAATCCTTTCTTTTAACACTTATCAACTTCAGGAGAATTGCTACTATACACTATTTTGATTTCACTATTTTACATCTCCATTTCTTGGTAAGAGTTTCTATCACAAAATTCAGAATATTTTATATGTAGAGTATTTGTCTCTGAAAATTGGGATTGAAACCTTCAAGGACTCCAGATTTAAGAGCCACTGGCTCTGAATTTCTAGTAACTGATTGAAACACTGGCTGAATTTCACCTAATGTATTAGATAGATCCAACTTCTAGAAACCATTGCTAGAAACCTCAGGTAAGCATTCTTATGTCTCAGGGAGAGTTTTATTATGAATTTTATTATTAAAATTTAAAGATGTTTGAATTCCTATGGAATGTCTTTTTTTCTGTTTCAAACCTGACATACCCTGTGTATATGACCTTGTCTCTCCTTCCCATTTCAGACCAAAATATTCTCCTCTCTCTGTATCCACACATGGAGATTTCAATGGTGATGATTTTTTTTGCTTAGGTGATTCAATGGACAGAGACAATGGATTAATTTTTGAAGTATATTTTTCTTATCCATTACAACCAATACATCCTGAGGCATTACATCTTTGACAACATCTCCAGATCTATTTTTAGAGGATTTTAGCTCATTCTTCATAAATCTGTGTTGAACCCTTCTACATTCAAAATAAAGTCATTTTCCTTGTTAAAAAACTTGATCAACCCCCCTTAGAAGGAGAGCAGTGTTTTCCTATCTAGAAAGAATGTTTCTTCTCTATTGACATTCACCTCTAGATGACATACATGGTGCATGTTGCTCTTCTATAGGTGGGAGTTATCGATGTTTTATGCAAGAATATCTACATGATATTTCACCATGAAAAAACCCAAAAATACATATACAAAGGGAGAGAAATGATGGTGCTCCTAAGCCTTCAATTCTGCACATTCATCAATACAAACTGTAACAAAATTACACCTTTCTTCTGACATTTCATTTGTGTAAAAAATATTTTCAATTCGATGCTCAGGACACCAGCCAACAAATGTTATATCAGTAAGAAACTACAAGCCCTGACTCCTGGACACATTTACTTGCTTAGCACCATATGAATCCAATTCAGAAATCATAAAAGCCAACATGAACATCAAACCTTCAAGGTGTATTTCATCAGCTAATAACTTGACCATCATATCAATTTCCCTCTTGATCAAAGGCTTAAAACATAACTACAGTGGCAGCGAAACCTTTTACAAAAACTCAACTAAGAATCATTAACATTTTAGCTATGCCATATTGAGCTACAACAATACCATAGATGAAGTAGAAGCAACCATCTTTGGAATTCCCCAAAAAAAAGCACAATAGCCTGAAGGATTTACCCTTGATTTCTATCAAGCATGTTGGTCATTCATAAAAGAGGATGTTTGGATATTTGTGAAGGAATCTCGATTAAAAAATGTTGTCTTACCGTCTCTTAATGCTACTATTCTTACCATTTCACCATGAAAATCCAATTCATAGGACCCTAGTGGTTTTTGTCTTATTTCCCTTTGCAACACTACCTACAAAATTATCTCTAGAGTCATTAACAATCATTTGAAACCCAGTCTTCCATCACTCATCTCTCCGAAGCAGACATGTTATGTTAAAGGAAGACAAATTTTAAATGGGATAATAGTGGTCTAATCATCTAGATTGGATCATCATATTTTTTTTCATCCATCTCGATGACTTTGAAGTGGAAAAAATGGAGAAATCAATTCATTGGACCATTTTAATCGACGAGACCAAGTTTGGAAAATTGGGGCCTGAAACCTTTTGGGAGCATTTTGAGGCATCAAATAATGTTTTTTGGGGTAAAACTTCGTGTCTTTAGTGTTGCAACTTTTTTCATTTTTTACACACAAAGACCTCTCCAACAATGCAATAACCGTGTCAATAGGAGTTCGTATGCAAAATCTGTCACTTATAAGTTGACCTTCCCATTTTTACCACCATAATTTGAGAGGATGCCACTTCAGCCCCATTATTCATGGGAAAGGGGCAAGCCACATAATTATGATGAAGAAGACTCTAGAAGAGTTCATATTGTAACTTTCATTAAGAGTTGAGGTAGTCAAACCTAACCACTAGTAGGTTATCAGACTATGTTATAACTGGGCCACTAGGAGGAAAAGGGGTTCCATTATTTCGAGTGCATGTGTTCCATAGATGAGAAAAAATAGCCAAGAGGAATAAAATATAGAACATACAAAGATGATTTGTGCATTGTAGTAGTCCACAAGCGACATGTCATAATTCTTTATACTCGTAGCCATTTTATATTCAGTCAAAGAGAGGAGGGCAACCTCACCTTCTAGATGGGTTTTTTCTCGAAAGGGTTTCCCTAGTCATATCTTGTGTAAAGTCATGGTTTGTGATTTTTTATTTCATTGTTTTCTATTTTCTGCATAATTTTCATGCATATAAAATTAACAATAATCTACAGATACAAAAATCTAAAGTGAAATAAAACCATAATAGTGTAGATTTTAGATTTTTAAATATAGTTTTATTAGATCTGTTGTGACAAATTTTCCAGTGGAACATCCGCGATAATTTACAAATCACCCAAGAGCTAGTTTATTCCCTTCATCATTCAAAAAAAACATGCATGCTCATCAAGTTCGATTTATCTATGGTTTTTGATAAATTTTACATGTCAGAAATTCTTAAATTGTTTGGTCTCTTGGAAGCCTGGATCACCTTGATTCTTTCCCTCACCTCCTCCACCTTCTCATCTATCTTAGATAATGACTCTCCTTCTAAGACATTCAACCCCTCTAGAGGAATTTGTCAAGGTGATCCTATTTCTCGCTTTATCTTCATCATCATATCCAAAGGGTTGGGATGGGCCCTAAAACAAGATGTTACTACTGGTGCCATCAAGGGTCTACACTTCTCCAACTCTAATGAGAAATCCTTGTACCCATAATTTTTGGATGATACAATGCTCATGGTTGTTCCAACTATTCAACAAGTGTAAGCCTTTTAAAAGGTCTTGGATGATATCACAACTACCTCAAGCATGGACATAAATTCACAAAATTTTGAGATCTTCTTCTTCGATCCGCCGCCCACCCCCCCCCCCCCCCCTATTCAACGCCATCTCACTAATCTCTTGGGCTTCAAGAAAAGTGCCTTACCCGCTACCTATCTAGGCAACCCTTTAGCTCTCAATTCCTTGCATACTAAACATTGGTCTAACCTCATTCAATATTTTGTCTAACTTGGTCATTCCACCCACTTTTTGACATATTTAAGGTGAGAACTGTGGAGAAATAACTCCTTGGCCTTTATGTGATTTTGGGGCTAACAAAAGATCAACTTGTCGATCATTAAACCTCTACATGATGAATATGGCTCTCTAAGCCCCATATCATCTGATTAAAATTTGCATTATATATGGAGGGTGGAACACCATGAAATGAGTCTACATGGAGATAAGAGAAGATGAGGGAATTATACAACTCTAATTAAGTTAGCATGTTGAAATGTATTATCAAATAAATGATATTTATTCTCTTTCCTTTTTTTTTTTTAATTCAGTAACATGGAATACTTCTAAATCAATCATTTATTTTATTCATTTTTTATTTAAACCACCATTTATTTTTCTTTATGACTTTAATCATGAAGAATTGTCTATTTTATTGATTTGTTACTAAATATGGTTTTTCTCTTTTTTCCACCAAGAAGTTGATTATTTCCAAGGAACTTCTAAATCAATCAATTATTTATTTTATTCATTTTTTTCTTTGAACCATCATTTATTTGTCTTTATAACGTTAACCATTATGTATTGCCTACTTTATGAATTTGTTACTAAATATCATTTTTTTCTTCTAGATGAAAATAAGTCAATTATTTCCAACCATTTTTATTTCATTTAATAATTAATTTATTATTTAAATATCATTAAATCCTTCCTTAAAAATTATCAACTTATTCTAAAAATCTATATTATAGAACCCATCCATCTCGTTATTGAAATCAGTAATATCATTTCCAATTTGTTTGAATTATTAGTGTATATAGTCTTCAGTGTCTCAAATATAGAGACATTGCATTTAGTTATTAAAATCACTAGTATCATTTCCAAATTGTTTAATTATTAATATAAATAATCTTTTTCCATTAAATAATGTAAAATAAAAGTTATCCACATTTATCTATTTTCCGATAAATTTTTATAAGCCAAAGTTTTTGGAAGATATTTTCTGATGCTTTTAAATATCTGAAGAGGAAAAGAAACCTTTAAAATTTGCAAAAACAGCTGACTATGCCCTAAAAATATATTCTAACGTAAATTTTTTTTATCACCAAATTTCCATAAAAATATTTTTTTAATAGCGTTTTAGATAAACCAGATATTGTAATTTTAATCGATTGGTAATTACAGTTTTCCCTTGATGATAGGAGCTTCAAGCCCTATGGTTGTCCGTTATCATCACACACTGTCGACTATAGACAAGTTAAAAAAAATTGCCGCCGTTATCGAACTGAAGACCTATGGCCTGTGACACAATATGGAATACTATCATCCTCATATGATATACTGCTGGTTATAATGTGGTTGGTGCCGTGAAATAGTTAGTTATCTCGTCAGTCTAACACGCAGAATGTCTCCTGTTCTAATGTGGACGCCTTCATTTATGTGAATTTTGTACTCTGTTGAATCCAGGAGCTGCAGTTGCAGATTTTCTTTTTACTGTTGCAATCGTTGCCTGGCATAGCTGGCGATCACATTTTTCTAGTAACTTCTCTGCAAGTGATACCAAATAGTGCCATAAACAAAACAATTGGTGCCGTGGTGTAGTTGGTTATCACGTCAGTCTAACACACTGAAGGTCTCCGGTTCAAGTCCGGGCGGCGCCATTGTTTCAGCCACATATCTTTGTTGGAGTGGAGGTATCCGGTTCAAGTCCAGACAAGTTAAAACTTTTCTTTGTTAGAGTGAAGGTCTCCGGTTGCCATTGTTTTTTGCTTTGTAGCACCTTTCCTTCTCTGTTGCATGGACGTTCAGGATTTTCTTTTTCTGTTGCAAGATCTCCTGTGCAATTGTTGCCGTGATAGCATTTTTCTAGTACCTTTAAAGTCTCAAATTCAAATAAAATGATGCCTAACATCAATCAATTGGTGCCGTGGTGTAGTTGGTTATCACGTCAGTCTAACACACTGAAGGTCTCCGGTTCAAGTCCGGGCGGCGCTATTATCTTTTGAAAGCGCCATCTTGGTTCAAGTCCAGTTGGCGCCATTGCCTTGTTACCGTGAGGGTCTACGGTTCAAGTCCGGCAGCGCCATTGCCTTGTTACCGTGAGGGTCTACGGTTCAAGTCCGGCAGCGCCATTGTTGGCTGTTCAAGTCCAGGCGGCGCAATTTCTTTGTTAGACTGATGGTCTCCCGTTCAAGTCCGGATTGCTTTGTTAGACTGAACGTCTCTGGTTCAAGTACGGGCGGCGCCATTGCCTTTTCGCTTTGTAACACATTTTCTTCTCTGTTTCAGGGACGTTCGCATTTTTTCAGAATGTCAGAATATGGTTTCGCGATGATAAAGTACCTGTGAAAGACTGAATCTGTTTATTTTGCAAAAGAGACCACAGGGGGTGTCAAATTTGTTCCCTTAATACTCTGCCATCTTAATTTTGCAATCACTGCTTAAGGGGGCGTATGTTCATGTGCAGATTGAAAACCATGATCTATATCTAGCGATTTCGAAATCTCCATTTCATGATTCGTCTACAACAATCTGAGAAGACTTCCTTGCATCCAGAATGCAATTCTCGGAACTTCTTCATTGGTCCATCCGTTTTGTTTTCAGGAACAACTACTTCCGTCTCTCCATAAGACAACACTTGGTGTTACGGCTCAACAAATTCGAAACCTGCATTACTTGGAAGAATGAGCTTGTTTTCCATCTTCCGGTGCTTCTTTCCATCCAATGCCCGAAATTGTTGATTGTTAAAACTTTTCATCATATCCATTTTTCTTGAAGCTTCAAAGTATATTACGGAGGGCAGAGTTGTGCTCATCGAAGGACAATAAAATTTAAACATTCTTGCAATGTTCTAGGTTTAGCGATCTAAGGCAGATCCAAATCTTCACCTCCATGAGAAAACTTGACGAGTGTAATGCTCAAATTTGATTGTGCAATTGCCATAAAACATTGCGCAGAATGGATTCAAGCAACAGAGGATTTTATGTTTCGAATACATTAGTCCTTTTCAAACTTTCGACATATTCAATACCCGTAGAAGCTTTTTCTTGGGGTTTGGTATAAATAGAGCTGAAAGTGTTCTTTTCTGAAGTTGCTTTTTCATGAACAGTCATCCCAATTTTTTTGCTTCTTTCCATGAGTTCCATTACCATTTTTATGAACAGCCATCTCCTCATTTTTCTGTCTCTTTCCATGAGTTCCATTTCCATCAAATACTAGAGTTGAGAATTGAGTGCTAATTTTTAATTTTAACCATAATCGAAAGATATTTATATCTAAGGAAAATGCTACAGCTAGACTCACCGCAGATTAAACTCTACTCTCAAAAAGAGTATTTTAAGGGAAAACAAACTAATATAATATTTTCAAGATTAATAGCTGCTATGTAGTATAGTTTTTGTATTTGCAGCTATAGTTAATATTGACGGAAAATTAGAGTGTGGAGAAAATTATTCACAATGAAAATAAAAATCTTTTTAAGAAAAAATCTTTGTACAAAACTATGAATACAATCAAAACTTTCACAAAAGCTTCAATAATAATTTAAAGCTCTCCACAAAAGCTTAAATGACGATAATTCAAATGACCATGTACCAATAATAAATATTCATATGTAATAATAATAGATTTTTTTTTTTTCTCGGAAAGAAAAAAACGTTGTTTATAATATTATGGTAAACAATATATAGTCATATCCATCAAATCATCTCAAAGAAAGACATATTCAAGAGAGAGTATACACAGTGAATCTACCACAGTGACCCCTCCCAGATAAAGAGAAGAAGGGTCCTATCCCACATATTAACCCAAGCCTCATTAACAAAAAGATAATATTAGAGTTCCAGCCTTATCGCCGCCTATTTATATTATCCACAAAAAATCAATATAACAATCACTATCCAGATCTATAAAAAATTTGAAAGCCTGAAAACTTCAACGAGAAAACATAAATAGAAACAGGAAAGAAAAACCCTTCTAGTTGGTGAATGAACCACAGATAATCAAATGCCACCGATATATTCTAAGGCGCATTATCATTAGTTCAAGGAACCAACCAAAGGAAGATATTCAGGTTCACTTGTGTACTAGGCTCGCTTGCAAAAGTGAAAGACTACTAGGAAAATAAAAGGACATATATACATAAAAGGGTACTGTCAAAAATGTAAAGTAGGCTCGCTTGTAAACTGGCTTGCCTGTAGCTGATAGAAGATCTCCAGAGCGTTAGACCAACAAGGAATAGAAATGTCGAATTCCTAGTAGGGTGACCTTCCTTATAGTGAGATATCTGCAATTTACCAAAAGGTAAACTTAATCCTTTTTTGGATAGCCCATCTGCTCGAGTGTTGATTTCAATATATATGTGAGTCATAGGAGGCTTGTTCAGTTTGTACCAAATATGTTTAGTCCGCTCATACCACCCCTGATACCCACATGAGGTCAGAGAGGATCGACCATATATGCCATCAATAATGACTTTAGAGTCACCATATACATGTACAGAGGACAGACTCAAGTTATAAGCACCCATAAGCCCACTCCATAAAGCCATTAGTTCTGCCTTGTTATTAGACCCTTTACCTCCATTCCAAAATAAATGGAATCTCTCCAAATGTGAAAGTTTGATCCAAGCACCGCATCCCATCACCTCGTCTTGACATGCCCCGTCAAAGAAAATCACAGGAAGAAAGATGGGGTGTGGGCAGATTCGAAGAGATAAATCCACCTCTAAGGATGGTGAAGATACCCGACCATCAATCCATATCATAATTGCAACAAATAAATGGGGAATGGAGGCTTCCTTGCCTTCAAAAACTGTTTTGTTCCTTGCAATCCAAACCTCCCACATAAGGAAAAATGACAGAGATTTAAATTTTCTGGAGAGCTTATCCCAGATGAGAATGGATTCAAGACAATCAACAGGCCTCCATGAGGGATCAATCAGGAATCTGGAAAATAGATACCAAATTTTCAGAACAAATGAACAAGAGAAAAATAGATGCGTAGCCATTTCCTCTTGATCCTTGCATAAAGAGCATCGGCTAGGATCATTGAGCCCATGTTTATTGAGAGAATCCCATGTTAAAATTTTCTTCTTCCATACAAGCCAGCCAAACAGGAGAATCTTAGTGGGTTCTTTTCATATACATATACTTTGACTATTGAGCTTCACACTTCTGAACAGTGAGTGTTGCAGAGGCTACCACTTCCGTGCTAAGAAACCATTGCTTATCGCCGAAGCACACCATCGCTAGGTTTCCCACATGGATTCATCATTCAGAATCATGTCAACGTTGCGATGTTTTGCAACTACTACAACAAAATTCTCATTCCCAATGTCCAGCTCGACCGCAGTCATCTTTACAAGAAATTCAAGGAAAAATTGCTCAAAATATAAAGAATTTTCCTTTGGCCTTTTTAAAAATTGCAGGGGAGAATTACCAAAAATCTAGCCTCGGTACAGTGAATTTAAGCTCAAAACTAGTGAATTCTATCACAATTTTGTTATAATTCTTAACCTTACTCAAATTTGAACAATTCGAGGTCAAAATGATCAAATTTGGGTTCAAAATAGCAGTCTCAACACAAAATACAAAATACTCTCCATTATGCGGAGGAATTCTATGACATATTACATATTTACATTGTACTCCAACCATGAACGATTCAATGTAGGTGTAGTAAAGATTTAGAAATGGAAATTCGCCAGAACTAATTGTTTTTTTTGTGTAATCGTGAAAAGAACCCTAAAAAATTAGAATTAGAATTTCCCGAAATTAAAATAAATGTGTTTTTCATTCACAGAGGTTAATGGAATCCTTTTATGCAATGTTATCAACAAAGTTCATCTAGGTTTCATTCCAAAGGTATACAAACAAAAAATCAGTTCCATTAAATTCCTTACTTTTGTAGAAAAGTCAGAGGATTAAAAACACAAATTAACACAAATAATTCACACACACAATAACACAAGTTGCGCCTCTTCTATTAATCACATAAACTTGATTCGTTACAATGAACCTGGTGAAGGGTATTTAACCTTTTCCAACTACCCGACTCTCTAATTTTAACCAACTTCTTCATGTGGGAGTTAATTAGTTGTTTTAACACTCCCCATTAATTACGACCACTAAACTCGGACATGACTTATGACAACTCATACATGCCTGTTGGTCTATGTCTCAGCTAGGCTTACAACACCCAAGTTTATTTTTTGAAACTCAAACACATCTTTTGCTAATGACTTTGTAAATATTTCAGCTAGTTGATCACTAGATTTATAAGGCTTTAAGTGAACTTCTCCATTGCTTACAAGTTCTCTAGTAAAATGATATCTAGTATCAATATGCTTGCTCTTTTGATGAAACACACTATTCTTGGATAGTGTAATTGCTAAGGTGTTGTCACAATATATTGTTGTTGATCCTCGTTGTTTCTCCTTGAGTTCATCCAATATTCTTCTTAACCACACTGCTTGACATGCTGCTGATGTTGCTGCTACATATTTTTCTTCTGTTGATGATAGTGTCACAATAGGTTGCTACTTAGATGCCCATGAAATCACTCGTGAACCAAAATGAAACACATAACTGGAAGTGCTCTTTCTATCATCCAAACTGCGTGCAAATTCTATCTCTATATATCCAATCAAATATTTATCTTATGTACTTACATACATAATGCCACAATGCCTAGTTCCTGCTATGTATCGTTAAATTCTTTTTCCTACACTCTAATGCGTGTCTTTAGGAGTCTCCACAAATCCAGAAATCAAACTCACTCCTTGCATAATATCTGGTCTTGTAAATGTGAGATCCATGAGTCTGTCAACCAATCTTTTGAATAGAGTTAGATTGACATCTGATCCTTCATCATCCTTGCTTAACTTTGTACCTATTGCAACTGGTGTAGGGACAGGTTTGCAATTCTCCATCCTGAATCTTTTCAACAAATATCTAGCATATTTATTTTGACAAATAAAAATTCTCCCTCTTTTTCTTCTTCTTCTTCTTCTTCTTCTTTTTTTTCCCAGATTGCTCAACTTCTATGCCAAGAAAATATTTCATGAGACAAAGATCTATCATTTCAAATTCTTTCATCATGGTTGCTTTAAATTCATCTAACTCAAGATCACCTTTAAAATTTGTGTCATCAACATATAAGTAAACAATCAAAGTTTTTCCATGCTCATTTACCTTTGTGTAAATGTAGGCTCAATGTTGCTTGTGCAAAATCCATTTTAATCATGTAGTTTTTTATTCTTCTATACCATGTTCTAGGTGCTTGCTTCAGTCCATAGAGCGCTTTCTTCAACCTGTAAACTTTATCTTATTTACCTTCAACTTTAGAACCTCGAGGTCGCTGCACATAAATTTATTCTTCTAGAATTCCATTCAAGAAGGTTGATTTCACATCCATCTGATATACTTGCACATCAATTTCTTTTTTGCTAGAATTCTATTCAAAAAAGTTGATTTCACATCCATCTGATATACTTTCCACCTGTTCTGAGATGCTATGGCTAGAGCTTCTCTTACAGTATCCAATCTGGAAATCACGACAAACATTTCTCCAAAATCTATTCCCAGTTTGCTACGAGAATCCTTTTGCTACAAGTCTTGAACATAGTTACCGAACAAGCGGGAACTATTACCTCAAAACAAGAACTCTAATAAAAAAAACATCAAAAAACCATGAAAAACAACCTAAAAACGAAAAGTTGTATTCTGAAAAAACTTTTTTTTTCAACATTTAAAAAAAAAAATTGAATTTTGGAATAACCCATTTTTTTGGGTAAATTGTCACATTTTTTAAAAATGGAAGTAAAAGCCAATTTTTTTTAATGCAAAAAACACCTCGCAAAAGTATCGAAACAAAAATTTTAGAATAATAAAAATATGTAAAAAACATTTTAAAATAATTGAAGAAAAAAGAAAAACAAAATTCATTATATTTTTTTAATGTAAAAAATTTAAAACAGAAAAAAAAAATAATAATAATAAAAAAAGTAAAAGACATTTTTAAAATTAAAATTTACAAATATTTTAAAAATTGGAAAAAATAAAATTAAATTAAATTTAAAAAATAAAATAAAAAACAAATATACAAATTAAATTTAAAAAATAAAAACAAAAAATTTATTAAATTAAAAACCAAAAATTTATTAAATTAAAAACCAAAAAAAATAAATTTTAATAAATTTTAAAAATTAAAAATAAATTAAAATAAAATTAAAACTACCACCCAAAAAATTATAAAAAAATTATAAAAAATATTAAATTAAAAAAGAATTATTATAAAAACAAATAAATTTTAAATACGAAAATTAGATTGAAAAAAATATATATTAAATTTTATTAAATTAAAAAAAAAAAAAAATATTAAGATAAAAAAAAAAAATTAAAAGCAATATACCCTATCTTATTCTCCTTATAGAAGTGGGTCTTTCCCGTATCGAGAGCCTAGCTATGACTAGACTTCTGTTGTACAAGCACAAACTCAATAGCATAAGAGACCATAAACTTCCTAAGCTAGCTTTAAATTCTAGCCAAAATCACCTAAGGTTTGAACGAGGTTGGTATAAAGATACTAGGGCCTGGTTAAACCATTGGGAGTTCGACGAGAATGTTGCATTGCAAAACATCAATAACATTAAAAAAATTGTTACTTCTAAGTTCAAAGAAAAAATGTGGTGCGAGAAAGATCTAGCTGCTAAAAGGAAATTAAGATATTATAAGGAGGTCATAAACTCCACCTTAGAAGATCAAAAGTATTTCTCTGTTTTAACTAGCTTAAAGAAGAAAATTAATATAGCCAAGATTAAAACGAACTCTCATGAGCTCCATAGTGAAACAGGTCGTTAGACAGTTCCTAAAACACCATGGATGTAAAGGATCTGCTATCTCTATGAGAATATGAACATCGAGGATGAAAATCACTTCCTCTTAGAGTGCCCCACATATAACCACATTAGAGCTCAATTTCATAATCTTTGTTGCAATACTGACCTTCCTAGCCTTTTAAGATGTCAAAATTATATTGAGTTCGAGAGACCAAAAATTGGTATCAGTAGACGTTAACCATCATCATCATCATCACCATATATATATATTATTAAAAAAATAATAATAAATTTAAAAAAACAATTAAAAATATTAAATTTAAAAATAAATAAATTTAATTTAAAATATAAAACTTAACTTTAAATAAACAATATTAAATATTAAATTTTATTTAATTTAAAAAAAAAAAAACAAAATTTAAAATTTTTATATTAAATTAAAAAGATTTTTAAATAAAATTAAATAAAAAAATAATAATAATTTAATTAAAAAAAAAACTTTAATTTAATTTAAACAAAATTCGAAATTCGGTACCCAAGGTGGTCACTGTGGTTGAGTCAATGGTTTAATTTTAAAAAAAAATTAGATTTTTTTTTAATAATGTTTTTTTTTTTTTTTTTTTTAATCTTAAATTTTTTATTTTAAAATTTATATTTATATTTTCTTTTTAAATTTTGTTTGTTTTTTTTTAATAATCTATGTACATGTATATACACTTATAAACAATTTATTTATATTGTACAACCAGTAAAGTCGAGATAAATGCATCCAAAATGATGCCTCTGATCACCCTTCTAACTAGTTACTAGTAGCATTTCTAAAATTTGTCAATTTTGGACAACATTAATAATTGTTTCTGCATTAACACAACCATTTGAATTTGATCTATGTAATTCCTTCATTTTCAACTTAAAGAATAACATTTATTGATTAGAAATAAAGTTACAACATAAGAGGTATGATCTAGCTAATCAAACAAAAACCTTTACACCGTTATGTAGAGGCTTTCATTGCAAGTAGGCTTAGGTGTTGTGTTGTGCGGAGTAACGACGTGCCTTGTTGAACCACGATAAAGACATCAACAAAAATAATAGACCATGTTTTACACATGTTGTACCCATTACACATACTAGAATTTCAGTCTGTCCACGTAAACAAAGGGCATTTCTAACCCAACAAAACCATAAAATTGTATTACGTTGTTATGTTGCGTTGTGTTTATTACCTGGTCCTTGGTGACTGGCAGTAATGGCGTACATAAACAAAAACTAATGCATAATATGTAGGCATGTAGTCTATAGAGGGGATGAAGTTTTGCTAGTTAGTTTTTTCATTATCTACAGTGTTATTGTGCATTCCATATCTTGGCGCAAGAAATATTGGAATATTTCAAGACTGGATTTTTCACTTGAAAAAATTTAGAAGAACCTTAAAATCAGACAGAGCGATTGAAGACTTACCATGTGACTTGGACATTTAGGAAAATTACAAGCTAGAATAGAGGAAACATGATTAATCCTGGAATGTCTTAAACCAGAAAAGAGTTTTAATCATCAATCCTGGTCATATTCTCAAAGGTCCACGAGTTTAGAAGCAATTACAATATTAGCTTCATTTTTACATTGTTTTTGAAAGTATTTAATCAATATTGGTTAACAACAATATTTTTGTGTCGATGTAATTTTGTTTTGTCTAGTTATAAAGTGCAAACATTATAGACATTGGTCTCATATTTTCTAACAAGTATGCAATTTGTATTTTAATTTTATTTTTAGTAAAGAACAATTGTCATAGAATCATTAAAATTTCAAGGCCATGCATGCTGAACACAATTCCCATCCACAAGGATATTAAAATTTGTGCTTATCAAACCAAACACAAGGATATTAAAATTTGTGCTTATCAAACCAAACTCAGATATATTGTAGCTAGGTTGTTAGATTTGTGCAAAACTAGTATATAGAGAAATAAGTGTCTTTATTAAGGAAGACAAATCCATTTCAACAAGAATTATTTTGTTCTTCTAATGTTGCAAGGCATTATAAGTCGACAAACTTTCACTTGACAAAGCTTTTGGATATTGTATACAAATTTGGTCCTTGATAGTAGGTATCATTGTCATATATGGTTAAGAATAAGTATGTCATAATAAAATGGTTGACATTCAATGGTTTTCAATGTCAACCATATATATTTGAAGCTAAGTTCATTGATGAATGATACATCCATATATAGGGGTGACTTGAATAGCTGAATGGTATTGTTGATTGAAATACTTGCCTTTATATTCCTTGTTTGTTTAGAGTTTTTAAATTTTTTTTCTTAATTTATATTTTTAGAGTAAGTAATGAATTTCTTTTGTGGATGGAAAGATAAAATTTACTTTCTCATATTGTTTTATATGCATATTTGGTTCAGAAGTTTGTTGTTCATGGGTTGTTTCAAGGAATTAGTTTTAGTAATTTGTGGTTTTAAGAGGTGAATCCTTTTTATTCATTTTTTTTTTCTAAATAAGACTACATTCTATTAATGTAACATAAAAATACAAGAAGGCACGGGCCTCTGCAGTTCTAGCCTAATTCGAAGGCATAATTCTCAAAAGTATAAAAAATGGGACTACCCACGAAGGGGATACCAGTCCAATAAGTGGTTATTTCGCTGCCTTTAGAGAGAAAACCAGCGTTACAAATGGAAAACTGATAATTGTTTGCAAACTTTAGACAGACTTTGAAACCTGAAACTAAATAAACCTTGGAACCAAAAACTATGAAACAGAAAGAACCTGAGAGCTTAGGTGTCATTTGGAGAGGGAGGTGTCTCTTCCACAATTAAACACCTGTACTCATCGGTGTCATTAGCTTGCGTGTTCTGGGTGGCATCTTCTGCATTCTAGGGTGCCTTGGTCTCGCGAGATTTTCCTGGAGCATGTTTTCATCTCTTCCATTCATCCCTGATGTTGCCGGAACCTTTGCTGCTGCTGCTGTCGGAACCTTTGCTGCGACTGCTGGAAACAGGATCGCTCTTCTCGACCGCAGAAGTAGCGCCTTGGTTGGAGAGTTTCTCCAATTTAGTCGAGCGGAGGCTAGCCACACTGGTGGGTTCCTCTTTGAAGGAAACAATGATGGTAGCAGTGACTCGCGGGCGGTCCAGGGTGCACAGGAAGTGAAATTGAGCCGAATGGGTGGAAGGTGAAGAGGCAATAGTTTCCAGACGAGGCAGTGGTGGAGTTGTGGTCGTGGCAGAGGTATGCGGAGCAGATGGACGGGACTGGCTTGTAGTTCCAGCCCGTCTGCGCCCACTGCGAGTGGCTGGATAACGACCATGGGAATGCTCTAGGGAGGAAGGAGGAGTGTCAGAGTGGGACGAGGGAGAGGAGCGAGCGGCTCGCCCTTTGCTGCTACCGCGTCTGCAGCACATGCGGTGCCGAAGACGAGGCATGGTGGAGCAGTGGGGAGGGTGGGTGCTCTGAGTCGAAGAAGCAGCAGGGTGATGGAGCCAAGGGGCCGAAGGCACAGAAGCCAGGGTGAAAGTGTTCGCTGAGGAGAAATTCATTCGACAGAGGAGGTTCTGCGAGAAATGGAGGCCAGGGAGCACCTCAATACAATAGAGGAGACTGCAACGTCTCCCTATAGGCGTGCGAGAGCTCGGCCCCGCGACTCCACAAGGGCAGTTGCATCTCAGAGGTTGAGGCGAAGGAGGCAGACTACCAGACGGAAGAGGAGAACAACCAGGCAGAGGAAGAAGACGATTCTGAGCATTCATTTTGAAGGGATTGTAGTGGCCTCGGCGACTGAACTGAAATAAATGGCGAGTGTGGGAGCGGCTGGAGCAATTTAATGCTCTCTGTTGGGGCCTGTGGGTGGCCATGTGTCTATGCCACTTGCCAGCCCAAAAGCCCGCCTCCTGATCAGCTGTAATGAACACCCGCATCTGAGACCTTTTTATTCATTTTAATGGTTTGTTATTCACGAGTTGTTTAAATGAATTATTTTTTAGTAATTTGTGGTTTTAAGAGGTAAATCCCTTTTATTCATTTTAATAATGGTTAGTTTATGTTTGTCTTTTTTCTTTTATGAGTTATCATTATAGACATGTATATTTTGTTATATAATTTTAGATTATATTGTAGACTATCATGTGATCTAGATGGTTTGAAGGCATCTTGTTGAACCAATAATTCGTAATTAACTTATAGTAAACGAAAACATTTTATACGAGTAGAATTTTTTTTTAATAGGAAAATGGGACCCGGGTTTTGATACTTTTATGCTCTTGAAGAAGTTTAGGCTTATGTACTGTTTGTTTTTTGTTTTTTTTTTTTAAATGAAAATACCAGTTTTGAACCAAATTGTTCAAAATAATTATTTAAATGACACAAAACAAGGAACTTTGACTTGTTTTATACTGAGAGTTAAGAATATGGAATTCTTTGACATCAAATGTAATGTTAAGGAATGTTTTCGTTCTCAACTTTCATAAGATTTAACAGCTTTGCAAAACATAGTTCGAAATAAATACTTCAAATCGCATATTTGCGGGCACTCTGACCTATTTTTCACGGAGATTTAAATGCAAATGCAAACCCACGGACTGTTTTCACCTCAAATTCCACAAAATTGTACTAAGTTTCCACCCAAATTGTTTGAGAGAATGCTTTAAATTGCAGAGGGCTGGGCAATCTGAATAGCTGGTTCAAATCTAACCGCCTTGTGAGAAAACAAGAGCCAGTTGCAAACTTAACAAGGATCACGAGTCCATAAAGAAATGAAGTGTAGCTTTCATGGAAGCCCAAAAACTACATAGCTTCTAGGTTATTCTGCTACGATGTCATGTGCCCAGAAATTATGAGTGACGAGGGAGTCGGAGTATTGAGCAATGGGTTTGAAATCTGTGAAGAGGGGGTTGTACTAGTTATTGATTCTAACATTCCACGGAGTAAATCAACACCATCTTCAGCTAGCGAATGCAGGGGATGCAGAATTGGTAACAAGAACCACCCGAATGCAGAGCAAAGTAGATAAAAATATTCGCATCTGAACACCCTGAAAAGAAATTAACACAAGAGCCCCCAAGACTCTCAAACCCTCCACGGATTCGATTACGAAACCTGTTTCACATAAACGAAGGCCCAAAATGAAATACATTGTAATTATGTTACAATTTATAATCCCGCAGTTGAAAAATTGCAGTATTCAAAAACAAAAATGGTTGTCAACAAGTTAAATCCACTATGCTTGTTAAGTGTGAGAAACTCTTTCAGTTGATAAAAATATATTTGCAGCAAAGTTCTGTCCATGGTATAAAAAATAGGAGGCACATTTGCAACCTCTACCACCATAAAAAAAATTCCAAATTCCTTCTCACATTCTACCAATACATACAAGCTCACATCTAGAAACTGTATGGCATGTTTACATTTGCAATAAATATGTAAGCAGGGCAGAGCTTGCTATAAGCAAGATAGGGAAAAGGGCTGATAAACAACATTAAAATTGAGATATTATATTTGATCATTGTCAAATGTGCAAACTCCTAAAAGAGGTAAGACAAGGAGAATCAAGTGCCATCTATTTCAAGTCAAAATCTCTGATAAACAAACTTTGTATTGCCGAGCTTTTCAACTGCAACTGGGAAAAGCTGCTGCAGGTGAAATATTTCCCCTCTTCACATGTAGAAACTCACTCCATTGGCGTTGCAGGGCTCCAAATCTGAGGAACTGAGTCGGACAAGTGAGCAAATGATTTGGACAACAGATCTGAGGATCCCATACTTTGAGCCATAATGATTTAAATTCTGCATCACTGAATTGGTAATGAAAGAAACTCAAATCTGTATCAGCATTCTGGCGATAAGCCCATCTGATCTGCAAGTCGTTCATTGTGGCCTCAAATGATTTGCAGCAGCGAGAGAAGAAGAAGAGGAAACGACAGAGTAGTTGAAGGATTTGGGGGATCTTAACAGTGATCTGATGGAGTGGGCGAGGGAAGAGACAATGGCTGCCTTCACCTGCCCTCTTTTGGGGATGTTCCTCCTCGAATGAGTAGCAGTAACTGTAGGTATCTTGATATTTCTGTTTATGGACCGAATTCAATGGTTTAAGCTGTGAAGGAAGGGAGCAACAGGCACTGAATTCTTGAAAAATTGAATGAGCTGAGTGCAGAAGCAAGGGGGTAGCGGATATAGAAAGGAGAGTATAAGGAGTATTTAAGCTTTACTTCTCCATATCTGAATGTAAAATCTGCAATGTGAATGAATCTAAATTTAGCCCATGTAGTCAAACTGTACTGTTTCTTCAAGGGGCAGGCGGCGGGCCAACGAATGAATTGACTAACAAGCGACTTGAGTTGACCAATAATGGACTGGAAGTGCGAAATATTTGGCTTGTCAGTGACGCGTCAGCTTCCATCAATCTATCTACAAGAATGGCTTATTATTTTATTAAAAAGAAAGATACTATCCATTCCTATAGGCTGCATTTATATCAACACGTGATTATTAAGATTAATGTAGTGTAATTGGAAGGCTGTGTATGCATTATATTATTTTTTTAATGATTAAAATAGCTGGGAGGATATATCATGAAGTTAAACCCATTTCAAGGTTAGATTAGATGTATGGAAACAATTCAGATTGAGTTTCAAGGTATTTATAATATTGAGTTTAATGAAATCGATGAATATATGATGTTAGTGTGTTCAATACGTATTTATTTTACTTTATTGGTTTATATATTTTATTTTATTAGTGTTATATAAAATTTAAAATTGTTACTTTTTGTTATTATAAATGCCTAAATGTTTGAGTTGCATTTGAGTTGTATTGAATTAAGTGTATAGGTTATAAAAATGCTATTAAGTTAAGGTTTTTCTATTTGGATGGAAATTTTGTAGTTAGGGTTTTCCTCAAGTTATTTTTGGTTTTTACTTTTTTTTTATGCATCGGTTGGTGTAAGTGGTTTCTCATTCTTTTTTTGCATTGTAGTTTTTAGTGATGCTAAGCCAAGAAGCAGTGAAAATAGATATAAAGTCAAACAATTTTTCAACAATCACTCTATAAAACATCAATTCCCTCTCTTACAATTCCATAAATTTGCTAACATTTGCAGCATTGCAAGCTAGGAAATCGGGTTGTCATTTGTCAAAAGCAACTAAAGACCCTAAATTTGAGATACAATCTTCCCTAAAGAGCATTACATCCGATTCATGCAAAGCCATGCTCTGATTGGGAAATTTTTGGGCTTCAAGCCCATAGAACATGCTCTTATCAATTGGATTCAAAACGAATGGAAGCCTAAAGGACAAACAAATCTAAAATTAGGGGCCAAAGGATTCTTCACCATGATCTTTACTAATTTGGAGGACCATACACAAGTCTTTGAAGACAACCCATATTTCTTCAATTATGTGGACTTTGACTGTAACTTTGGACCGAACAATTTTTCCCAAATAAAGAAAGCTTTACAATGACCCCATTTTGGATTAGACTATACTTTCTGGCAAGGGAATTCTCGAAGGAAGAAACCATAGAGGGCATAGGCAACACCCTTGGTCACTTTTTCAAATCTTCAGTAGTCACAAAACAAGGAAAATATACATCTCTTGCACGTATCTGTGTCTACATGGATATCTCTCAACCTCTCCTATCTTCCATTGTTCTCTATTTCAAGTACGGATTTCGATAATAATCATTGGACTATCAACACATCCCCTTCTGTGTTAACATCACCATGAATATGGTCATCTATTCAACGAATTCCCTCTTAACATTCGCAACAACACAACAACCTAAGGACCCACTCACATATCTAGGAGGCCTCACTTTAGTCAATTCCAATAAGAAGCATAGAAAGGCTTCAACTACTTCTGGAATTGATCCAGGACTCCATAAACGGAACAAACTCGAAGCCCTCATTGGCACATCCTCTCATGCATCTCTGGTGAGACAAGTGCCTTCTCAACTATAACTAGCCTTAGCCAGTATTAGATCACACCAAGTATTGATGTCAATATGATGAACCCTAGGTGCATTGTTGAAGCAAACCCTAGGTGAAAACCCTAAATGAAAAACATTAACCGTAAGGTGTTAAACCTTAAATACATATGTTTATATGAAACCCTAGTTCTGTTGAAGAATCCTAGATGAAAGATAATACCCTAGATGATTGTAAAATCCATAAGCCCTAAATTGTTGATGACAAGCCCTAGATATTTGAGGCACCTATGGATGGATCAATGAGGCTCCTCTACTTGCTTGGAATGTATCATAGTAAGTCCTGGCTACCTGGAAATATAGACTCAAAGGGAAAACTTATCTCCTCAGTCTCTAGAACTAGTGTGTTTGAAGGGAACTTAGAATGGGTGATTAAGGAAGCTAGAAATTTCTCTAGCAGATTAGTCATCTTCTAGGATATTTATAGAAATCAACATCAACTCTGATCAATGGATCAAAACACATTGTATACTGAAAGGAGACATAAGGGGAAGCCTAATACAAAGAAACCACTAGAATGAAGACAAAGAAAGGAAATTTCTAATCTAGTAATAAAGCAGGAGGATGAATGATATTCATGAAAAAATGTTAAAGAAGGTGCATGGAGAGCAATTTGATTATTCGAGTTAAAGCAACATTTGAGGTACCCCGCATTGAAGATGTGAGTCCAGCCCAAATTTTGCAAGAGCTAAAGACATAGACAAATTAGATGTCAGTAACATCCATACCTCTGAGGAAGACCTTCTTGTTATACCCAATACAATGCTGAAACTGATGTTATTCCACATAATAGTGAAGAGGTTATGCTTATAGTTTAAGTACTTAAATTTGCGCGGAAATCTATAGTATTTAGTTTGGCATCAAATATGTTAATATCAACTGAAAAGAAAAGTGGGTTGAGCTCGTTACATTTATAATATTAGTCCTCTCGGTTTATAATCCCTAGGGTTTGTAATATAAATCCCTTGGGTTTATAATATTAATCTCTAGGGTTTATAATATTAATCACGACTTCGAACCTATTTGATGGAACCCAAAGGTTTGGGATTTATAAATGGTTCACAAATTTTTTTATTTAAATGACTTCGGTTGGGTTTACTAAAAAAAATAGAAATTAATTAATATTAAGGAAAAAAAAGTGTAATTAATTAATATTAATTTTAATTTTAATTTTTTCCTATCATATTAATAGTTATTAATATTACTATTTAAATACTAATTAATATTACTATTTAAATACTCATAGTAATTAATTTAAATATTAATATTTTTATTTTTTATAGTAATTAATATTAATATTTCAATTTTTATATTATTATCAATATTAATAGAAATTTTAATTTTAATTTTAGTATTTATATTTACTTGATTTTAATTAATAGTTATTAGTTTGATTAATATATATTAATTAATTAATTTAATATTAATTTAGGGTTTATTAAGTCCTTGGGTTTTAAATCCTCAGGGTTTGGTTTATAATATTAATCCATTAGGTTTGTTAAACCATAGGGTTTATAATACACATCCCTTCACTTTAATAATTCCTTAGGTTTATTATTGTTATTATTAATTGATATTTTATAATATGATAATTATTTTATAATAATATTTGTATTATTATTTATTTATCAATATCAATATTACTACAAATATTAAATCTATACCATTAACGACCATCGATGTATTTCAACCACATTTACTAATGTGGTTGTGCATGTGATTGACATACACCTATTGATGTATTTCAACTACATTTATTTAAATAAATGTGGTTAATCTAGCGTTAACTAAAAAGAAAAGTGGGTTGAACTATGGTCATGATGACATGTAGTGCAACAGACTAGTCAAAGAAGGAAATCACTCAAACAATATGGATCAATGTGTGCATCCACCCGTAGAGAAGAAAAAAAATAAAAAATAAATAATAAATGCACAGGTTGGTTGAACCACATGTCAACTCCATTACCACTAACATGTCCCCTCAAATGTGGAAAATCACTATAAATACAAATTGAGCTCACTCAATTTTAATTTTGAAGCCAAGGTTGGTAGTTGGCCAACCAAACCTTGAAGAAAAGTTCTTGGTAGTCTTGGTGCAAGTTATTGGTGGAACAAAACTTGTGATTATCTTCTGTTCAGATTGTTGGATGTGGACCCTAATTATCTTCCTGATTCAGAGGTCTTGTTTCAGCCACGTTTGGATCCCAATCCCCGATGGGGGGGTGTGGGGGGGATTTCCCCCTCACTATTGCTGAATGAATAGGGGGTCCAGGGGGTACGATTGCATGTTTGGATCCCCCCGGCAAGGGTTTGGGTGCAACACCCCTGAAGCTAAAAAATAGATGAAAAATTGCCTTGTAAAATATTTTAATTTCATAGTCAACTTGGGCAGTTAATTAGGCGGATGATCTAACGGTAGAATTTATGTTAATTTAGGGGTTTTTCCCCTAGAAGGAAACCCTGAGTTTATATGATGGAATTATATTGTAGTTTTGTATGTGTATTCTGAGTGAGAAAGAGAGAGGGAATTGTGTGAGAGAAAAGAGGAAATTACAACGGATTGGTTGTAGGTTGCATCTCTTCATTTTGTTGGATAATATAAAAGGAAGGACTAGTTGTTTCTCCGTGGATGTAGCCCAAATTGGGTGAACCACATATATATGTGTCTCTCTTGTTTAATGTGTTTTATGTGTTTTTGTTTCTGCAATATTTTATGTGTTCCATTGCTCTGTAATATATAATTTTCTAACACATATTTTTCATAAAACCATACTTGTAGTGCCCTGAGTTCAAACCTATATATACCTCAGATTTGTGGAATAATCTCAGTTGGAATATACTACAGTGAACCTGTAACAACTCATCCTTGAGGCCAGAACAATTTTCGACCCTCTATGGAGGCCATCTGTATTGCGGACCTGTGCGATATATCTTCCTCATGCCTATTAGATTCTCTATACTCGTACCTAAGAAATTTGTAGAAGAAACTCGCACCTACAGTCTAAGCTTCTTCCTTGCAGTTATGTGAAGATTTTGTTGCAGACCTATAATATCTCCTTCTTACGAATATGTGAAGACATTTTGTGGCTACTCCTTGTGGATCAGTGGAGTCTTCTAGGGAGACCTTGTTGGAAAGTTACAATAAATTTTTGCAAGACATTACAAACCTACAATGACATTCTTGTAGACTTGTGAAGACATACCTACAATGACATTCTTACAGACTTGTGAAGACAGACCTACTGTGATATTTCTTTGTAGACTTGTGGTGGCATCTAGACCTACTGTAGCATATCTTTGTGTTTCAAACTCCTTTGCAGGGATTTGTGATTGATTGTGCTTTAGACTTATGGGCAAACCCTAAGTATTTAGGACTGTGGACTTTATTACATTTTTTTAGATCATGTTTGGGATTGATAAGGGCTTAATTAGAGCAGGCTTAAAGCTGTCTTTTAGGAATTAGTACATACCTAAATTGGAAAGCTTTTTAAATCAATTGAAGACTTATTTGGAGAAAATATTATTGAGCAACCAATTACATATCCTAAAGAAGAACCCTTGAATACCTATGAAGACTTGAAGACTTGTTGACTTTTGAAGAATTGTGAAGGTTTAAAGACCAGTTTGAAGATCAAATTTGGAGCATAATTTGAGGAATATTGACTGGACCCTCTTGGAGAATCTTTTTGAATACATCTTGAGTACCTCTTGAAGACTTTTAGAAGTTGATATTCAAGTCATTCTTGGAGACCTGGATGCATAATTGAAACCCTCAAGGAGTAACCTTCCAGAAAATTGTTTGGGGATCATGAAGAGTCTTAGAGATACCTACTATGGTTGCTAAAGTTTTCATTTATGAACAAAGTGAAGATTAATTGAGGACATTATTGAAGGTATGCTTGAAGATTTTATCATGACTTGTTACATAATACATTAGAAGTCCTGGAATAGTATTTGTACCTATCTTGAAGAACTAAAGAAAAGGGTTGGATCTCTAGAGGATTGGAGTCCTCAAGAAGACTAGGTTGGAGCCTAAGCCAGAGTAGAGGGGGTGAGCCCTAGAGCATTAGAGTCCTTAAGAAGACTAGGTTGGATCCTAAGCCAGAGTAGAGGGTTGGAGCCATAGAGGATTGGAGTCCTCAAGTAGACCAAGTTGGTGCTTAGATAAGTATAGGTTAGATCTTGGTTTGTCTGAAGATTGGAGTCTTCACATGGGGTTGGAGCCCTGAACTATAAAAATGTATCTTGATTCATTGTAAAAAGAGGATTGGAGTCCTCGTCATTTATGATCAATAAAATTATTTATTTTATTTTTCGGTTTGTGTTCTATTTTAAGTGATCTTAACTGGTAAAAATAACAATAGTAAAATAAATATTGATTCACCCCCCCGACCCCCCCCCCTCTCATTGTTTCCAACAACTGGTCTTAGAGTCATTACCTTGAGTTATGACCTAACAACTGGAAGGTATATCCTTAGAATAAAAATAAATATCAAGGTAAAAGGCCTCCAAAATCTATGAAGATGTGTCATCCTCAGTCAAGAAATTAGAATAAAATCAGATGTGTAAAGGCCTCATATTCAATGGAAACTTTGAAATATGGAAATAAAGAATGAAGAATTTCTTAATGGCTCAAGGTTTTGAAGTCTAGGAATCAAAGGTTACCGGAAGCACACTAAAATAAGATTCCAAGGAACATAATTCAATAACAAAAAAGGAAACCTTGAGTGTCCTACCAAATCATATAAAAGTCAAAATGGAGAAATGTCCATTAGCAAAAGAGGTTTAGGAGAATATTCAAGATCTTCATTCAAAGGGTTTTTTTCTAATATCCTCAAAGGATTACATCCAAGAGCGCAAGGATAATATAGAACCAGAGGAGATAATTGAAAGCAAATTTGAAGACACCAAAAGCAAGAAATACCTAGAAGATGAAGACAATGAAGAAGACATCATAGAATATCTCAAGATAAATCTTGTGGTTGCTATAGAAGAGAGAACCACTATGAAAAATTAAATGATGAACTAAATAAGTACATTGAAAATGTTGATCATGACCTTGAAAATACAAAGGAGGAAGTTTTCCTTTTAAAGCATCAAGTAAAAGAAAAGGATGAGGATCTCACCATATTGAGGTAGAATTGCATCAAAATGAAAAGAGACACAATGAAGAAGTCGAATTCATGCCTAATCAATTGAAAGACGAAAAAATAAGGGAAAATATTTTTTTAAGAAAACTCAACCAAAGATCTGAGGACTTGAACAAATTTGAAGCTAAAATTTGTCAATATAAAGAAGAAGTATCGTCCCTAAAATCTCAACTAGAAGAAGCAAAGAAACAGATGGAAGGAGTGAAGTTGAGAATTTAATGGAAGAAATTTTCCTCCTAAAAGGACCAATTGATGAAGCAGAAAAGGAAATAAAAATCATTTAATGTCAACAAAAAGAAAAGGATGAAGATATTTTCTTGTTTAAATCAAATGTCGTCACTCTTAAAGTCAAATCAAATGAATCAACAAGGATGAAGGAAGAAATAGAGAGTCAATAGGAAAATAAATATGAATACTATGAGAAGATGCAAGAAGATATTGTATCTCTAAGAAAATAAGTTGATTTGTGAAACAATAAGTTGAAGAGTTCTCAAACCTTGGATGAGATGCTCAACCATAAAATATCTCCATTTAACAAATTAGGTCTTGGATGTGCAGGTGATTATTATAGCAAAGGTGATTCTAACCCTAAAGCGTCAAAGAAAAAGGATGTAAAGAAGCTTCAAAGTTGTGTCAATCCCCCCAGCTCCAACAAAAGCAATGAAAGGAGTCAATATAACATTCGAAGAAAGGTTACTCCAAGAATATATGCAGATTGTGTCAGAAATGAAAGAATCAATGAGGATCATCAAAGAACTTCCAAGTAGAACAACTTCAAAAATGGACCAAGAAAATCCTCACCCTCTAGTATCAATATATATATTTTTGGCTTTTCTTACTCATGTACAAATTTTGGGCACATGGCAAAGGATTGTAGGGAATATAACAAATCTATAAGGATCCATATCAACCTTCCATAATTAAAATTGCGGGATGAACTTATGCCCCTTCTTTCATGTAAAAAACATAATGATTCAAATGTCATAATGTTGGACATTTAGCTTGAGATTGCAAATTTAAGTGGGTTCCTAAACAATTTGAAGATTTTTCAACCAAGAAGGGAAAACGAGTCACAATGGTTTGGAGAAGAAAGAAGAGTGCACCAGAAGAAGAACATATTCAATGTTCTTTGAATGCTCAAGGAATCAATCCTTGTTGCTGATCAATTTATGGGAATCATAGGTAGAAAATAAGTTCCACCAAGGATATTCCTATTAAGAAGATTGTGCATACTTTTAGGAGGAACACCTGTCAAACACTATGATAGCAGAAGCAACTCTATGAAATGAAACCAACAGATTGTCAGGGGGAGTTATCCGTGATGAAGGCAGGGGGAGAAACATACTTATTATGAAGAACTATCCTTGATGAAGAAAGGGAAAGAATATTATGAAGCAACATGATGATACACACAAGAATAAGTGTGATAGGGGGAGCACTTGATGAAAAAACATTGTCATAATATCACCTCAATTTCCATTGATGTCAAAGTGGGGGAGAATATTTAAATGGGGAGATATTTCCATCAATAACAAATGGGAAGAATTTTTTCAAAGTTTTCATTGATGTCAATATGATGATGAACCCTAGGTACATCGTTGTAGCAAACCATAGGTGAAAACCCTAAGTTAAAAAACTTAACCTTAAGGTGTGAAACCCTAATATATATACATATATGAAACCCTAGTTGTGTTGAAGAATCCTAGATGAAATATGATACTCTAGATGTTTGGAAAATATCTAAGCCCTAAATTGTTTGTGACAAGCCCTAGATATTTGAGGTACCTATGGATGGATCAATGAGGATCCTCTGCTTGCTTAGAATGGTCATAGTAAGCCTTCTTGCCTAGAAATATGGACTCAAAGGGCCAGCTTATCTCCTTAGTCTCTAGAACTAGTGTATTTGAAGGGCATGCAGAATGGGTGATTAAGGAAGCTATAAATTTATTTGGCAGATTAGTCATCTTCTAAGATACTTAGAGAGAGAAAAACATTATTTGATCAATGGATCACAACACATTGTAGATTGGAAGGAGACATAAGGGGAAGCCTAAGACAAAGAAACAACCAGAACGATGACAAATAAAGGAAAATTCAAATCTAGTAATAGAGGAGGATGAATGATATTCATGAAAAAATGTTAAAGAAGATGCATGGAGAGAAATTTGATTGATAGTATTGAATTGAAATTTGAGGTACCATGTGTTGAATCTGTGAGTCTAGCCTAAACTTTGAAGAGCTATATACTATAGAAAGTTCATATGTATAGAAAATCCCTACCTTTGAGGAAGACCTTCTTGTCATACCCAAGTGATGTTATTCCATGTAATAATGAAGAGGTGATGCTTACAGGTTCATTACTTAAATTTACGGGGAAATATGCAGCAGTTGGTTTGGCATCAAAGATGATAATATTAACTAAAAATAAAAGTGGGTTGAACTCTACTCATGAAGACATGGAGCACAACAAACTAGTCAAAGAATGAAAATAGATAATATATGCACAGGTCAATTGAACCACAGGTCGACTCCATTACCAACCGACATTTCCCTTCAAATGTGGCAAACCACTAAAATATAAAATGAACTTGCTCAGTTTTAACCAAGAAATTTGGTCAAAAAAATAATTCATCTGAGATAGCCATAGATCCAAAAGCATCCGAGTGAAGGAGAGAAGTTTGATTTGGTGTCTTTCTATGTTTAGTTTTGAAGCCAAGTTTGTTAATTGGATAACCAAACCTTGGAGAAACGTTCTGGGAAATATTGGTGCAAGTTATTTGTGGAACAAAAACTGTGATTATCTTTTGTTTGTATCTGTGATAAAACCATGCATGTAGTGACCTGAGTTCATACTTATATATACCTCAAATTTGTGAAAGTATCTTAGCTCGAATCTACTACAGTGACCTTGTAACAGCTCGACCCTAAGGCCATAATAGTTTTCGACCCTCTATGGAGACCATATGTACTGCGGACCTGTAGTGGATATCTTTCTTAGACTCGTTAGATTCTATATACTCGCACCTAAGAAATATGTGGAAGAAACTTGCACCTACAATAGCTTCTTCCTTACGGTTATGTGGATATTTTTTTTTAGACCTGCAATAAATCCTTCTTGAGGATATGTGAATACATATTGTTGCTACTCCTTGCAGATCAATGGAGTATGTTAGGGAGACATTGTTTCATACCTACACTAACATTTTTTCAAGACATTGCAAACCTACAATGGCATTCTTACAGACTTGTGAATACATACCTACAGTGATAATTCTTTGCAGACTTGTGGTGGTATTCTTGGATACCTTGATGCATAATTGAAGCTCTCATGGATTGACCTTGGTTAAACTGTTTGGGGATCATGAAGAGCCTTGGGGAAACCTACTATGGTTTCTAAAGTTGTCATTGATGAATGAAGTGAAGATTAATTGAGGGAATTATTGAAGGTATTCTTGAAGATTTTATCAAGACTTGTTGCAGAATACATTGGAAAACTTTAAATAGTACTTGAACCTATCTTGAGTAACTGAAGAAAATGGTTGGAGCCCTAGAGGATTTGACTCCTCAAGAAGACCAGGTTGGAGCCTAAGATAGAGTAGAGGGTTAGAGACCTAGAGGATTGGAGTCCTGAAGTAGACCAAGTTGGTGCTTGGAGAAGTACATGTTGAAGCCTGGTGTGTTTGAATATTAGCGTATAATTCATGTAGGGTTGGAGCCCTTAACTATAATTGTACTTGATTCATTGTAAAAAGAGGATTGGAGTCCTCATAACTTCTTAATAAAATTATCCATTCTATTTTAAGTGGTCTTAACTAGTGAAAAGAACAATTGTAAAATAAATATTGATTCCCCAGCCCCCCCACCACCTCGCTCCTCAATATTTCCAACATGCATTTCCTATAAGCTCCTCCATCCCCTCTGTTCCCCACCAATAAGTGTCACCTACAGACCCTGAGATCTCAATGAAAGAGGTGATCTTTCAAGATATTCCAAATTGATGTAAGTATATGGAACTAGATTAATTATATCTACAAGTAATGGTGGTTGAATAGAAGAACACGGATCCCCAAGCCATTCATGAACATCAAGTCTATATCTTGAAGGGAGCACCCCTCAACGATAAGACCAATTTTCACTTAGAATAGGCACACTCGACCATCCATTATCCCAACAATTTCAGGGTCAATCTTCAAAACCCCAAAGGCCAATATGAACCCTTCAAAGAAGATAGGTGCAGAGGCAGGAATAACATTAATGAACCATTAAAATAATTAGGTTAACTCTTGATTAATTCAAGAAGATTTATTGTGATGATTGGGGCCTTTTCCTTAACTCCCCCTTCTACTCAATGAAAGTCATCTCAAGGAACATAAGAAGTTTAAATTGCTTAGGCAAGCAAAGGATTCTCAACACATGTCTTTGCCAAGATAAACTAATGTAATGATGATTTAGGAAACAAAATTATCTCAGGAATGAGTCTCCTCTATTATCTCTAAATGTTAGAAGGGATCCCAAATCTTAGCAATTGATGCAAATGGGAAAGTAGGAGACCTAGCTATATGTTGGCATCCTGAAGAGGTTTTCTCATGGATTTTTGGGAAAACAACAAATTTTTAACAACCAAATTCAAAATTTCCGGCTTAGATCAGGAGGGATATATTTATTGAGCAGCTATGGGCCACACATTACTAGTGAAATATTGGACTTCCTTTGTGCTCTAAAGAGACTAGGTTGGATGCTGAGATATCTCCCATGGATAATTGGGGGATACTTTAATATAATAAAATTCCTCTCTAATAAAAAGGGATGTGATAGCCCGAGTCATTTCCTTACCATTGTAAATATGGTAAATATTTTTATTATATATATATATATATATATAGGATGAGTCAAGGGAAACAGATTTGAGAGTTGAGGATGGAAAATTGCTTTGGATTTATTTTAATTTGTTATGACATCCAAGATGGAATTAGGTGTGCATTTTCAATGGGCTAAAATTATACCATTAAGAGGAGTTGGACAATAGGAAAAGGGTTGTGCTTTCTCAATAAAAATGCAAGCAAGAAGAGAACATCCAAATTAATGCAGGGATGAGAGCAAATTATGAAGGAAAAATCACACAAGAGGAAGTGGGGCTTTGGTTGGATGTAATGACCAGTAATGAAGGAGACCGTGCAGAGGAATACATGGCATCACCCCACGAGCTATGATGATTCTTCCAAAAACAAAGGAAAACACGAGAACTGGGAGGTGATTGTGTTATGAAACTAACTCAAAAAATAAAATAAAAGATAGGTCGACGACTTAAAAATTAGCCTCTTCGAGGGGGAAACCTCCTTTACATTACATAAATGAACAATTATTAGATGATACAAATGACAAGACCTCCTTTGTATATATAGGAGTCTAAGGGGCCACAATATAATCAGAGCCTACATAACAATAATAATGTAAGGACACAATAATTACAATAGTGGGCTTCTATGAGGCACAACAATAAAAATATGGGGGCACAATAATAACAATAAGGGGGATACATGAAAAATAACAAAAAGGGAGCTACACCAGTGTTCTAAGTACCTAACATGCCCCTCTCCTTCAAAAGAATGTTGTCCTCAATGCTTGAGTAGTTCTAGATTCTTTAGTATAAAATTCTCATCCTCCCATGTGGAATCTTCAGCAGGTAAGTTCTTCCACTTAATGAGATACTCTGAAATTGATCGATTCCGTAGTCATCAGGTTCTTGTTTTCATGACTGCTTCAGGCTCAAATATAGTTTTTCCTTCTTTGTCGAGTTCTGGAAACATTGTTTGAATTGGAAGCTTGTCATTGATAACCTTCTTTAAGCATGAAACATGGAAAACTAGGTATACTCGAGAAGATGCAGGTAGCTCCAATTTGTATGCCATAGTACCAATATTCTACAACACCTTCTAAGGAAAGTAGTACTTAGGTGAGAACTTATTATCCATCTTAGCTTGTTTGAGGGATATTTGTTTGTATGGTTGTAGCCGTAAACATACCCAGTCGCCTACATTAAAACTTATTTCACTGAGATGTTGATCTGCGTTTTGTTTCATTCGATTTTGCACCAGAGTGAGGTTATCCTTTAAGAGTTGGAGAACTTGTTGTTGATGATCGATGTGATCTTCTACTGCTTGAACCTTATAATTTTCGCTTAAAGATGATGTGATGGATGGCAGATAATATCCATAAAGTTTCATAAATGGGGTCATTTTTTGGGTGATATCCACACCTCTTCATCATTCTTCCATTCGTCCCTTGCTTCGGTTATCCACTCAGGTTGGATAATAGAAATGGCACAAATAAATGCTTCCTTATCCTCATCCTTTCTTGAGATTGCATCTACAACAACATTTTACTTCCCTCTTTTGTATATGATTTCAAAGTCATAACCCAACTTCTTTGTGACCCATTTTTGCTGCTCTTCTGAAGATAATATTTGTTCCAAAAATTATTTAAGACTATCATGATATTTTTTCCACCTTGAAGTGTCTTCGCATTAGGTAAGGTCGACATTGCTTTAGTGCATGTAGTATTTCTAACATTTCCTTCTCATAAATAGTTTTTTGTAAATAATTTCCTTTGATTGGACGACTTTCAAAAGAAATGGGTCTTCCTTCTTGCATTAAAATTGCACCAATTCCATTTCCCGAGGAATCACTTTCCACGATAAAGGTTTTTGTGACGTATGGCGTAGATAAGACCGATGCTTGGCACATTGCCTCTTTAATATGTTCAAATTCCTTAGTTTCTTATGGAGTCCAAGAAAATTCATCTTTCTTCAACAATGATGTTAGAGGTGCTGCTATTCTCCCATAATTCCTAACAGACTTGCGATCATACCCTATCAACCTGAGAAATCCTCAAAGATGCTTTATGGTTGTGGGGATTTTCCATTCCTTAATTCCTTTAATTTTTTAGGGTCTACCTTAACACCCTTATGAGATGCAATATGACCCAAATATTCCACAACCTATACTCCAAAGAAACATTTGGAGGTTTTTTCATATAATTTTTTCTCCTCCAAAACAATTAACATGATAAAATATAAAAAATATAATTATCGACTACCACTAATGGAATTTCAGTGCAAACTTCTAGAATGCTAATGTTTTTGTCTTAATTGCTAACGTCTTAAATGGGTCACAGGTTGCATGTAAGGAGGAAAATGAAGGAAAATAATGGAAAAATGAAGAAATTAAAGGCCTCATTGATAAAAAGGCTTATGAGGATTAGTTGGTATATTTTGCACATAATTTTGTCAGTTCAGTTTTGGAGCTCTCATTATATTCTCTCTCTCATGCTCTTGGACACTTCGAGTTTTCTTGGAGCAATCTTGGAGGAATGTGGCATACTTGGGATTTGGAGCAAGAAGGAAAAGGAAAAGAAGGAAAGCGCAAGAGGACATCACACACTGGTTGTCTATTATCATCACACACTGTCGACTATAGACTCCCAACATTCCAGCCAAATCAAGTTTTGTAATTTCAAATTCCAGCACGGCCTATATTTTCCTCATCAAAACTGATTAATGCTACGTAACAAACAAGTTAAAAAAATTGTGTGGGAATCCAGACATTAACCCACTTAATAACTTGCGAATCATTAATAAAAAGATAATATCAAAGTTCCAACCTTATCGCCGCCTATTTATATTATCCACAAAAATGCAATATAACAATCACTGTCTAGATCTATAAAAATGCTGAAAGCCTGAAAACTTCAGCGAGAAAACATAAACAGAAACAGGAAAGAAAAACCCTTCTAGTTGGTGAATGAACCACAGATAATCAAATGCCACTAAAATATTCTAAGGCGCATAATCATCAGATCGAGAACCAACCAAAGGAAGATATTCAGGCTCGCTTGTGAACCAGGCTCACTTGTGTACCAGGCTCGCTTGCAAAAGTGAAAGACTGCTAGGAAAATAAACAGACATATATACATAAAAGGGTACCGTCAAAAATGTAAACCGGCTCGCGTATAGCTTATAGAAGATCTCCAGAGCGTTAGACCATCAAGGAATAGGAATGTCGAATTCCTAGTAGGGTGACCTTCCTTATAGTGAGATGCCTGCAATTTACCAAAAGGTAAACTTAATCCTTTTTTGGATAGCCCATATGCTTGAGTGTTGATTTCCCTATATATGTGAGTCATGGGAGGCTTTTTTAGTTTGTACCAAATATGTTTAGTCCACTCATACCACCCCTGATACCCACATGAGGTTAGAGAGGATCAACCATATATTCCATCAATAATGACTTTAGAGTCACCATATACATGTACAGAGGACAGACTCAAATTATAAGCACCCATAAGCCCACTCCATAAAGCCATCATTTCTGCCTTGTTATTAGACCCTTTACCTCCATTCCAACATAAATGGAATCTCTTCACATGTGAAATTTTGATCCAAGCACCGCATCCCATCAGCCTGTCTTGACATGCCCCGTCAAAGAAAATCGCAGGAAGAAAGATAGGGTGTGGGCAGATTCGAAGAGATAAATCCACCTCTAAGGATGGTGAAGATACCCGACCATCAATCCATATCATAATTGTAGCAAATAAATGGGGAATGGAGGCTTCCTTGCCTTCAAAAACTGTTTTGTTCCTTGCAATCCAAACCTACCACATAAGGAAAAATGATAGAGATTTAAATTTTCTGGAGAGATTACCCCAGACAAGAATGGATTCAAGACAATCAACAGGCCTCCATGAGGGATCAATCAGGAATCTGGAAAATAAAGACCAGATTTTCAAAACAAATGAACAAGAGAAAAATATATGCGTAGCTATTTCCTCTTGATCCTTGCATAAAGGGCACCGGCCAAGACCATTGAGCCCATGTTTATTGAGAGAATCCCATGTTAAAATTTTCTTCTTCTATACAAGCCAGCCAAACAGGGGAATCTTAGTGGGTTCTTTTCATATACATATACTTTGACTATTGAGCTCCACACTCCTGAACGATTAGTGTTGCAGAGGCCACCACTGTCATGCTAAGAAACCGTTGCTTATCGCCGAAGCACACCATCGCTGGGGTTTCCCACATGGATTCATCATTCAGAATCATGTCGATGTTGCGATGTTTTGCAACTGCTACAACAAAATTCTCATTCCCAATGTCCAGCTCGACCGCAGTCATCTTTACAAGAAATTCAAGGAAAAATTTCTCAAAATATAAAGAATTTTCCTTTGGCCTTTTTAAAAATTGCAGGGGAGAATTACCAGAAATGCAGCCTCGGTACAGTGAATTTAAGCTCAGAACTAGTGAATTCTATCATAATTTTGTTATAATTCTTAACCTAACTCAAATTTGAAAATTCGAGGTCAAAATGATCAAATTTGGGTTCAAAATAGCAATCTTGACACAAAATACAAATACTCTCCACTCTGCGGAGGAATTCTATGACATATTACATATGTACATTGTACTCCAACCATGATCGATTCAGTGTAGGTGTAGTAAAGATTTAGAAATGGAAATTCACTAGAACTAACTGTTTTTTTCTGTGTAATCGTGAAAATAACCCTAAAAAATTAGAATTGGAATTTCCTAAAATTAAAATAAATGTGTTTTTCATCCAGGCTTCATTCCAAAGGTATACCAACAAAAAATCAGTTCCATTAAATTCCTTACTTTTGTAGAAAAGGCAGAGGAGTAAAAACACAAATTAACACAAATAATTCACACACACAATCCTCTTCTATTAATCACATAAACTTGATTCGTTACAATGAACCTGGTGAAGGGTATTTAACCTTTTCCAACTACCTGACTCTCTAATTTTAACCAACTTCTTCATGCGGGAGTTAATTAGTTGTTTTAACACTCCCCCTTAATTACAACCACTAAACTCGGACATGACTTATGACAACTCATACATGCATGTTGGTCTATGTCTCAGCTAGGCTTACAACACCCAAGTTTCTTTTTTGAAACTCAAACACATCTTTTGCTAATGACTTAGTAAATATTTCAGCTAGTTGATCACTAGATTTAGAAGGCTTCAAGTGAACTTCTCCATTGCTTACAAGTTCTCTAATAAAATGATATCTAGTATCAATATTCTTGCTCTTTTGATGAAACACACTATTCTTGGATAGTGTAATCGTTAAGGTGTTGTCACAATATATCGTTGTTGATCTTCGTTGTTTGTGCTTGAGTTCATCCAATACTCTTGTTAACCACACTGCTTGACATGTTGCTGATGTTGCTGCTACGCATTTTTCTTCTGTTGATGATAGTGTCACAATAGGTTGCTTCTTAGATGCCCATGATATCACTCGTGAACCAAGATGAAACACATAACTGGAAGTGCTCTTTCTATCATCCAAATTGCCTGCAAATTCAATGTCTGTATATCCAATCAAATATTTCTCTTATGTATTTACATACATAATGCCACAATCTCTAGTTCCTGCTATGTATCGTAAAATTCTTTTTCCTACACTCCAATGTGTGTCTTTAGGAGTCTCCACAAATCCGGAAATAAAACTCACTCCTTGCATAATATCTGGTCTTGTAAATGTGAGATCCATGAGTCTGTCAACCAATCTTTTGAATAGAGTTGGATTGACATCTGATCCTTCATCATCCTTGCTTAACTTTGTACTTGTTGCAACTAGTGTAGGGACAGGTTTGCAATTCTCCATCATGAATCTTTTCAACAAATATCTAGCATATTTATTTTAACAAATAAATTTTATTTTATTTTTATTTTATTTTTTAATTTTTTTTAGATTGCTCAACTTCTATGCCAAGAAAATATTTCATGAGACCAAGATCTATCATTTCAAATTCTTTCATCATGGTTGCTTTAAATTCATCTAACTCAATATCACCTTTAAAAATCGTGTCATCAACATATAAGTAAACAATCAAAGGTTTTCCATGCTCATTTACCTTTGTGTACAATGTAGGCTCAATATTGCTTGTGCAAAATCCATTTTAATCATATAGTTTTCGATTATTCTATACCATGCTCTAGGTGCTTGCTTCAGTCCATAGAGCGCTTTCTTCAACCTGTAAACTTTATCTTATTTACCTTCAACTTCATAACCTAGAGGCCACTGCACATAAATTTATTCTTCTAGAATTCCATTCAAGAAGGTTGATTTCACATCCATCTGATATACTTGCACATTAATTTCTTTTTTTAGAATTCTATTCAAAAAGTTGATTTCACATCCATCTGATATACTTTCCACATGTTCTGAGATGCCATGGCTAGAGCTTTTCTTACAGTATCCAATCTGGCTATCACAACAAACATTTCTCCAAAATCTATTCCCGGTTTGCTATGAGAATCCTTTTGCTACAAGTCTTGAACATAGTTACCAATCAAGCGAGAACTATTACCTCAAAACAAGAACTCTAACAAAAAAAATAAAATCAAAAAACCATGAAAAACAACCTGAAAACGAAAAGTTGTATTCTGAAATAACTTTTTTCTTTCAACATTTAAAAAAAAAAATGAATTTTGGAATAACCCATTTTTTTGGGGTAAATTGTCAACATTTTTAAAAAATGGAAGTAAAAGCCATTTTTTTTTAATGCAAACAACACCTCGCAAAAGTGTCGAAACAAAAATTTAAGAATAGTAAAAACTTATATTAAAAATTTAAAAAATATATATATGAAAAAAAAATTTAAAATAATTGAAGAAAAAAGAAAAAGAAAATTCATTTTTTTTTTAAATGTAAAAAATTTTAAAAACTACAAAAAATTTAAGAAAATAATAATAATAATAAAAGTAAAAACATTTTTAAAATTAAAATTTAAAAATATATTAAAATTTGGAAAAAAACAAATTAAATTAAAAATAAATAAATAAATAAAAAATAAAAAACAAATAAATATACAAATTAAATTAAAAATAAAAAAAATTATTAAATTTAAAAAAAAAATCAATTTTAAAAAATATATTAAAAAAATAAAAAATTAATTAAAAAAGAAAAAAATTAAAAATTAAAAAAGCAAATAAATTTTAAATATAAAAATTAAATTGAAAAAAATATATATTAAATTTTATTAAATTAAAAAATTAAAAATAAATATTAAGATAAATTTTTTTTTTTATATATATATATATTAAAAATAAAAAAATTAATTAATTTAAAAACAAATTAATTTAAAAAAATAATTAAAAATATTAAATTAAAAAAAAAATAAGAAACAAATTAATTTAAAATATAAAAATTAACTTTAAATAAACAATATTAAATTTTATTTAATTAAAAAAAAAACAAAATTTAATTTTTTTATATTAAATTAAAATAAATTAAAAAGGTTTTTAAATAAAATTAAATAAAAAAATAATTTATTTAAAAAATAATAATAATAATTTAATTAAAAAAACTTTAATTTAATTTAAACAAAATTCGAAATTCAGTAGCCGAGGTGGTCACTGTGGTTGAGTTAATGGTTTAATTTATTTTTTATTTTTTTAAAAAAGATTTTTTTTTTTGATAATGTTTTTTTTTTTTTTAAATCTTAAATTTTTTATTTTAAAATTTATATTTATATTTTCTTTTAAAATTTAAAATTTTGTTTTTTGTTTTAATAATCTATGTACATATATACACACTTATAAACAATTTATTTATATTGTACAACCAGTAAAGACGAGATAAATGCATCCAAAATGATGCATCTCATTACCCTTCTGTCTAGTTACTAGTAACATTTCTCAAAGTTGTCTAATTATGGATAACATTAATATATTGTTTTGGCATTAACACAACCATTTGAATTTGATCTATGTAATTCCTTCATTTTCACCTTAAAAAATAACATTTATTGATTAGAAATAAAGTTACATCATAGGAGGTATGATCTAGCTAATCAAACAAATACCTTTACACCGTTATGTAGAGGCTTTCATTGTGCGGAAGGAAGTGTTGTGCGCAGTAACAACTATCACAATGGTAGCCTCCGCACAATGGTTATCTGTGTGGAGTAGTGGACGTGCCTTGTTGATCCACGATAAAGACATCAACCAAAAAAAAGGGACCATGTTTTACACCTGTTGTACCCATTACACATGCTAGAATTTTAGTCTCTCCACGTAAACAAAGGCCATTTCTACCCCAACAAAACCATAAAATTGTATTACGTTGTTATGTTGCGTTGTGTTTATTACCTGGTCCTTGGTGACTGGCAGTAATGGCGTACTTAAACAACAACGAATGCATAATATGTAGGCATGTAGTCTATAGAGGGGATGAAGTTTTGCTAGTTAGTTTTTCATTATCCACGGTGTTATTGTGTGTTCCATATCTTGGCGCAGGAATATTGGAAGATTTCAAGACTAGATTGTTCACTTGAAAAAATTTAGAAGAACCTTAAAATCAGAGAGAGCGATTGAAGACTTATCATGTGACTTGGACATTCAGGAAAATTACAAGATAGAATAGAGGAAACATGATTAATCCTGGAATGTTTTAAACCAGAAAAGAGTTTTAATCATCAATCCTATACCATGGTCATATTCTCAAAGGTCTACTAGTTTAGAAGCAATTACAATATTAGCTTCATTTTTACATTGCTTTTGAAAGTATTTAATCATTATTGGTTAACAACAATATTTTTGTGTCGATATAATTTTGTTTTGTCTAGTTATAAAGTGCAAACGTTATAGACATTGGTCTAATATTTTCTAACAAGTATGCAATTTGTATTCTAATTTTATTTTTAGTAATATAACAATTGTCATAGAATCATTAAGGCCATGCATGTTGAACACAATTCCCATCCACAAGGATATTAAAATTTGTGCTTATCAAACCAAACACAAGGATATTAAAATTTGTGCTTATCAAACCAAACTAAGATATATTGTAGCTAGGTTGTTAGATTTGTGCAAAACTAGTATATAGAGAAATAAGTCTCTTTACTAAGGAAGACAAATCCCTTTCAACAAGAATTATTTTGTTCTTCTAATGTTGCAAGGCACTATAAGTCGACAAACTTTCACTTGACAAAGCTTTTGGATATTGGATACAAATTTGGTCCTTGATAGTAGGTATCATTGTCATATATGGTTAAGAATAAGTATGTCATAATAAAATGGTTGACATTCAATGGTTTTCAATGTCAACCATATGTATTTGAAACTAAGTTCATTTATGAATGATACATCCATTTATAAGGGTGACTTGAATAGTTGAATGGTATTGTTGATTGAAATACTTGCCTTTATATTCCTTGTTTGCTTAGTGTTTTTTAATTTTTTTTCTTAATTTATATTTTTACAGTAAGTAATGAATTTCTTTTGTGGATGGGAAGGTAAAATTTACTTTCTCATATTGTTTTATATGCATATTTGGTTCAGAAGTTTGTTGTTCACAAGTTGTTTCAAGGATTTAGTTTTAGTAATCTGTGGTTTTAAGAAGTGAATTCTTTTTATTCATTTTAATGGTTTGTTATTCACGGGTTGTTTAAAGGATTTATTTTTAATAAGTTGTGGTTTTAAGAGGTGAATCCTTTTTATTCATTTTAATAATAGTTAGGTTACGTTTTATCTTTTTTTCTTTTATGAGTTATCATTATAGACATGTATATTTTGTTATATAATTTTAGATTATGTTGTAGACTATCCTGTGATTAGATGGTTTGAAGGCATCTTGTTGAACCAATAATTTATAATGAACTTATAGTAAACAAAAACATTTTATATGAGTAGAATTTTTTTATTTTATTTTTTTAATTAGGAAAATCGGAACTATGTATATGCGGGTGTTTTTGTTTGTATTAGATCAGAAGTAAATTTTAAACTTGTGTTTGGGACCTGAGGTTTTGATACTTTTATGCTCTTGAAGAAGTTTAGGCTTATGTACTCTTTGTTTTTTGTTTTTTTGTTTTTAAATGAAAATACTGTGTTTTTTTCTTTTTTGGAAAAAAACACGACTCATTTAAAATTAAATGTAACGCTATGCACCGTTCCCACTTCCAACTTCATATAATGTACCAGTTTTGAACCAAATTGTTCAAAATAATTATTTAAATCACACAAAACAAGGAACTTTGACTTGTTTTATGCTGGAAGTTAAGAATATGGAATTCTTTGACATCAAATGTAATGTTAAGGAATGTTTTCGTTCTCAACTAAGATTTAACAGCTTTGCAAAACATAGTTCGAAATAAATACTTCAAATTGCAAGGAATGTTTTCGTTCTCAACTTTCATAAGATTTAACAGCTTTGCAAAACATAGTTCGAAATAAATACTTCAAATTTCATATTTGCGGGCAGTCTGACCTATTTTTCACGGAGATTTAAATGCAAATGCAAACCCACGGACTGTTTTCACCTCAAATTCCACAAAATTGTACTAAGTTTCCACCCAAATTGTCTGAAAGAATGCTTTAAATTGCAGAGGGCTGGGCAATCTGAATAACTCTGAACGGTTCAAATCTAACCGCCTTGTGAGAAAACAAGAGCCAGTTGCAAACTTAACAAGGATCACGAGTCCATAAAGAAATGAAGTGTAGCCATTCGATACTAATCCAAAGCATTTTCCACTTTCATGGAAGCCCAACAACTACATAGCTTCTAGGCTATTATGCTACGATGTCATGTGCCAAGAAATTATGAGTGACGAGGGAGTCCGAGTATTGAGCAATGGGTTTGAAATCTGTGAAGAGGGGGTTGTACTAGTTATTGATTCTAACACTACACGGAGTAAATCAACACCATCTTCGGCTAGCGAATGCAGGGGATGCAGAATTAGTAACAAGAGCCACCCGAATGCAGAGCAAAGTAGATAAAAATATTCGGATCTGAACACCCTGAAAAGAAATTAACACAAGAGCCCCCAAGACTCTCAAACCCTCCACGGATTCGATTACGAAACCTGTTTCACATAAACGAAGGCCCAAAATGAAATACATTGTAATTATGTTACAATTTATAATCCCGCAGTTGAAAAATTGCAGTATTCAAAAACAAAAATGGTTGTCAACAAGTTAAATCCAGTATGCTTGTTAAGTGTGAGAAACTCTTTCAGTTGATAAAAATATATTTGCAGCAAAGTTCTGTCCATGGTATAAAAAATAGGAGGCACATTTGCAACCTCTACCACCATAAAAAAAATTCCAAATTCCTTCTCACATTCTACCAATACATACAAGCTCACATCTAGAAACTGTATGGCATGTTTACATTTGCAATAAATATGTAAGCAGGGCAGAGCTTGCTAAAAGCAAGATAGGGAAAAGGGCTGATAAACAACATTAACATTGAGATATTATATTTGATCATTGTCAAAGGTGCAAACTCCTAAAAGAGGTAAGACAAGGAGAATAAGTGCCATCTATTTCAAGTCAAAATCTCTGATAAACAAACTTTGTATTGCCGAGCTTTTCAACTGCAACTGGGAAAAGCTGCTGCAGGTGAAATATTTCCCCTCTTCACATGTAGAAACTCACTCCATTGGCGTTGCAGGGCTCCAAATCTGAGGAACTGAGTCGGACAAGTGAGCAAATGATTTGGACAACAGATCTGAGGATCCCATACTTTGAGCCATAATGATTTAAATTCTGCATCACTGAATTGGTAATGAAAGAAACTCAAATCTGTATCAGCATTCTGGCGATAAGCCCATCTGATCTGCAAGTCGTTCATTGTGGCCTCAAATGATTTGCAGCAGCGAGAGAAGAAGAAGAGGAAACGACAGAGTAGTTGAAGGATTTGGGGGATCTTAACAGTGATCTGATGGAGTGGGCGAGGGAAGAGACAATGGCTGCCTTCACCTGCCCTCTTTTGGGGATGTTCCTCCTCGAATGAGTAGCAGTAACTGTAGGTATCTTGATATTTCTGTTTATGGACCGAATTCAATGGTTTAAGCTGTGAAGGAAGGGAGCAACAGGCACTGAATTCTTGAAAAATTGAATGAGCTGAGTGCAGAAGCAAGGGGGTAGCGGATATAGAAAGGAGAGTATAAGGAGTATTTAAGCTTTACTTCTCCATATCTGAATGTAAAATCTGCAATGTGAATGAATCTAAATTTAGCCCATGTAGTCAAACTGTACTGTTTCTTCAAGGGGCAGGCGGCGGGCCAACGAATGAATTGACTAACAAGCGACTTGAGTTGACCAATAATGGACTGGAAGTGCGAAATATTTGGCTTGTCAGTGACGCGTCAGCTTCCATCAATCTATCTACAAGAATGGCTTATTATTTTATTAAAAAGAAAGATACTATCCATTCCTATAGGCTGCATTTATATCAACACGTGATTATTAAGATTAATGTAGTGTAATGAAAAAACTCCATTGGCGTTGCAGGGCTCCAAAATCTGAGGAATAGAGTCGGACAAGTGAGCAAATGTGTTGGACAACGGATCTAGGGAAGGTGAGGATCCCATACTTTGATCCATAATGATTTAATTTCTGCATCACTGAATTGGTAATGAAAGAAACTCAAATCTGTATCAGCATTCTGGCGATAAGCCCATCTGATCTGCAAATCGTTCATGGTGGCCTCAAATGATTTGCAGCAGCGAGAGAAGAAGAAGAGGAAACGACAGAGTAGTTGAAGGATTTGGGGGATCTTAACAGTGATCTGATGGAGTGGGCGAGGGAAGAGACAATGGCTGCCTTCACCTGCCCTCTTTTGGGGATGTTCCTCCTCGAATGAGTAGCAGTAACTGTAGGTATCTTGATATTTCTGTTTATGGACCGAATTCAATGGTTTAAGCGGTAAAGGAAGGGAGCAACAGGCACTGAATTCTTGAAAAATTGAATGAGCTGAGTGCAGAAGCAAGGGGGGAGCGGATATAGAAAGGAGAGTATAATGAGTATTTAAGCTTTACTTATCCATATCTGAATGTAAAATCTGCAATGTGAATGAATCTAAATTTAGCCCATGTAGTCAAACTGTACTGTTTCTTCAAGGGGCAGGCGGCGGGCCAACCAATGAATTGACTGACGAGCGACTTGAGTTGACCATTAATGTGAGTGCGAAATACTTGGCCTGTCAGTGACGCGTCAGCTTCCATCAATCATGTAGTGTAATTGGAAGGCTGTGTATGCATTATATTATTTTTTTAATGATTAAAATAGCTGGGAGGATATATCATGAAGTTAAACCCATTTCAAGGTTAGATTAGATGTATGGAAACAATTCAGATTGAGTTTCAAGGTATTTATAATATTGAGTTTAATGAAATCGATGAATATATGATGTTAGTGTGTTCAATACGTATTTATTTTACTTTATTGGTTTATATATTTTATTTTATTAGTGTTATATAAAATTTAAAATTGTTACTTTTTGTTATTATAAATGCCTAAATGTTTGAGTTGCATTTGAGTTGTATTGAATTAAGTGTATAGGTTATAAAAATGCTATTAAGTTAAGGTTTTTCTATTTGGATGGAAATTTTGTAGTTAGGGTTTTCCTCAAGTTATTTTTGGTTTTTACTTTTTTTTTATGCATCGGTTGGTGTAAGTGGTTTCTCATTCTTTTTTTGCATTGTAGTTTTTAGTGATGCTAAGCCAAGAAGCAGTGAAAATAGATATAAAGTCAAACAATTTTTCAACAATCACTCTATAAAACATCAATTCCCTCTCTTACAATTCCATAAATTTGCTAACATTTGCAGCATTGCAAGCTAGGAAATCGGGTTGTCATTTGTCAAAAGCAACTAAAGACCCTAAATTTGAGATACAATCTTCCCTAAAGAGCATTACATCCGATTCATGCAAAGCCATGCTCTGATTGGGAAATTTTTGGGCTTCAAGCCCATAGAACATGCTCTTATCAATTGGATTCAAAACGAATGGAAGCCTAAAGGACAAACAAATCTAAAATTAGGGGCCAAAGGATTCTTCACCATGATCTTTACTAATTTGGAGGACCATACACAAGTCTTTGAAGACAACCCATATTTCTTCAATTATGTGGACTTTGACTGTAACTTTGGACCGAACAATTTTTCCCAAATAAAGAAAGCTTTACAATGACCCCATTTTGGATTAGACTATACTTTCTGGCAAGGGAATTCTCGAAGGAAGAAACCATAGAGGGCATAGGCAACACCCTTGGTCACTTTTTCAAATCTTCAGCAGTCACAAAACAAGGAAAATATACATCTCTTGCACGTATCTATGTCTACATAGATATCTCTCAACCTCTCCTATCTTCCATTGTTCTCTATTTCAAGTACGGATTTCGGTAATAATCATTAGACTATCAACACATCCCCTTCTGTGTTAACATCACCATGAATATGTTCATCTATTCAACGAATTCCCTCTTAACATTCACAACAACACAACAACCTAAGGACCCACTCACATATCTAGGAGGCCTCACTTTAGTCAATTCTAATCAGAAGCATACAAAGGCTTCAACTACTTCTGGAATTGATCCAGGACTCCATAAACGGAACAAACTCGAAGCCCTCATTGGCACATCCTCTCATGCATCTCTGGTGAGACAAGTGCCTTCTCAACTATAACTAGCCTTAGCCAGTATTAGATCACACCGAGAGGACTTTGTAGTGTTAGTAAAATTGGTATTGATGTCAATATGATGAACCCTAGGTGCATTGTTGAAGCAAACCCTAGGTGAAAACCCTAAATGCAAAACATTAACCGTAAGGTGTTAAACCTTAAATACATATGTTTATATGAAACCCTAGTTGTGTTGAAGAATCCTATATGAAAGATAATACCCTAGATGCTTGTAAAATCCATAAGCCCTAAATTGTTGATGACAAGCCCTAGATATTTGAGGCACCTATGGATGGATCAATGAGGCTCCTCTACTTGCTTGGAATGTATCATAGTAAGTCCTGGCTACCTGGAAATATAGACTCAAAGGGAAAACTTATCTCCTCAGTCTCTAGAACTAGTGTGTTTGAAGGGAACTTAGAATGGGTGATTAAGGAAGCTAGAAATTTCTCTAGCAGATTAGTCATCTTCTAGGATATTTATAGAAATCAACATCAACTCCGATCAATGGATCAAAACACATTGTATACTGAAAGGAGACATAAGGGGAAGCCTAATACAAAGAAACTACTAGAATGAAGACAAAGAAAGGAAATTTCAAATCTAGTAATAAAGCAGGAGGACGAATGATATTCATGAAAAAATGTTAAAGAAGGTGCATGGAGAGCAATTTGATTATTCGAGTTAAAGCAACATTTGACGTACCCTGCATTGAAGATGTGAGTCTAGCCCAAACTTTGCAAGAGCTAAAGACATAGACAAATTAGATGTCAGTAACATCCATACCTCAGAGGAAGACCTTCTTGTTATACCCAATACAATGCTGAAACTGATGTTATTCCACATAATAGTGAAGAGGTTATGCTTATAGTTTAAGTACTTAAATTTGCGTGGAAATCTATAGTATTTAGTTTGGCATCAAAGATGTTAATATCAACTGAAAAGAAAAGTGGGTTGAGCTCGTTACATTTATAATATTAGTCCTCTCGGTTTATAATCCCTAGGGTTTGTAATATAAATCCCTTGGGTTTATAATATTAATCTCTAGGGTTTATAATATTAATCACGACTTCGAACCTATTTGATGGAACCCAAAGGTTTGGGATTTATAAATGGTTCACAAATTTTTTTATTTAAATGACTTCGGTTGGGTTTACTAAAAAAAATAGAAATTAATTAATATTAAGGAAAAAAAAGTGTAATTAATTAATATTAATTTTAATTTTAATTTTTTCCTATCATATTAATAGTTATTAATATTACTATTTAAATACTAATTAATATTACTATTTAAATACTCATAGTAATTAATTTAAATATTAATATTTTTATTTTTTATAGTAATTAATATTAATATTTCAATTTTTATATTATTATCAATATTAATAGAAATTTTAATTTTAATTTTAGTATTTATATTTACTTGATTTTAATTAATAGTTATTAGTTTGATTAATATATATTAATTAATTATATGTTTCGGAGGTGACTAACATAGGAATTCGGAGTGTGCCGGGCGCGTGGGTTTTGCGAAGATGGCCTCACCGCATGGCAACTGTCTGGCGAATGTACTCCGGCGTGAGACATTTATGTCTAAATTTAAGGGGCACGATTCACAATTCTCCAAACGATATTCGAGATCATTCTATGCAAGGCAACAAAGATCTGGAAATCACTCCTTCAATGGCGCAGTTAATATGCTGGGACGGCAACAGCTTCGAGGTATTTGATAGCAGAATGGAGAACGAGCATGCTAATAGCAGCTTCCCTCGGCCTTATGCTGTGTATTGTTCGCCCACCGTGAGGCTCTCCTCCGAGCGCACCGTCACAGGCAAGCGCACCAATCTTCATGGCTGCATTGTCCTGGGCGACAATATTCATTTCTCCATTGCTGGTAACTGTATGCATCAGTCCGGGATTTGGCTTGAGAATCTGCTCAGCATCCCCATAGCTCCCACGCTCTCTCACTCCACCAACGCTCAGCTTGGTTCTCAGCATTCCCTAAGCTTTCCTGCTACGATTGACAGTATGCCTCGTTTAAGGCATAGAATGAGATGCCGTCGGGGTCCTTCCAGGAGGGTATACAGGCGCTCCTCCCCATCTTCTAGTACCTCGGCTGCGGACTTTACTGGCTCGGCCAGCACATCTCATGTTGCCCGTGGTCGTATTCTTAGGTCTGAAAGCTGGAACACCTTCGGCCAGAATGCTCCGGCTCACTCTCAAACCAGGCATTTTGTTTTTCAAAGTGCTTTGAATCGCCCATGTATAACAGCCACTGTCACTATGGTATTCCGAGAGTCCCCATATGATGATGGGCGGGCTGGTCTTGGTGTGCAGATTGATGAAGAGCGGGCTGGTCTTGATGGGCAGAAGGATGAAGATATGCCCGAACGGAACAGAGCCAGCACAGAGGATGTTGATGGACAGGGCATTGGCATGAATATGGATATCGAGATGATACAGGAAGGGCAGCCGAATGCAATTCAAGACCGGGGAAAGGCAAACGCTCACTTTGACAACTTGTCCAGGGTGATGGACTGCTTTTCCCTATTTTACTCACAAGATCATTCACTCAAGCTGCGGACCTCTACAGCTACGATGGAGAACCATATGAGTTTGGTGCGAGAATCGAGGAAGAGGAGTAGGATGAGTAATCTTACTCGGCCCCGGGTTTTTGTTTTTTGCTAGCCTTTATCTTAAGTTTGCAAATACGTCTCATTGTATGGTTCTAGACTTAAACATTGGCCCTGTGTGAGCCTTTTTGATGGGCTTTATACGCATGGTTTCCCTCAATGGGCGATTTTAATTTTTGACTTTTTTTTACTCTACGAGCCTACACGAGGCCTTATCCTGGTTACTCCGTATGTACATATACGTACGGATATGTCATAGATTAAACTTATTTAGAAAAAAATATATATATTAATTAATTAATTTAATATTAATTTAGGGTTTATTAAGTCCTTGGGTTTTAAATCCTCAGGGTTTGGTTTATAATATTAATCCATTAGGTTTGTTAAACCATAGGGTTTATAATACACATCCCTTCACTTTAATAATTCCTTAGGTTTATTATTGTTATTATTAATTGATATTTTATAATATGATAATTATTTTATAATAATATTTGTATTATTATTTATTTATCAATATCAATATTAATACAAATATTAAATCTATACCATTAACGACCATCGATGTATTTCAACCACATTTACTAATGTGGTTGTGCATGTGATTGATATATACCTATTGATGTATTTCAACTACATTTATTTAAATAAATGTGGTTAATCTAGCGTTAACTAAAAAGAAAAGTGGGTTGAACTATGGTCATGATGACATGTAGTGCAACAGACTAGTCAAAGAAGGAAATCACTCAAACAATATGGATCAATGTGTGCATCCACTCGTAGAGAAGAAAAAAAATAAAAAATAAATAATAAATGCACAGGTTGGTTGAACCACATGTCAGCTCCATTACCACTAACATGTCCCCTTAAATGTGGAAAATCACTATAAATACAAATTGAACTCACTCAATTTTAATTTTGAAGCCAAGTTTGGTAGTTGGCCAACCAAACCTTGAAGAAAAGTTCTTGGTAGTCTTGGTGCAAGTTATTGGTGGAACAAAACTTGTGATTATCTTATGTTCAGATTGTTGGATGTGGACCCTGATTATCTCCCTGATTCATATGTCTTGTTGCAATCACGTTTGGATCCCAATCCCCGATGGGCGGGGTGTGGGGGGGATTTCCCCCCCACTATTCTTCAGACAGCTTAAATATTTTAATTTCATAGTCAATTTGGGCGATTAATTAATGAGATGATCTAACCATTAAATTTACTGTTAATTTAGGGTTTTCCTAGAGGGAAACCACGAGTTTATATGAGGGAATTATATTGTAGTTTTGTATGTGTATTAGGTGAAGAAATTGTGTGAGAGAAAGAGGGAAATTACAACGCGGATTGGTTGTAGGTTGCATCTCTTCATTTTGTTGGATAATATAGAAAGGACTATGTTTGTTTCTTCGTGGATGTAGCCCAAATTGGCTAAACCACATATATATGTGTCTGTTTAATGTGTTTTGTGCCCAGCTGTACAGCTCCTAAAATAGGTAAGACAAGAAAATAAGTGCCGTCTATTTCAAGTCAAAATCTCTGATAAACAAACTTTGTATTGCCGAGCTTTTCAACTGCAACTGGGAAAAGCTGCTGCAGGTGAAATATTTCCCCTTTTTACATGTAGAAACTCACTGCAGCGTAATGAAAAAACTCCATTGGCGTTGCAGGGCTCCAAATCTGAGGAACAGAGTCGGACAAGTGAGCAAATGATTTGGACAACAGATCTGAGGATGCCATACTTTGAGCCATAATGATTTAATTTCTGCATCACTGAATTGGTAATGAAAGAAACTCAAATCTGTATCAGCATTCTGGCGATAAGCCCATCTGATCTGCATGTCGTTCATTGTGGCCTCAAATGATTTGCTGCAGCGAGAGAAGAAGAAGAGGAAACGACAGAGTAGTTGAAGGATTTGGGGGATCTTAACAGTGATCTGATGGAGTGGGCGAGGGAAGAGGCAATGGCTGCCTTCACCTGCCCTCTTTTGGGGATGTTCCTCCTCGAATGAGTAGCAGTAACTGTAGGCATCTTGATATTTCTGTTTATGGACCGAATTCAATGGTTTAAGCGGTAAAGGAAGGGAGCAACAGGCACTGAATTCTTGAAAATTTGAATGAGCTGAGTGCAGAAGCAAGGGAGGGAGCGGATATAGAAAGGAGAGTATAAGGAGTATTTAAGCTTTACTTATCCATATCTGAATGTAAAATCTGCAATGTGAATGAATCTAAATTTAGCCCATCTAGTCAAACTGTACTGTTTATTCAAGGGGCAGGCGGCGGGCCAACCAATGAATTGACAAATAAGCGACGTGAGTTGACCAATAATGGACTGGAAGTGCGAAATAGTTGGCCTGTCAGTGACGCGTCAGCTTCCATCAATCTATCTACAAGAATGACTTATTATTTTATTAAAAGGAAAGATACTATCCATTCCTATAGGCTGCATTTATATCAACACGTGATTATTAGATTAATGTAGTGTAATTAGAAGGCTGTGTATGCATTATATTATTCTTTTAATGATTAAAATAGGTGGGAGGATATATCATGAAGTTAAACCCATTTCAAGGTTAGATTAGATGTATGGAAACAATTCATATTGAGTTTCAAGGTATTTAGAATATTGAGTTTAATGAAATCGATGAATATATGATGTTAGTGTGTTCAATACGTATTTATTTTATTTTATTGGTTTATATATTTTATTTTATTAGTGTTATATAAAATTTAAAATTGTTACTTATAAATGGCTAAATGTTTGAGTTGCATTTGAGTTGTATTGAATTAAGTGTATAGGTTATTATTAAGTTAAGGTTTTTCTCTTTCGATGGAAATTTTGTAGTTAGGGTTTTTCTCAAGTTATTTTTGGTTCTCACTTTTTTTTATGCATCAGGTTGGTGTAAGTGGCTTCTCATTCTTTTTTTGCATTGTAGTTTTTGGTGATGCTAAGTCAAGAAGTAGTGAAAATAGAGACAAAGTCAAACAATTTTTCAAAAATCACTCTATAAAACATCAATTTCCTCTCTTACAATTCCATAGATTTGCCAACATTTGCAGCATTGCAAGCTAGGAAATCGGGTTGTCGTTTCTCAAAAGCAACTAAAGACCCTAAATTTGAGATACAATCTTCCCTAATAGAGCATTACATCCGATTCATGCAAAACCACGCTCTGATTGGGAAATTTTTGGGCTTCAAGCCCATAGAACATGCTCTTATCAATTGGATTCAAAACGAATGGAAGCCTAAAGGACAAACAAATCTAAAATTAGGGGCCAAAGGATTCTTCACCATGATCTTTACTAATTTGGAGGACCATACACAAGTCTTTGAAGACAACCCATATTTCTTAAATTATGTGGACTTTGCCTCTATCTTTGGACCGAACAATTTTACCCAAATAAATAAAGTTTTACAATGACCCCAATTTGGATTAGACTATACTCTCTGCCAAGGGAATTCTCGAAGGAAGAAACCATAGAGGGCATAGGCAACACCCTTGGTCACTTTTTCAAATCTTCAGAAGTCACAAAACAAAGAAAATATACATCTTATGCACGTATCTGTGTCTACATGGATATCTCTCAACCTCTCCTAACTTCCATTGATCTCTATTTCAAGTACATATTTCCCTCTTAACATTCGCAACAACACAACAACCTAAGGATCCACTCACATATCCAGGAGGCCTCACTCTAGTCAATTCCAATCAGAAGCATACAAAGGCTTCAACTACTTCTGGAACTGATCCAGGACTCCATACATAGAACAACTTCGAAGCCCTCATTGGCACATCCTCTCATGCATCTCTGGCGACACAAGTGCCTTCTTAACTAGAACTAGCCTTAGCCAGTATTAGATCACACCGGGAGGACTTTGCAGTGTTGGTAAAATTGGTATTGATGTCAATATGATAAACCCTAGGTGCATTGTTGAAGCAAACCCTAGGTGAAAACCCTAAATGTAAAACATTAACCATAAGGTGTTAAACCTTAAATACATATGCTTATATGAAACCCTAGTTGTGTTGAAGAATCCTAGATGAAAGATAATACCCTAAATTCTTGTAAAATCCATAAGCCCTAAATTGTTGATGACAAGACCTAGATATTTGAGGCACCTATGGATGGATCGATGAGGCTCCTCTACTTGCTTCGAATGTATCATAGTAAGTCCTGGCTACCTGGAAATATAGACTCAAAGGGAAAACTTATCTCCTCAGTCTCTAGAAATAATGCGTTTGAAGGGAACTTAGAATGGGTGATTAAAGAAGCTAGAAATTTCTTTAGTAGATTAGTCATCTTCTAGGATATTTATAGCAATCAACATCAACTCCGATCAATGGATCAAAACACATTGTATACTGAAAGGAGACACAAGGGGAAGCCTAAGACAAAGAAACTACTAGAATGAAGACAAAGAAAGGAAATTTCAAATCTAGTAATAAAGCAGGAGGACGAATGATATTCATGAAAAAATGTTAAAGAAGGTGCATGGAGAGCAATTTGATTATTCGAGTTAAAGCAACATTTGAGGTACCCCGCATTGAAGATGTGAGTCCAGCCCAAACTTTGCAAGAGCTAAAGACATAGACAAATTAGATGTCAGTAACATCCATACCTCTGAGGAAGACCTTCTTGTTATACCCAATACAATGCTAGAAACTGATGCTATTCCACATAATAGTGAAGAGGTTATGCTTATAGGTTAAGTACTTAAAATTGCGCAGAAATCTATAGTATTTGGTTTGGCATCAAAGATGTTAATATCAACTGAAAAGAAAAGTGGGTTGAGCTCGTTACGTTTATAATATTAGTCCTCACGGTTTATAATCCCTAGGGTTTGTAATATAAATCCCTTGGGTTTATAATATTAATCCCTACGATTTATAATATTAATCATAGACTTGAGCCTGTTTTTTTTTTTTTTTTTTTTTTTTGTAAGCTTGGTAGTACTTTCATTTTTTTCTCTCTTTTTTTTTACTTCAACAACATTTCCAAATACATCATAGATCGGGGAAGAAATTGAACTTGATGAGTGCTATAACGACCGCCTCATCCGTTTAACTAAGACCCCAGACGACTTAGACCTGTTTGAGATTGAGACGAGGTTTGGGATTTATAAATGGTTCACGAAAATTTTTATGTATATGACTCAAGTTGGGTTTACTAAAAAAATAAAAAATTAATTAATATTAAGGAAAAAAATTGTAATTAATTAATATTAATTTTTAATTTTAATTTTTTCCTATAAATATTAATAGTTATTAATATTACTATTTAAATACTAATATTAATTAATTCAAATATTAATATTTCTTTTTTATAGTAATTATTATTAATATTTCAATTTTTATAGAAGTATAATATTAGCGAAATTTTAATTTTATTTAATTTTAATTTTAGTATTTATATTTACTTGATTTTAATTATTAGTTATTAATTTGATTAATATATATTAATTAATTAATTAATTTAGGCTTAGGTTTTAAATGTTATAATATTAATACATTGGGTTTGTTAAACCATCTTGCTTTAATAATTCCTTAGGTTTATTATTATTTATTATTAATTGATATTTTATAATAATTTTTGTATTATTATTTATTTATCAATATCAATATTAATACAAATATTAAATCTATACCATTAACGACCATCGATGTATTTCAACCACATTTACTAATGTGGTTGTGCATGTGATTGATATACACCTATCTATGTATTTCAACTACATTTGTTTAAATAAATGTGGTTAATCTAGTGTTAACTAAAAATAAAAGTGGGTTGAACTATGGACATGATGACATGTAGTGCAACAAACTAGTCAAAGAAGGAAATCACTCAAACAATATGGATCAATGTGTGCATCCATTTGTAGAGAAGAAAAAAATCAAAAATAAATAATAAATGCACACGTTGGTTGAACCACATGTCAGCTCCATTACCAACTAACATGTCCCTTCAAATGTGGAAAATCACTATAAATATAAATTGAACTCACTCAATTTTAATTAAGAAATTCAGTTAAGAAAATAATCCATCTGAGATAGCTACAGATCCAAAAGTAGCCCAATGAAGGAGAGAAGTTTGATTTGGTGCATTTTTGTGTTTAATTTTGAAGCCAAGTTTGGTAGTTGGCCAACCAAACCTTGGAGAAAAGTTCTTGGCAGTCTTGGTGCAAGTTATTGGTGGAACAAAACTTGTGATTATCTTCTGTTCGGATTGTTGGATGTGGAGCCTAATTATCTTCCTGATTCAAAGGTCTTGCTTCAGCCGCGTTTGGATCCCAATCCCCGATGGGGGGGTGTGGGGGGGCTTCCCCCCTCACTATTGTTGAATTCCTAGGGGTTCTAGGGGGTACGATTGCATGTTTGGATCCCCCCGGCAAGGGTTTGGGTGCAACACCCCTGAAGCTAAAAAATAGATGAAAATTTTCCTTGTAAAATATTTTAATTTCATAGTCAATTTGGGCAAGTAATTAGGCGGATGATCTAACGGTAGAATTTATGTTAATTTAGGGTTTTTTTTCCCTAGAAGGAAACCCTGAGGTTATATGAGGGAATTATATTGTAGTTTTGTATGTGTATTCTGAGCAAGAAAGAGAGAGGAAATTGTGTGAGAGCAAAGAGGAAATTACAATGAATTGGTTGTAGGTTGCATCTCTTCATTTTGTTGGATAATATAAAAGGAAGGACTAGTTGTTTCTCCATGGATGTAGCCCAAATTGGGTGAACCACATATATATGTTCCTCTCTTGTTTTAAGTGTTTTAAGTGTTTTTGTTTATGCAATATTTTATGTGTTCCATTGCTCTGTAATATCTAATTTTCTAACATGGATTTTTCATAAAACCATACTTGTAGTGACCTGAGTTCAAACCTATATATACCTCAAATTTGTGGAATAATCTCAGTTGGAATATACTACAATGAACCTATAACAACTCATCCTTGAGGCCAGAACAATTTTCGACCCTCTATAGAGACCATCTGTATTGAGGACCTGTGCGAGATATCTTCCATGGGCCTATTAGATTTTCTATACTCGTACCTAAGAAATTTGTAGAAGAAACTCACACCTACAATCTAAGCTTCTTCCTTGCAGTTATGTGAAGATTTTGTTGCAGACCTATAATAGCTCCTTCTTACGGATACATGAAGACATTTTGTGGCTACTCCTTATGGATCAGTGGAGTCTTCTAGGGAGACCTTGTTGGAAACTTACAATAAATTTTTTGCAAGACATTACAAACATACAATGACATTCTTGTAGACTTGTGAAGACATACCTACAGTGACATTCTTACAGACTTTTGAAGACAGACCTACTGTGATATTTCTTTGCAGACTTGTGGTGGCATCTAGACCTACTATAGCATATCTTTGTGGTTCAAACTCCTTTGAAGGGATTTGTGACCGATTGTGCTTTAGACTTATGGGCAAACCCTAAGTGTTCAGGTCTGTGGACTTTATTACATTTTTTTAGATTAGGTTTGGGATTGATAAGGGCTTAATTAGAGTAGGCTTAAAGCTGCTTTTTAGGAATTAGTACATACCTAAATTGGAAAGCTTTTTAAATAAATTGAAGACTTATTTGGAGAAAAAATTATTGAGCAACCAATTACATATCCTAAAGAAGAACCCTTGAATACCTATGAAGACTTGAAGACTTGTTGACTTTTGAAGAATTGTGAAGGTTTAAAGACCATTTTGAAGATCAAATTTGGAGCATACTTTGAGGAATATTGAGTGGACCCTCTTGGAGAAGCTTGTTGAATACATCTTGAGTACTTCTTGAAGACTTGTAGAAGTTTATCTTCAAGTCATTCTTGGATACCTTGATGCATAATTGAAACCCTCAAGGAGTAACCTTGGAGAAAATTGTTTGGGGGTCATCAAGAGTCTTAGAGACACCTACTATGGTTGCTAAAGTTGTCATTTAAGAACAAAGTGAAGATTAATTGAGGACATTATTGAAGGTATGCTTGAATATTTTATCATGACTTGTTGCATAATACATTAGAAGTCCCGAAATAGTACTTGTACCTATCTTGAAGAACTAAAGCAAAGGGTTGGATCCCTAGAGGATTGGAGTCCTCAAGAAGACTAGGTTGGAGCCTAAGCCAAAGTAGAGGGGTGAGCCCTAGAGCATTAGAGTCCTTAAGAAGACTAGGTTGGATCCTAAGCTAGAGTAGAGGGTTGGAGCCCTAGAGGATTGGAGTCCTCAGGTAGACCAAGTTGGTGCTTGGATAAGTACATGTTAGATCTTGGTTTGTTTTAAGATTAGAGTCTTCATATGGGGTTGGAGCCGTGGACTATAAAATTGTATCTTGATTCATTGTAAAAAATAGGATTGGAGTCCTCATCATTTATGATCAATAAAATTATCTATTTTATTTTTCGGTTTGTGTTCTATTTTAAGTGATCTTAACTGGTAAAAATAACAATTGTAAAATAAATATTGATTCACCCTCCCTCTCATTATTTCCAACAATTGGTCTTAGAGTCATTACCTTGAGTTATGACCTAACAACTGGAAGGTACATCCTTAGCACAAAAACGAAAAATCAAGAAAAAATGCCTCCAAAATCTATGAAGATGTCTCATCCTCAGTCAAGAAATGAGAAGAAAATCAAATGTGCAAAGCCCTCATATTCAATGGAAACTTTGAAATATGGAAATAAAGAATGAAGAATTTCTTAATGGCTCAAGCTTTTGAAGTCTAGGATTCAGAGGTTACCAGAAGCACACTAAAATAAGATTCCAAGAAACATAATTCAATAACAAAAAAGGAAACCTTGAGTGGCCTACCAAATCATATAAAAGTCAAAATGGAGAAATGTCCATCAATAAAAGAGGTTTGGGAGAATATTCAAGATCTTCATTCAAAAGGATTTTTTCTAATATCCTCAAAGGATTACATTTAAGAGCGCAAGGATAATATAGAACCAGAGGAGATAATTGAAAGCAAAGTTGAAGACACCAAAAGCAAGAAATACCTAGAAGATGAAGGTAATGAAGAAGACATAATAGAATATCTCAAGATAAAACTTCTAGTTTCTCTAGAAGAGAGAACCACTATGAAAAATGAAAATGATGAACTAAATAAGTACATTGAAAATGTTGATCATGACCTTGAAAATACAAAGGAGGAAGTTTTCCTTTTAAAGCATCAAGTAAAAGAAAAGGATGAGGATCTCACCAAATTAAGGTAGAATTGCATCAAAATGAAAAGAGACACAATGAAGAAGTTGAATTGATGACTAATCAATTGAAAGATGAAAAAATAAGGGAAGATAATTTTTTAAGAAAACTCAACCAAAGATCTGAGGACTTGAAAAAATTTGAAGTTAAAATTTGTCAATATAAAGAAGAAGTCTCCTCCCTAAAATCTCAACTAGAAGAAGCAAAGAAACAGATGGAAGGAGTGAAGTTGAGAATTTAATGGAAGAAATTTTCCTCCTAAAAGGACCAGTTGATGAAGCAGAAAAGGAAATAGAAATCATTTAATGTCAACAAAAAGAAAAGGATGAAGATATTTTCTTGTTTAAATCAGATGTCGTCACTCTTAAAGTCAAATCAAATGAAGCAACAAGGATGAAGGAAGAAATAGAGAGTCAATAGGAAAATAAATATGAATACTATGAGAAGATGCAAGAAGATATTGTATCTCTAAGAAAATAAGTTGATTTGCGGAACAATAAATTGAAGAGTTCTCAAACCTTGGATGACATGCTCAACCATCAAAGATCTCCATTTAACAAATTAGGTCTTGGATGTGCATGTGATTATTCTATCAAAGGTGATTCTAACCCTAAAGCATCAAAGAAAAAGGATGTAAAGAAGCTTCAAAGTTGTGTTAATGCCCCCAGCTCCAACAAAAGCAATGAAAGGAGTCAATATGACATTGGAAGAACCCTTACTCCAAGAAGATATGCAGATTGTGTTAGAAATGAAAGAATCAATGAGGATAATCAAATAACTTCCAAGCAGAACAACTTCAAAAATGGACCAAGACAATCCTCACCCTCCAGGTATCATTATATATATTTTTGGCTTTTTTTACTCGTGTACAAATTTTGGGCACATGGCAAAGGATTGTAGGGAATATAACAAATCTATAAGGATCCCTATCAACCTTCCATAATTAAAATTGCAGGATGAAATTATGTCAAACACTATGATATCAGAAGCAACTCTATGAAATTAAACCAACAGATTGTTAGGGGGAGTGATCCGTGATGAATACAGGGGGAGAAACATACTTATTATGAAGAACTATCCTTGATGAAGAAAGGGAAAGAGTATGATGAAGAAACATGATGCTACACACAAGAATCAGTGTGATAGGGGGAGCACTTGATGAGAAAACATTCTCATAATATCACCTCAATTTCCATTGATGTCAAAGTGGGGGAGAATATTGAAATGGGGAGATATTTCCATCAATAACAAATGGGAAGATTTTTGTCAAAGTTTTCATTGATGTCAATATGATGATGAATCCTAGGTGCATTGTTGCAGCAAACCATAGGTGAAAACTCTAAGTTAAAAACCTTAACTTTAAGGTGTGAAACCCTAATATATATACATATATGAAACCCTAGTTGTGTTGAAGAATCCTAGATGAAATATGATACTGTAGATGTTTGGAAAATATCTAAGCCCTAAATTGTTTGTGACAAGCCCTAGATATTTGAGTCACCTATGGATGGATCGACGAGGATCCTCTACTTGCTTAGAATGGCTCTTAGTAAATCCTTCTTGCCTAGAAATATAGACTCAAAGAGCCATCTTATCTCCTTAGTCTCTAGAACTAGTGTATTTGAAGGGCATGTAGAATGGGTGATTAAGGAAGCTATAAATTGTTTTGGCAGATTAGTCATCTTCTAGGATACTTATAGAGAGAAAAAAATTATTTGATCAATGGATCACAACACATTGTATATTGAAAGGAGACATAAGGGGAAGCCTAAGACAAAGAAACAACTAGAATGAAGACAAATAAAGGAAAATTCAAATCTAGTAACTGAGGAGGACGAATGATATTCATGAAAAAATGTTAAAGAAGATGCATGGAGAGAAATTTGATTAATAGTGTTGAATTGACATTTGAGGTACCACATGTTGAATATGTGAGTCTAGCCTAAACTTTGCAAGAGCTATATACTATAGAAAAATCATATGTATAGAACATCCCTACCTTTGAGGAAGACCTTCTTGTCATACCCAATACAATGGAAGAAAGTGATGTTATTCCATGTAATAATGAAGAGGTGATGCTTACAGGTTCATTACTTAAATTTACGGGGAAATATGCAGCAGTTTGTTTGGCATCAAAGATGATAATATTAACTAAAAATAAAAGTGGTTTGAACTCTGCTCATGATGACATGGAGCACAAGAAACTAGTCAAAGAATGAAAATAGATAATATATGCACAGATCAACTGAACCACAGGTCGACTCCATTACCAACCAACATTTCCCTTCAAATGTGACAAACCACTAAAATATAAAATGAATTTGCTCAATTTTAACCAAGAAATTTGGTCAAGGAAACAATTCATCTGAGATAGCCATAGATCCAAAAGCATCCCAGTGAAGGAGAAAAGTTTGATTTGGTGTCTTTCTGTGTTTAGTTTTGAAGCCAAGTTTGTTAATTGGATAACCAAACGTTGGAGAAATGTTATGGGAACTATTGGTGCAAGTTATTTGTGGAACAACACTTGTGATTATCTTTTGTTTGTATCTGTGATAAAACCATACATGTAGTGACCTGAGTTCATACCTATATATACCTAAAATTTGTGGAAGAATATTAGCTCGAATCTACTACAGTGACCTTGTAACAGCTCGACCCTAAGGCCATAATAGTTTTCGACCCACTATGAATACCATATGTATCACGGACCTGTAGTGGATATCTTTCGTAGACTCATCAGATTCTCTATACTCGCGCCTAAGAAATATGTGGAAGAAACTTGCACCTACAATAGCTTCTTTCTTACGGTTATGTGGAGATTTTTTTTTGGACCTGTAATAAATCCTTCTTGAGGATATGTGAATACATATTGTTGCTACTCCTTGCAGATCAATGGAGTATTTTATGGAGACAATGTTTCATACCTACACTAACATTTTTTCAAGACATTTTAAACCTACAATGGCATTCTTACAGACTTGTGAATACATACCTACAACGATAATTCTTTGCAGACTTGTGGTGGTATTCTTGGATTCCTTGATGCATAATTGAAGCTCTCATGGATTGACCTTGGATAAAATTGTTTGGGGATCATGAAGAGCCTTGGGGAAACCTACTATGGTTTCTAAAGTTGTCATTGATGAATGAAGTGAAGATTAATTGAGGGAATTATTGAAGGTAATCTTGAAGATTTTATCAAGACTTGTTGCAGAATGCATTGGAAGACTTTAAATAGTACTTGAACCTATCTTGAGTAATTGAAGAAAATGGTTGGAGCCCTATAGGATTTGACTCCTCAAGAAGACCAGGTTGGAGCTTAAGATAGAGTAGAGGGTTAGAGACCTAGAGGATTGGAGTCCTGAAGTAGACCAAGTTGGTGCTTGGAGAAGTACATGTTGAAGTCTGGTGTGTTTGAATATTAGCATATAATTCATGTAGGGTTGGAGCCCTTAACTATAATTGTACTTGATTCATTGTAAAAAGAGGATTGGAGTCCTCATAACTTCTTATCAATCAAATTATCCATTCTATTTTAAGTGGTCTTAACTAGTAAAAAGAACAATTGTAAAATAAATATTGATTCCCTAGCCGCCCCACCCCCCCGCTCCTCAATATTTCCAACATGCAGTTCCTATAAGCTCCTCCATCCCCTATGTTCCCCACCAATAAGTGTCACCTACAAACCCTGAGATCTCAATGAAAGAGGTGATCTTTCAAGATATTCCAAATTGATGTGAGTATATGGAACTAGATTAATTATATCTACAAGTAATGGTGGTTGAATAGAAGAACACGGATCACCAATCCATTCATGAACATCAATTCTATATCTCGAAGGGAGCACCCCTCAATGATAAGACCAATTTTCACTTAGAATAGGCACACTCGACCATCCATTATCCCAACAATTTCAGGGTCAATCTTCAAAACCCCAAAGGCCAATATGAACCCTTCAAAGAAGATAGGTGCAGAGGCAGGAATAACATTAATGAACCATTAAAATAATTAGGTTAACTCTTGATTAATTCAAGAAGATTTATTGTGATGATTGGGGCCTTTTCCTTAACTCCCCCTTCTACTCAATGAAAGTCATCTCAAGGAACATAAGAAGTTTAAATTGCTTAGGCAAGCAAAGGATTCTCAACACATGTCTTTGCCAAGATAAACTAATGTAATGATGATTTAGGAAACAAAATTATCTCAGGAATGAGTCTCCTCTATTATCTCTAAATGTTAGAAGGGATCCCAAATCTTAGCAATTGATGCAAATGGGAAAGTAGGAGACCTAGCTATATGTTGGCATCCTGAAGAGGTTTTCTCATGGATTTTTGGGAAAACAACAAATTTTTAACAACCAAATTCAAAATTTCCGGCTTAGATCAGGAGGGATATATTTATTGAGCAGCTATGGGCCACACATTACTAGTGAAATATTGGACTTCCTTTGTGCTCTAAAGAGACTAGGTTGGATGCTGAGATATCTCCCATGGATAATTGGGGGATACTTTAATATAATAAAATTCCTCTCTAATAAAAAGGGATGTGATAGCCCGAGTCATTTCCTTACCATTGTAAATATGGTAAATATTTTTATTATATATATATATATATATATAGGATGAGTCAAGGGAAACAGATTTGAGAGTTGAGGATGGAAAATTGCTTTGGATTTATTTTAATTTGTTATGACATCCAAGATGGAATTAGGTGTGCATTTTCAATGGGCTAAAATTATACCATTAAGAGGAGTTGGACAATAGGAAAAGGGTTGTGCTTTCTCAATAAAAATGCAAGCAAGAAGAGAACATCCAAATTAATGCAGGGATGAGAGCAAATTATGAAGGAAAAATCACACAAGAGGAAGTGGGGCTTTGGTTGGATGTAATGACCAGTAATGAAGGAGACCGTGCAGAGGAATACATGGCATCACCCCACGAGCTATGATGATTCTTCCAAAAACAAAGGAAAACACGAGAACTGGGAGGTGATTGTGTTATGAAACTAACTCAAAAAATAAAATAAAAGATAGGTCGACGACTTAAAAATTAGCCTCTTCGAGGGGGAAACCTCCTTTACATTACATAAATGAACAATTATTAGATGATACAAATGACAAGACCTCCTTTGTATATATAGGAGTCTAAGGGGCCACAATATAATCAGAGCCTACATAACAATAATAATGTAAGGACACAATAATTACAATAGTGGGCTTCTATGAGGCACAACAATAAAAATATGGGGGCACAATAATAACAATAAGGGGGATACATGAAAAATAACAAAAAGGGAGCTACACCAGTGTTCTAAGTACCTAACATGCCCCTCTCCTTCAAAAGAATGTTGTCCTCAATGCTTGAGTAGTTCTAGATTCTTTAGTATAAAATTCTCATCCTCCCATGTGGAATCTTCAGCAGGTAAGTTCTTCCACTTAATGAGATACTCTGAAATTGATCGATTCCGTAGTCATCAGGTTCTTGTTTTCATGACTGCTTCAGGCTCAAATATAGTTTTTCCTTCTTTGTCGAGTTCTGGAAACATTGTTTGAATTGGAAGCTTGTCATTGATAACCTTCTTTAAGCATGAAACATGGAAAACTAGGTATACTCGAGAAGATGCAGGTAGCTCCAATTTGTATGCCATAGTACCAATATTCTACAACACCTTCTAAGGAAAGTAGTACTTGGGTGAGAATTTATTATCCATCTTAGCTTGTTTGAGGGATATTTTTTTGTATGGTTGTAGCCGTAAACATACCCAGTCGCCTACATCAAAAATTATTTCACTGCGATGTTGATCTGCGTTTTGTTTCATTCAATTTTGCACCAGAGTGAGGTTATCCTTTAAGAGTTGGAGAACTTGTTGTTGATGATCGATGTGATCTTCTACTGCTTGAACCTTATAATTTTTGCTTAAAGATGATGTGATGGATGGCAGATAATATCCATAAAGTTCCATAAATGGGGTCATTTTTTGGGTGATATCCACATCTCTTCATCATTCTTCCATTCGTCCCTTGCTTCGGTTATTCACTCAGGTTGGATAATAGAAATGGCACAAAGAAATGCTTCCACATCCTCATCCTTTCTTGAGAGTGCATATACAACAACATTTTACTTCCCTTTTTTGTATATTATTTCAAAGTCATAACCCAACTTCTTTGTGACCCATTTTTGCTGCTCTTCTGAAGATAATATTTGTTCCAAAAAGTATTTAAGACTATCATGATATTTTTTCCACCTTGAAGTGTCTTCGCATTAGGTAAGTTCGACATTGCTTTAGTGCATGTAGTATTTCTAACATTTCATTCTCATAAATAGTTTTTTGTAAATAATTTCCTTTGATTGGACGACTTTCAAAAGAAATGGGTCTTCCTTCCTGCATTAAAATTGCACCAATTCCATTTCCTGAGGCATCACTTTCCACGATAAAGGTTTTTGTGACGTATGGCGTAGATAAGACCGATGCTTGGCACATTGCCTCTTTAATATGTTCAAATTCCTTAGTTTCTTATGGAGTCCAAGAAAATTCACCTTTCTTCAACAATGATGTTAGAGGTGCCGCTATTCTCCCATAATTCCTAACAGACTTGCGATAATACCCTGTCAACCTGAGGAATCCTCAAAGATGCTTTATGGTTGTGGGGATTTTCCATTCCTTAATTCCTTTAATTTTTTAGGGTCTACCTTAACACCCTCATGAGATGCAATATGACCCAAATATTCCACAACCTATACTCCAAAGAAGCATTTGGAGGTTTTTGCATATAATTGTTTCTCCTCCAAAACAATTAACATGATAAAAAATTAAAAATATAATTATCGACTACCACTCATGGAATTTCAGTGCGAACTTCTGGAATGCTAATGTTTTTGTCTTAATTTCTAACGTCGTAAATGGGTCACAGGTTGCATGTAAGGAGGAAGATGAAGGAAAATAATGGAAAAATGAAGAAATTAAAGGCCTCATTGATAAAAAGGCTTATGAGGATTAGTTGGTATATTTTGCACATAATTTTTTCAGTTCAGTTTTGGAGCTCTCATTATATTCTCTCTCGCATGCTCTTGGACACTTAGAGTTTTCTTGGAGCAATCTTGGAGGAGTGTGGCATACTTGGGATTTGGAGCAAGAAGGAAAAGGAAAAGAAGGAAAGCGCAGGAGGACATCACACACTGGTTGTCTGTTATCATCACACACTGTCGACTATAGACTCCCAACATTCCAGCCAAATCAAGTTTGGTAATTTCAAATTCCAGCACGGCCTATATTTTCCTCATCAAAACTGATTAATGCTACGTAACAAACAAGTTAAAAAAAAATTGCCGCCAGAATCGAACTGAAGACCTATGGCCTGTGACACAATATGGAATGCTATCATCCTCATATGATATACTGGTGGTTATAATGTGGTTGGTGCCGTGAAGTAGTTGGTTATCTCGTTAGTCTAACACGCAGAATGTCCCCTGTTCGAATGTGGACGCCTTCATTTATGTGAATTTTGTACTTCGTTGAATCCAAGAGCTGACATTGTAGATTTTCTTTTTACTGTTGCAATCGTTGCCTGGCATAGCTGGAGATCACATTTTTCTCTGCAAGTGATACCAAATAGTGCCATAAATTAAACAATTGGTGCCATGGTGTAGTTCTTTATCACGTCAGTCTAACACATTGAAGGTCTTCGGTTCAAGTAAGGTCTCTGGTTCAAGTCCAGGCGACGCCATTGTTTCAGCAACATTGCTTTGTTTGAGTGGAGGAATTTTGTACTTTGTTGAATCCAAGAGCTCACGTTGTAGATTTTCTTTTTACTGTTGCAATCGTTGCCTGGCATAGCTGGAGATCACATTTTTCTCTGCAAGTGATACCAAATAGTGCCATAAATTAAACAATTGGTGCCATGGTGTAGTTCTTTATCACGTCATTCTAACACATTGAAGGTCTTCGGTTCAATTAAGGTCTCTGGTTCAAGTCTGGGCGATGCCATTGTTTCAGCAACATTGCTTTATTTGAGTGGAGGTATCAAATTTAAGTCCAGACGAGGTAAACTTTTCTTTGTTAGAGTGAAGGTCTCCGGTACTTTTCTTTTTTAGAGTGAAGGTCTCTGGTTGAAGTCCGGGCATCGCCATTGCTTTTTTAGAGTGAAGGTCTCCAGTTCAAGTCCGGGCGACGCCATTGTTTTTTGTTTTGTAGCACCATTTCTTCTCTGTTGCAGGGACGTTTAGGATTTTCTTTTTCTGTTGCAAGATCTCCTGTGCAATCGTTGCCGTGATAGCATTTTTCTAGTACCTTTGAAGTCTCAAATTCAAATAAAATGATGCCACACTTCAATTAATTGGTGTCGTGATGTAGTCGGTTATCACGTCAGTCTAACACACTGAAGTTCTCCGATTCATGTCCGGGCGACGCCATTGTCTTTTGAAAGCGTCATCTTGGTTCAAGTCCAGTTGGCGCCATTGCCTTGTTACCGTGAAGGTCTATGGTTCAAGTTCAGGTAGCACCATTTCTTTGTCGAAGTGAAGGTCTCTGGTTCATGTCTGGTAGCGCCATTGTTGGTTGTTCAAGTCCAGGTGGCGCAATTTCTTTGTTAGACTGAAGGTCTCCCGTTCAATTCCGGATTTCTTTGTTAGACTGAACGTCTCTGGTTCAAGTACGGGCGGCGCCATTGCCTTTTCGCTTTGTAACACATTTTCTTCTCTGTTTCAGGGAAGTTCACATTTTTTCAGAATATGGTTTCATGATGTAAGAGTACTATGAAAACAACGTTCCATAATGAGAGAACTAGGCTTGTCAGTATCATGGCACGAACTACCAACTAGCCCTTATACTCTCTGCGGCCATGCCCCTTAGTCAGATAGGTCAGTATGACGGTACATGCTATCGACTACCCGCTATACTCGTTGTCCTGCCACTATATTCAAAACAATGGATGATCACCTGCCAGGGCCTTCCATTACTCGCCCCATGTTTCCACCATATGTTTGACATACACCCTTGGCACTACATTTTCCAAATTCCAAAATACTGAATCTGTTTATTTTTCAAAAGAGACCATAGGGACGCAGTAGGTGTCAAATTTGTTTCCTTAATACTCTACCGTCTTATTTTTGCAATCACTGCTTAACGGGGCGTATGTTCATGTGCAGATTGAAAACCATGATCTATATCTAGCAATTTCGAAATCTCCATTTCATGATTTGTCTACAAGAATCTGAGAAGACTTCCTTGCATACATAATGCAATTCTCGGAACTTCTTCATTGGTCCATTCGTTTTGTTTTCAAGAACAACTACTTCGATCTGTCCATAAGACAACACTTGTTGTTACCACTCAACAAATTCGAAACCTGCATTACTTGGAAGAATGAGCTTGTTTTCCATCTTCAAGTGCTTCTTTCCATCCAATGCCCGAAATTGCTGATTGTTAAAACTTTTCATCCTATCCATTTTTCTTGAAGCTTCAAAGTATATTATCGAGGGCAGAGTTGTGCTCATCGAAGGACAATAAAATTAAAACATTCTTGCAATGTTCTAGGTTTAGCAATCTAAGGCAGATCCAAATCTTCACCTCAATGAGAAAACTTGACGAGTGTAATGCTCAAATTTGATTGTGCAATTGCCACAAAACATTGTGCAGGATGGATTCAAGCAACAGAGGATTTTATGCTTCGAATACATTAGTCCTTTTCAAACTTTCGACATATTCAATACAAGTAGAAGCTTTATCTCGGGGCTTGGTATAAATAGAGCTGAAAGTATTCTTTTCTCAAGTTGCTTTTTCATGAACAGTGATCCCAATTTTTTGCTTCTTTCCATGAGTTCCATTACCATTTTTATGAACAACCATCTCCTCATTTTTTTTGTCTCTTTCCATGAGTTCCATTTCCATCAAATACTAGAGTTGAGAATTGAGTACTAATTTTTAATTTTAACCATAATCGAAAGATATTTATATCTAAGGAAAATGCTACAGCTAGACTCACGGCAGATTAAACTCTACTCTAAAAAAGAGTATTTTAAGGGAAAACAAACTAATATTTTCAAGATTAATAGTTGCTATGTAGTATAGTTTTTATATTTGCAGCTATAGTTAATATTGACTGAAAGTTAGAGTGTGGAGAAAATTACTCACAATGAAAATAAAAATCTCTTTCACAAAAATCTTTGTACAAAACTATGAATACAATAAAAACTTTTCACAAAAGCTTCAACAATAATTTAAAGCTCTCCACAAAAGCTTCAACGATGATAATTCAATTGACCATGTACCAATAATTAATAGATTCATATGTAATAATAATAGATATTTTTTTTTTCTGAGAAAGAAAAAAACGTTGTTTATAATATTAAGGTAAACAATACATAGTCATATCCATCAAATCATCTCCAAGAAAGACATATTCAAGAGAGAGTATACACAGTGAATCTACTACAGTGACCCCTCCCAGATAAAGAGAAGAAAGGTCCTATCCCACATATTAACCCAAGCATCATTAATAAAAAGATAATATCAGAGTTCCAACCTTATCGCCACCTATTTATATTATCCACAAAAATGAAATATAACAATCACTGTCTAGATCTATAAAAATGCTGAAAGCCTGAAAACTTCAGCGAGAAAACATAAACAGAAACAGGAAAGAAAAACCCTTCTAGTTGGTGAATGAACCACAGATAATCAAATGCCACTAAAATATTCTAAGGCGCATAATCATCAGATCGAGAACCAACCAAAGGAAGATATTCAGGCTCGCTTGTGAAACAGGGTCACTTGTGTACCAAGCTCACTTGCAAAAGTGAAAGACTGCTAGGAAAATAAACAGACATATATACATAAAAGGGTAACGTAAAAAATGTAAACCGACTCGCGTATAGCTGATAGAAGATCTCTAGAGCGTTAGACCATCAAGGAATAGGAATGTCGAATTCCTAGTAGGGTGACCTTCCTTATAGTGAGATACCTGCAATTTACCAAAAGGTAAACTTAATCCTTTTTTGAATAGCCCATCTGCTCGAGTGTTGATTTCCCTATATATGTGAGTCATGGGAGGCTTGTTCAGTTTGTACCAAATATGTTTAGTCCACTCATGCCACCCCTGATACCCACATGAGGTTAGAGAGGATCAACCATATATTCCATCAATAATGACTTTAGAGTCACCATATACATGTACAGAGGACAAACTCAAGTTATAAGCACCCATAAGCCCACTCCATAAAGCCATCAGTTATGCCTTGTTATTAGACCCTTTACCTCCATTCCAACAAAAATGGAATCTCTCCACATGTGAAATTTTGATCCAAGCGCCGCATCCCATCAGCCCGTCTTGACATGCCCCGTCAAAGAAAATCGCAGGAAGAAAGATGGGGTATGGGCAGATTCGAAGAGATAAATCCACCTCTAAGGATGGTGAAGATACCCGACCATCAATCCATATCATAATTGCAGCAAATAAATGGGGAATGGAGGCTTCCTTGCCTTCAAAAACTGTTTTGTTCCTTGCAATCCAAACCTACCACATAAGGAAAAATGATAGAGATTTAAATTTTCTGGAGAGATTACCCCAGACAAGAATGGATTCAAGACAATCAACAGGCCTCCATGAGGGATCAATCAGGAATCTGGAAAATAAAGACCAGATTTTCAAAACAAATGAACAAGAGAAAAATATATGCGTAGCTATTTCCTCTTGATCCTTGCATAAAGGGCACCGGCCAAGACCATTGAGCCCATGTTTATTGAGAGAATCCCATGTTAAAATTTTCTTCTTCTATACAAGCCAGCCAAACAGGGGAATCTTCGTGGGTTCTTTTCATATACATATACTTTGACTATTGAGCTCCACACTCCTGAACGGTCAGTGTTGTAGAAGCCACCACTGTCGTGCTAAGAAACCGTTGCTTATCGCCGAAGCACACCATCGCTGGAGTTTCCCACATGGATTCATCATTCTGAATCATGTCGATGTTGCGATGTTTTGCAACTGCTACAACAAAATTCTCATTCCCAATGTCCAGCTCAACTGCAGTCATCTTTACAAGAAATTCAAGGAAAAATTTCTCAAAATATAAAGAATTTTCCTTTGGCCTTTTTAAAAATTGCAGGGGAGAATTACCATAAATTCAGCCTCGGTACAGTGAATTTAAGCTCAAAACTAGCGAATTCTATCATAATTTTGTTATAATTCTTAACCTGGCTCAAATTTGAACAATTTGAGGTCAAAACGATCAAATTTGGGTTCAAAATAGCAATCTCGACACAAAATACAAATACTCTCCACTCTGCGGAGGAATTCTATGACATATTACATATGTACATTGTACTCCAACCATGATCGATTCAGTGTAGGTGTAGTAAAGATTTAGAAATGGAAATTCACTAGAACTAACTGTTTTTTTCTGTGTAATCGTGAAAATAACCCTAAAAAATTAGAATTGGAATTTCCTAAAATTAAAATAAATGTGTTTTTCATCCAGGCTTCATTCCAAAGGTATACCAACAAAAAATCAGTTCCATTAAATTCCTTACTTTTGTAGAAAAGGCAGAGGAGTAAAAACACAAATTAACACAAATAATTCACACACACAATCCTCTTCTATTAATCACATAAACTTGATTCGTTACAATGAACCTGGTGAAGGGTATTTAACCTTTTCCAACTACCTGACTCTCTAATTTTAACCAACTTCTTCATGCGGGAGTTAATTAGTTGTTTTAACACTCCCCCTTAATTACAACCACTAAACTCGGACATGACTTATGACAACTCATACATGCATGTTGGTCTATGTCTCAGCTAGGCTTACAACACCCAAGTTTCTTTTTTGAAACTCAAACACATCTTTTGCTAATGACTTAGTAAATATTTCAGCTAGTTGATCACTAGATTTAGAAGGCTTCAAGTGAACTTCTCCATTGCTTACAAGTTCTCTAATAAAATGATATCTAGTATCAATATTCTTGCTCTTTTGATGAAACACACTATTCTTGGATAGTGTAATCGTTAAGGTGTTGTCACAATATATCGTTGTTGATCTTCGTTGTTTGTGCTTGAGTTCATCCAATACTCTTGTTAACCACACTGCTTGACATGCTGCTGATGTTGCTGCTACATATTTTTCTTCTGTTGATGATAGCGTCACAATAGGTTGCTTCTTAGATGCCCATGATATCACTCGTGAACCAAGATGAAACACATAACTGGAAGTGCTCTTTCTATCATCCAAATTGCCTGCAAATTCAATGTCTGTATATCCAATCAAATATTTCTCTTATGTATTTACATACATAATGCCACAATCTCTAGTTCCTGCTATGTATCGTAAAATTCTTTTTCCTACACTCTAATGTGTGTCTTTAGGAGTCTCCACAAATCCGGAAATAAAACTCACTCCTTGCATAATATCTGGTCTTATAAATGTGAGATCCATGAGTCTGTCAACCAATCTTTTGAATAGAGTTGGATTGACATCTGATCCTTCATCATCCTTGCTTAACTTTGTACTTGTTGCAACTAGTGTAGGGACAGGTTTGCAATTTTCATCCTGAATCTTTTCAACAAATATCTAGCATATTTATTTTAACAAATAAATTTAATTTTATTTTATTTTATTTTATGTTATTTTTATTTTATTTTATTTTTTAATTTTTTTCAGATTGCTCAACTTCTATGCCAAGAAAATATTTCATGAGGCCAAGATCTATCATTTCAAATTCTTTCATCATGGTTGCTTTAAATTAATCTAACTCAAGATCACCTTTAAAAATCGTGTCATCAACATATAAGCAAACAATCAAAGTTTTTCCATGCTCATTTACCTTTGTGTACAATGTAGTCTCAATATTGCTTGTGCAAAATCCATTTTAATCATATAGTTTTCGATTATTCTATACCATGCTCTAGGTGCTTGCTTCAGTCCATAGAGTGCTTTCTTCAACCTGTAAATTTTATCTTATTTACCTTCAACTTCATAACTTGGAGGCCACTGCACATAAATTTATTCTTCTAGAATTCCATTGAAGAAGGTTGATTTCACATCCATCTGATATACTTGCACATTAATTTCTTTTTTTAGAATTCTATTCAAAAAATTTGATTTCACATCCATCTGATATACTTTCCACATGTTCTGAGATGCCATGGCTAGAGCTTTTCTTATAGTATCCAATCTGGCTATTACAACAAACATTTCTCCAAAATCTATTCCTAGTTTGCTATGAGAATCCTTTTGCTACAAGTCTTGAACATAGTTACCGATCAAGCGGGAACTATTACCTCAAAACAAGAACTCTAACCAAAAAAAAAAAAAAAAAACCATGAAAAAAACCCTGAAAACAAAAAGTTGTATTCTGAAATAACTTTTTTCTTTCAACATTTTTTTGTTGTTGGAATAACCCATTTTTTTTTGGGTAAATTGTCAACATTTTTAAAAAATGGAAGTAAAAGTTTTTTTTTTTTTTTTTTTTAATATGCAAAAAACACCTCACAAAAGTGTCGAAACAAAAATTTTAGAATAATAAAAACTTATATTAAAAATTTAAAAAAAATATATGAAAAAGACATTTTAATATAATTGAAGAAAAAAGAAAAAGAAAATTCATTTTTTTTAAAACTAAAAAAATTTAAGAAAAAAATAATAATAAAAAAAGTAAAAACAATTTTAAAATTAAAATTTAAAAATATATTAAAAATTGGAAAAATAAAATAAAAATAAAAATAAAAAAATAAAATAAAATAAAATAAAATATAAAAGAATCAATTTTAAAAAATATATTAAATTTTAATAAATAAAAAAATTTAAATTTAAATTAAAAAAAAAACATTACTTAAATTAAAATTATAAAAAAATTAAAAATTAAAAAAAAAATTATTGAAAAAGCAAATAAATTTTAAATATAAAAATTAAATTGAAAAAAATATATATTAAATTTTATTAAATTAAAAAATAAAAAATAAATATTAACATAAAAAAATAAAATTATATATATATATATATATTAAAAATAAAAAAATGGAAAAAAATAAATTAATTTAAAAACAAATTAATTTAAAAATAATAATTAAAAAAATTAAATTAAAAAAAATTAAGAAACAAATTAATTTAAAATATAAAAATTAACTTTAAATAAACAATAAACAATATTAAATTTTATTTAATTAAAGAAAAAAAACAAATTTTTTATTTTAATATTAAATTAAAATAAAATATAAAAAAATCAATTTTAAAAAATATATTAAATTTTAATAAATAAAAAAAATTAAAATTAAAATTTAAAAAAAAAAATCTTTAAATTAAAATTATAAAAAAATTAAAAATTAAAAAAAAAATTATTAAAAAAGCAAATAAATTTTAAATATAAAAATTAAATTGAAAAAAATATATATTAAATTTTATTAAATTAAAAAATAAAAAATAAAATTATATATATATATATATATATATATATATATATATATATATATATATTAAAAATAAAAAAATGGAAAAAAATAAATTAATTTAAAAACAAATTAATTTAAAATATAAAATTAACTTTAAATAAACAATATTAAATTTTATTTAATTAAAGAAAAAAACATTTTTTTTTTTTTAATATTAAATTAAAATAAATTAAAAAGGTTTTTAAATAAAATTAAATTAAAAAAATAATTTATTTAAAAAATAATAATAATAATTTAATTAAAAAAAACTTTAATTTAATTTAAACAAAATTCGAAATTCGGTCGCTGAGGTGGTCACTGTGGTTGAGTTAATGGTTTAATTTAAAAAAAAAAAAATAGATTTTTTTTTTTTTTTTTTTAAATCTTAAATTTTTTATTTTAAAATTTACATTTATATTTTCTTTTAAAATTTAAAATTTTGTTTTTTTGTTTTAATAATCTATGTACATATATGCACACTTATAAACAATTTATTTATATTGTACAACCAGTAAAGACGAGATAAATGCATCCAAAATGATGCATCTGATCACCCTTCTGACTAGTTACTAGTAACATTTCTCAAATTTGTCTAACTGTGGATA
>CM076579.1:399114232-399512754 GCA_034641835.2 Pinus albicaulis | reverse complement strand
AAAGGATATATGTCTGTAAGGTTCTCAATTATGATTTTAGGCTAGTTCTGGGCTCAAGGTTGTTCGTTTGATTGTTTGAGTTTGGTTGTTGAGAATCAGGAAGGAAGGTTTCATCATAAGACAAGGATGGGTAAAGAAGGAAGCTAGAAAAAGATAGATAACTCAGGGAACATCAAGGCCATTGGGCAATGGAGTCAAGAAAGGATTTGCTTATGTTCAATGTGTAAGCTTCAATTGGGCTAGTCATCTAGAGCATTTGGATCTCAAAGACTGATTGGTGGGATGGAACACTAAGGGATGAGAATGAAGGATGGAAAACCGTCTGATTCCGTCTATAGATCAGGCCAGAGGTCATTTAACTCCAGGCCTGCTTGGACAAAACCATAGGCATCACCAGGGGTCTTGAAAAGTTTTGTATTGTAAGGGCAGGCTATGAAGAGGCAGCGACAGGCTTTACACCTCCCAATGTTCCTAACCTCTTCAATTAAATCTTAACAAAGACATCCGAACACTGATTCTATTAACTTGCACATCAGAGAAAAGGCAATAATCATCCACTACCCTGGTTTAGTTAATTAAAAACAATATTCAGACACACAATGAGCAGAAAACATTAAAGACTGAGAGAGCTGGGATATAAGGTACCTAACAAGGGTAAATCTTATATCATGCATTCATATGTCAGTCAGAAGAACATGAAATGAAATGGAAATAAACACAGAGATAAGAAGAACATCACCAACTGCTGTAGATCAGGATCCAATGAAAACTGCTTATCATGTTAAACACAACACCAATCAGGTACATCACTACCCAAAGCTTTTACATTCAGCCTGAATACATCCTATTCCTCGGCCTATCATACCACTACCGCACAGGAAACTTGGCTCGGGACAAAAAGGCTTGCAATTCACTGATAATGCATCAACAACCTTTACAATGATATCCCTCTGTGCTTTATAGCAGAAGAGACACAGAGGACCGACTGAGGAGGTAGGTGAATATTTAAATGTTATATTTAAACACAACAATGAATGCAGGGCCGAGGCCCATTCTGTTTGATACACTGCATATTTAATCATTGTCACCTTCCTCGTGAAAGAAAAATCTGCTTCGGATACGATCTATCCTTTGGGCTGTAGTACTTCAGGTGATTTGAACAAAATGAAAGAACTTGCTGGGAGGTCTGCCTCATGGATGTTAGATTGCTTTGAACAATAGCTGGGACGAAAAGCTCCTTCAGGGACATGGCGCATAATAAATACTGTATGGGGGACCTGTCCTTTATGGAAAAACATTATGCTGATAATGAAAACCTTGGTATTACCTCTTATTGATGTTCAGGACCTCCTGAATCGATCCTCGGGTTCTTCAAAATGATGCTTTGCCTCTTTAAACCTCTGTTTCAGGGCTCAAAATCTTTGTTGCCGCGCATTAATCCCCCTGCTCTATACTGAAAATATTCGTTGTTTCATGACTGCCTCTGTCGGGTTAGCTCGAGCTTTTAATGGTGCCAGCAAGATTTTGACATTTGAACTCCGCTTTCCTTTAATGTAAGTCCTGACAGCCCCATTCCTTGACTTTCCTGATGGTACTGGTTCATTGGATTTGATCCTGACTGCGCCGCTAACCATTAAGGCAGTACATTGAACAGAGGCGGTCCTTTTCCTCTAGAAACTCTGCAACACGGCCAATCTGTGAAGAAACAGTGGACGGAGCAATGGACGTAGGGTGAGCTGAATGGTGGTGCGGCGGTGGCGGAAGCAAAGGTATTATGTAAACGAATGATGAAAATGCGGTGAAGTGGTGGAATGCGCGAACAACAGGGTTTTGTATGATCATGCAGCGCGGACCGTTGGATCCTGGCTCGGAGATGAAGATCAACGGCGGAGATTGATCCGGCGTAACCATATGTGGAACTAACAAAAACAAACAAGACACATGAAATGCGACGGGGACGAATGAAAGAGTGGGACCCAGCGGAGGCGTAGGGCGATTATATCTTGACCGTTAGCTCGGAGAAGGATGAACGGCCCAGATGTAATCGGGGGGGAGGCGGAAGCAGTTGCGATTAATGCTGGATCGTTGATCTGCGGAGAAAAGGACGGTCCAGATTGAATCGGAAGACAGAGAGAGGACTCGCGATCAGCGGAAAAGGGAAGAGCGATGGCCGTTGGATCATGCAACAGACGGACGGCCAGTATTAAATTGAAGCATCGCAATCGAGAGGTGCACAATGAGTGTTGCGATTGCGATCGGACGGGGGAAGCGATTAAGCGCTGGCCGTCGATCTGGAGGAGGAACGGACGGCTATGATTTAATCGGAGGACGGAGAGAAGAACCTGCGATTGACGATCGGAGGTCGGGATGCGATTGAGCGCTAACCGTCCGATCAACTGACAGATCAACGGTGGGGACAACAATCGGAGGGGTAGGTGTGATGGAGCGATGACCGTTGGATCGCGGGGAGATCAACGGCTACGATGCAATCGGGGAATCGCAATCGGGGCGGCACAACTGGGGTTTGCGATTGCGATCGGGCATGGGCTTGCGATTGAGCGCTGGCCGTTGATCTGCGGGATGGATCGACGGTCAGGATTGAATCGGCAGACAGCAGGGAAGGCTTATTATCGGAAGCTGCGATGACCGTCGGATCTGTGAGAGAATGGGCGGTCAGGATTAAATCGGAGCATCGCAATCGGGAGGTGCGTAATGAGTGTTGTGATTGCGATCGGACGGGGGTTGCGATTGAGCGATAGTCGTTGGATCGCGGGGATAGATCAACGGTGGGGAAGACCATCGGAGGGGCAGTGCGATCAGCGCGGGACCGTTGGATCGTGAAACATATGGATGGCCGTGATCAAATCAGAAGGTTTCAATCGGGGGGCGGACTCAACATGTTCCGATTGCGATGGGCAGGGGGCCTGCGATTAGCGCTCAGCCGTTCGATCGAAACAGATCAACTGTGCGGGACAGATCGCGGGACTTAACGTAATAAAGCAATCGCATCGGGCTTTTAGAGTATTACAAAGGAATTTGCCTCCCGCCGATCTTCCGATTGCGATTGGCCCCGGGACTTAAGCGCTTGGTCTTGGGTGACGGGCATACGTGGGGAAGTGGTTAATTGCTTTGCGGGAAAGGGGCTAGGGCCTGAATTAAGGTCGGAATATGGGTTTTTTGCCCATTTTAATGGGTTTTAAGGGGTTTAAAGGGAAACGATAAGGGGAAAAAGGGGAGAAAGGCTAAACAATGGGTAAGACGGGGAATTTAAAGGGGATTTTAGGGGGATTTGAGGGGGATTTGAGGGGTAAAAAGGGGAAATAGAAGGGGAGCCAAGGGGGAAATAAATGAGGCTAAATGAGGGTAACAGAAAGGGGATTTGGACAAAAGGAAAAAGGGGAGAAATGATGTATGTTGCAGGGATAAAGGAAGGAATGACAGGCCCTTTTCAGCAGTTTACTAGCAGGAGGGGATTTTTATTAGGCACAGCAATTGAGAGACTTCAAGGAGGATGGATTTTCAGGGGAAAGGCATTCCTTGAAGGCTCAAAACAATCTAGCCCCCAGCTGACTTGTCAAAAATTTCATAGATGTTGCAGGGATAAAGGAAGGAATGACAGGCCCTTTTCAGCATTTTACTAGCAGGAGGGGATTTGTATTAGGCACAGCAATTGAGAGACTTCAAGTAGGATGGATATTCATGGGAAAGGCATTCCTTGAAGGCTCAAAACAATCTAGCCCCCAGCTGACTTGTCAAAAATTTCATAGGGGGGCTAACAGTGGCTCCACATGGGGATGGCTTCTTCTTGAAGGAGTCAAGAATTCAGAAACTGATCTCTTGGTGCAGGCCAGATGCCTGCTGCTATAAGCCATATTTCTTCTTTCTTTAGATTAGCTGCCACAATATATTAGATACACAAATCAGCAGAAACACTTTCCCAACAAATCTACCTACCCAAACTAGAGTTCTAACAATTTTCCCTTGGGTGCATCTGAACTAGCAGAGCCTTCACATTTTATTTTGCAAAACAAAAACAAACCTATTCTAATTCTACCCTTATTGCTCCATGAGGCCAGATTAGACTGTTGGCCTCATATATTTCTCTACCTAAACTACTACCTGTTGGGATTAGACTGTCCAACAGGTTTCTTCACCTACATTCTAAGACAGGAAATTTAAACACAGCCAAGCCAAGATTAGACTGTCTGACTTGCTGGGCAGAAACTTGAAGAAAACAAAACTGAGAAGGCATAGAATTCTACAACTGTGACACATCCTTCTTTCTCTCTTGTGACTCAGGTTTTGAGCATATTTGAGTCACTTCTTTCCTTTGTTCCAGCTCTGGTTTTGGGCATATTAGAGCTGGATGTTCTTTCTTTGCTGATCCAGATTTTGAGCTTGTAAGGACCAGCTATTCTTCTTCCCTTTGGCTCAAATTTTGAGTTTATTAGAGCCAATCCTTTTGCCTCAGAGGTTCATGTTTTGAGAATGTCTGAACCTCTCTTCTCATTCTGTTTTTTTTGGGACATTTTCTTCTCCTTTTTGCTGAAAATGAAAATTTGCAACGGTATATACAATGGAGGTGAAACTGGAAATGGCGAATTAGCAGAAATAGTATTTGAGCATCCTGCCATTGACAGGACCCCCAAACAGCTTTGTACCATCAAGTTCTTGTAAGAAGAATGCATTAGGACCCACGGTGGCTTGAATGATGAATGGACCTTGCCACAAGCTGTCGAATTTTCCATGTTTGCCTTTATCCTCTCTTCTTGAATCCCATCTCAGAACTTTGTCCCCAACCTTGAAATTTGCTGCTTTGGTTCTTTTTTCAAACTGTCTCTTCATGTTTTCCTGCACTTTGACAACTCTGTTATAAACCTGCTCCCTTGTTTGCTGAAGATGGATTGTTTCATTAATTCTCCTTATCATGCTATCTTCTTCTGATTGGACTTCTTGAATAAGTTTTACCACTGGTATCCCAAGGCTAGTGGGAAAAACTGCTTCTATCCCATAAACCAGCTGGAAGGGTGACGTGCCAATAGATTTATTTGTAGTGAGCCTGTCTGCCCACAAGGCATGTATCAACTTTTTATGCCAAGACCTTTTATTTTCTTCCAGCAGCTTCTTAATGATTGTAACCAGGCTTTTATTTGATGATTCAGCTAGGCCATTACCTTGGGGGTAATAGGTAGTTGAATGTCCAAGCGCAATTCCGTACCTGTGACAGAAATCAATCATTCTTTTGGATCCGAAAGCAGCAACATTGTCAGTGATTATTTTCCTTGGGCAGCCAAACCGAGATAGGATGAAGTCTTCTAGGAACCTAATGATGACAGAATCAGTGGCATTCCTAGTGGGTATGGCTTCGATCCACTTAGTGAAGTAATCAGTAGCAGTCAAGATCCATTTGTGTTGCCCAGAAGAAGAGGGGTGGATTTCTCCGATGAAGTCTAAGCCCCATTGCATGAAGGGACCTTCTATGGTGATAGGTTGCAGAGGGAGGGGAAGAAGCTTCCTTTTGCCCTCAAAAATTTGGCATTTGTGACAGGTAAGGACCATTTTATGCACATCACTGAAGAGTGTGGGCCAATAGTAACCAGCCCTGAGTATCTTGTTTGGAGTGGTTTTCCAACTCAGGTGACCTCCACATTCCCCAACATGAAATTCAAGTTTGATTTTTTCAGCTTCAGTTTCAGGCAAACATTTCAACAAAAGACCATTTGGATTTTTCCAATATAGACTCTCATTCATAATGCAGTAATTTCTAGCTTTGAGTTTTATGAATCTGGCCTTTGTTTTGGATAGTTCTGGAGGGGCATTGAGGTGTGTGAGAACGTAAAGGATATCAGCATACCAAGGAGAGTTCTGAAACTGCTCCTCCACAGTTGGATGGGGCAATTCTTCCTGCTCATCCAGGGTATTCATCATGTTAATATCAAGGGCATGTAGATTAGATTCAGCCATCAATTGGGCCAGGCCCTGACCTTTGATAAGCTTGGTGGGTTTGATCTCAATGTCATATTCTAAAATTGAAGCAATCCATTTGCCCCTTTTCCCATCTGGGTCTTGGGACAAGATATCTTTGACCACTATGTTTGGCACATAGGCAATGGTGTGAGAATGCAGAATGTACACCCTAAAATCTTTCAAGGCCTTAATCAGGGCATAGGCCTGCTTTTCCATGATGTTGTACTTTAAGGGTGCATCTCTCAGGGCTTTACTGAAGAAGGCAATAGGTTGTTCCTTACCTTCCACATTTTTCTGCAGCAAAACTGCTGCTATGGTGTGCGGGGAGGTAAATGAAAAGATCAGAAAATCTTTTGAGAAGTTAGGGCTAATAAGGGCAGGGGCCTGGGTGAGTGCAAGCTTTACTGACTCAAAATATTTCTTGGCTTCGACAGTCCACTTAATTCCAGCATCTTTCTTCAGCATTTCAGTCATTTTCCTAAGATGCTCAGCAAGGTTGGGGATAAATCTTCTAAGAAAATTGATCTTCCCAATGAAGGACTGTAGCTCCTTGATGTTTCTTGGGTGTGTAATTTGAAGTATTCCCTCAACTCTCTGGGGGTCTATCCTAATCCCTTTCTCGGATATGATGTGGCCCAGAAGCTTACCTTCTTGCAGCCCAAAAACAGTCTTCTTAGGATTTAGGGACAGACCGTACCTTCTACATTTTTCAAAAACTTTCCTCGGATGTTTTAAGTGTTCTTCTTCTGTTTTAGAAAAGACAGTTAAGTCATCCAAGTAGATAACTATAAAGTGTCCAATCTCATCTGAGAAAGCAATATCCATTGCTCTTTGGAAGGTAGCTCCAGCATTCATCAATCCAAAAGGCATTTTCACATACATGAAGGTGCCCCATGGAGTGGTAAAAGCTGTTTTGAGTTGATCTTCTGGGAGTACCAGAACCTGGTTGTATCCTGAAAAACCATCAAGCAGGGAGATTCTTTTAGAGCCCACTACCTTTTGTAAGATATGTTCCATTCTAGGCAAGGGGTAGTTATCTTTCAGGGAGGCTCTATTGAGGTTTCTGAAGTCTATGCACAGTCTAATCTCCCCTGTTTTCTTCCTTACAGCCACTAAGTTCGACACCCAATCAAAAAACCTTACAGGGACTATAATGCCTGCATCATACATCTTCTTAATTTCCTTTTCTACTGCAGGCAATTGCTTTGGATTAATTCTACGGATTTTTTGTCTGAAAGGTTTCTGATTTTCCTTCAGTGGTATCTTATGTTGTATAATGTTGGTGTCATAGGCCTTTAAGTCTTCATAGCTCCATGCAAACACATCAATGAATTACTTAAACAAGTCAATGTATCTTTTCTTCATGTCTGCAGGTATGGACTTAGCCAGTTTTATCATTTTGGGTTTGTCTTCAGTGCCTATGTTACATTCTTCTACATCTAATTCTGCATGTTCTATTATGGGCTTCTTTGCAACATCATCAAAATCAAAGAGATCCTCTAAGGGTGCTAAGCCTCTTGGTATGTTCTTGTCTTTGGCTTGCAGCACCTCCATTTCTTCTCTATCTGCGTTTTCACGTTTCATGGCTGAAACTCCAGTTTCTTCAGAAAAAAGAATTTATTTCTATACTACAAGGTGTTTCTAGTTCGTCTGGGGAATCCTCACTTGGGCAGTTGTCATCAGACTTTGAGTCTGAATCAGAAAATTCAAACTCATTTCTGCCCATCAGGAAATCTTCAATCTGTTTGTCTCCTTCAAAGACCTGCCAGTATTTTTCATTGTCTGGCACTGCAGGCCTGAATTTGGTTTGAATGATGATCTGTTGGTCGACTGGGGCCTTAGGATAAGAGCTATCTAGGCAGGCTAGTCCATTTGCAATAGCGTTTTGACCCCTAGGAATGAATACTAAATCATATTCAATGAACGTTTTCAGCAAATCTAGAGTATCATTCCTATATGCCCTAAGCCTGGGGTGTTTTGCCGAATACTCACCATTCATCTGCTTGATTACTAACTCAGAGTCTCCTCTCACGACTATTCTACGGGCTCCTAATTTTCAACAGATTTAAACCCAAGATTAGAGCCTCATATTCTGCAATGTTGTTCGTGCATTTGAAATGCAGGTTGACAGTGTGGTTCTCCGTGTGGTCATTTTTGGTGTTACGCAGCCACACTCCCGCTCCAGCGCTTTGTCTAGTACAGGACCCATCAAAGTTCATTTCCCACAGGGGTTCTTTATTTACTTCCACTTCACTTTCTCCCTTACAGTTGGGTTCGCCATTAGGTTGAGTCGGGAGGTCTGTACTGGATTGTAAGTTGTCCTGTTGTTCATAGAGGCCATGGATGTCAGGGAGGTGGTTGGCCGGCTGTTCTTGTTCTGTTTCTGTTTCACTTGGAGTGAGAGGTCCACCACAGATTCTACAGGCTTCATTGCTAACTTCCTCTTTGTTTTCAGTGCGTTGCCCATGGTTTTCCTGATCATATTCTTCCAGAGTGGCCATTATGTGGAGGTCCATAGGCTCGGTGTTCTCATTCGTATGCCTACTCTGGGACTCTAGCTCTTCTAAGGATTCATCATTACAAAAAATGAAGGAGTCAAGATCAGTATGCACAGAGTATAATGGTGAATTTTCAGGTTTCTCGGGGCTACTGACTAGGAATTTCATTTGGAACTCTCTATACAGTCTTCTTGATTGGCCAAATATAGGGATAGTGGCATATGAACCATCCATCTGCATGGTGCCTTGCAGCTTGGCTCCCCATGATCTAGATAATAACATGCCATACTTGGGTGGCACGTCTGCCACCACTACATCCATGACCATACATTTCGCAGGAATCTGAGTTAGGCTCACGCATAAGTCTTTGATCAGGCCAAGACATTTTACTCTACTAGAGTCAAAAGAGTATAAGTCTTTGTAAGTTCTGGTAATTTCTAGGCCTAGCTTCTCCATGACTACTTTAGGCATTAGATTGTGTGATGCACCGGAGTCATGCATGGCATTATGGAGGATCTTGTCATGAATGTTAAGACTGATATAAAAAGGTGGAACTACCCCTTCCTGAAATTTCCCCTCAATCTTGGGACCGAATAAGAGGGCAGGCTGATCATCGCTCAAATTTACAGTGTCATTATTTATACTCAGATTTAATGCTTTCAAAATCTGGCCCTTATATACATCTTGAGAGGCCAGCTCAGATAATGGTACAGAGATTTTGATTTTTGCAATCTCACTTTCTAAACTGAAAGTGGATTGACTCTTGGAAGTATTCAACTCTGTTTTATTTGCAACCACCTTAGTAGTTGGATCGGTTTGTGTCTTCTCATTATGTACATGTGTAGACACAGTTTTATTAGGAGCACTAACTGAGGTGCTAGTGCTACTGGTTGGTTGACTTTGTTTTTCATTGTTTTGGTTGTCCTTTTCTTTGTTACTCTCAGAACTCTTGGCCGTTGAAATGTTGTTCACAGCAGTTACTTTAGAAGATTTTTCAGGCCTCTTTTTGATGGTTACCTCAGGAGTTTTAGGTTTGGAAGTGTCTTGGTTCTTTTTACTCCTGAGCTCATATTGTTCTCTAACCTGTAACATGGAATTTTCGAATCCCAACCTATAATCCTCAGATTCAAACCATTCCTCCTCCCCATAAGAGGTTGAGGGTTGGTCCTCTTCTGAATCACAGTTTAGGATTGAGTCCTCTGTTTCGAACATGTTTATCACATTCCCTTCAGACTCTTCTATGATTCCCTCATCCTCATCAAGAAAGTTTTGGAAAGGGGGAATGACTTGCTGATCTGCCTCTTTCTGCCTGTTGGGAGTGTTGTTGTTTCTTCTAAAGCTCTGGTTTTGGTTTTGATTTTGGTTCATGTTCTGAGTGATAGCCATCTTTTCGACCACTTGGCATAGCTTATCCAGATTCTTAGACAATTTGTCAATATTAGGATCTGAAGTGGAGGCTATAGTGTCATCCTTGTATGTTACTCTCTTCTCAGCTCTCAGTTTGGCCCTTTTTTCAATCAAATTTGCCTCTATGTTTACTGCCCCTTTCTGCATATCCTCCAACGTGGTATATTATTTATCTCTAAGCTCATAGGCCATGTCAGCATCAAATCCATCAGGATATTTGGCCAGGGCCATACCTTGCGGAGGTTTCATGTGTGGAGGAAGGGCGTTGTAAATACTATTGAATCTAGTGGTGTAATCATGAACGCTTTCCCCCACGTTCCTCTTAAGGGACATGTATTCTGCTAGGAGCTGGCGAGGGTTTGCTCTAGTTTCCCATTTTTTGATGAAAGTCTGGTATAAAGCAGGGAGATCTTGGATACTACCAGCAGGTAGGTTTTTAAACCACTTTTTAACCTCTCCCCCCAGGCTCTGCGCAAAAATTCTCATTTTGATTGTTTCATCATCAATTTCCATATAGTCAAAAGAGTCCTCCATTTTATCTACATGTTGTTGCGCTATTGTAGGCTCTTTAGCAGGGAAGTGTGGGATTTTTGACTGATAATCATTTGGTAAGGGCAGTAGAGGCTGAGGCAAAACTAGAGGTGCATACCAGGCTGCCATGATGATGTTCTGCTGAGGTATAGGGTTGGCTTGAGCAGTTGGTAGTTGTATGACAGGGATGGTAGGGCCAGCAGAAGTCTGTTGAGCCGATCTAGGGTTAGAAAGCCCCAAGTTTTGGAGAAAGTGGAGATCAGGTGGTGTGGAAGGAGGGGTTTCGCTATCCCTAGTGTCTGGCTGGTCAGAAACACTGAAAGACCTAGTTCTAGGTAATCTGTTTTGGAGGCCTAGGTCGAAGAAAGGGTCTAATAGAGCTGCAAGATCTTCTGGTGCGGAATTGGCTCTATGAATGTTGCCGGAAATAGTTGATCTCCTACTCACAGGTGTTCTTTTAAGGATTCTCTCAGGATTATCAACTGTTTCAGGTGGGTTTGGATCAGGGAAAGCTCTTGTATGAATGGTTCTGTAAGCCAGAGTGTTGTTTATAAGCCAAGCAGCTTAGCCCTACTTGTTATTTCTACTGTGGTTAATGTTGTCTTGGGAACTGGCCTCCCTGTGGAGTCTTCATTATGCTTTGGGACTGGTCTCCCAGTGGAGTCTGATGTGAAACCGAGATAATCAGCAGGCCTACTGATCACCAGTGGAGTCTTTAACGTTTAGGAACAATGGAGTCGCCAGGTGGAGGGTTTAGGATGATTCTAGGGTACACTTTCCACCACAGTGCTCAGGCACTATCACCTTTCAGGAATCTCCTCTAAAGCAACAAGCTCCAACCAGAGATTGACTGGGAGGGCATTTACCAGATATGTCACCCCTGAAGAGAGGATGAGATCTGGAGGCTACCTGGCCCTATCCAGGCTCTGTCTAAGAGTATGGTGGATATTCAATAATGGAGGCTGATTCAAGAAAGGTGTGACTTACTATCAACCTAGCCAGAGCTCTAAGCTTCTAAGGATGTTTGAAATGAAAAGCACTCAGAAGTTCCCCAGTGGATTCGCCATTATGTTGGGGTTCCCATGTTTTGGCCAGGTTGACAGAGACCAAAAGATGAGACAACATAGAACCACTTTCAGACCTTAGGATCTAGCCCTCCTAGGTCCAGAGAGGGATCTCTCTATGATTGTCAAAGGATATATGTTTGTAAGGTTCTCAATTATGATTTTAGGCTAGTTATAGGCTCAAGGTCGTTTGTTTGATTGTTTGAGTTTGGTTGTTGAGAATCGGGAAGGAAGGTTTCATCATAAGACAAGGATGGGTAAAGAAGGAAGCTAGACAAAGATAGATAACTCAGGGAACATCAAGGCCATTGGGCAATGGAGTCAAGAAAGGATTTACTTATGTTCAATGTGTAAGCTTCAATTGGGCTAGTCATCTAGAGAAATTTGGATCTCAAAGACTGATTGGTGGGATGGAACACTAAGGGATGAGAATGAAGGATGGAAAACCGTCTGATTCCGTCTATAGATCAGGCCAGAGGTCATTTAACTCCAGGCCTGCTTGGACAAAACCATAGGCAACACCAGGGGTCTTGAAAAGGTTTGTATTGGAAGGGCAGGTTATGAAGAGGCAGCGACGGGCTTTACACCTCCCAATGTTCCTAACCTCTTCAATTAAATCTTAACAAAGACATCCGAACACTGATTCTATTAACTTGCACATCAGAGAGCAGGCAATAATCATCCACTACACTGGTTTAGTTAATTAAAAACAATATTCAGACACACAATGAGCTGAAAACATTAAAGACTGAGAGAGCTGGGATATAAGGTACCTAACAAGGGCAAATCTTATATCATGCATTCAGATGTCAGTCAGAAGAACATGAAATGAAATGGAAATAAACACAGAGATAAGAAGAACATCACCAATTGTTGTAGATCAGGATCCAATGAAAACTGCTTATCATGTTAAACACAACACCAATCAGGTACATCACTGCCCAAAGCTTTTACATTCAGCCTGAATACATCCTATTTCTCAGCCTATCATACCACTACCACACAGGAAACTTGGCTCGGGACAAAAATGCTTGCAATTCACTGATAATGCATCAACAACCATTACAATGATATCCCTCTGTGCTTTATAGCAGAAGAGACACAGAGGACCGACTGAGGAGGTAGGTGAATCTTTAAATGTTACATTTAAACACAACAATGAATGCAGGGCCGAGGCCCATCCTGTTTGATACACTGCATATTTAATCATTGTCACCTTCCTCGTGAAAGAAAGATCTGCTCCGGATACGATCTGTCCTTTGGGCTGTAGTACTTCAGGTGATTTGAACAAAATGAAAGAACTTGCTGGGAGGTCTGCCTCATAGATGTTAGATTGCTTTGAACAATAGCTGGGACCGAAAGCTCCTTCAGGGACACGGCGCATAATAAATACTGTATGGGAGACCTGTCCTTTATGGAAAAACATTCTGCTGATAATGAAAACCTTGGTATTACCTCTTATTGATGTTCAGGACCTCCAGAATCGATCCTCGGGGTCTTCAAAATGATGCTTTGCCTCTTTAAACCTCTGTTTCAGGGCTCAAGATCTTTTTTGCCGCGCATTAATCCCCCTGCTCTGTACTGAAAATCTTTGTTGTTTCATGACTGCCTCTGCCGGGTTAGCTCGAGTTTTTAATGGCGCCGGCAAGATTTTGGCGTTTGAACTCCGCTTTCCTTTAATGTAAGTCCTGACAGCCCCATTCCTTGACTTTCCTGATGGTACTGGTTCATTGGATTTGATCCTGACTGCGCCGCTAACCATTAAGGCAGTACATTGAACAGAGGCGGTCCTTTTCCTCTAGAAACTCTGCAACACGGCCAATCTGTGAAGAAACGGTGGACGGGACAACGGACGCAGGGTGAGCTGAATGGTGGTGCGGCGGTGGCGGAAGCAAAGGTATTATGTAAACGAACGATGAAAATGCGGTGAAGTGGTGGAATGCGCGAATAAAAGGATTTGGTATGATCATGCAGCGCGGACCGTTGGATCCTGGCTCGGAGACGAAGATCAACGGCGGAGATTGATCCGGCGTAACCATATATGGAACTAACAAAAACAAACAAAACACATGAAATGCGACGGGGACGGATGAAAGAGTGGGACCCAGCGGAGGCGGAGGGCGATTATATCCTGACCGTTAGCTCGGAGAAGGATGAACGGCCCAGATGTAATCGGGGGGGAGGCGGAAGCAGTTGCGATTAATGTTGGACCGTTGATCTGCGGAGAATAGGACGGTCCAGATTGAATCGGAAGACAGAGAGAGGACTCGCGATCAGCAGAAAAGGGAAGAGCGTTGGCCGTTGGATCATGTAACAGACGGACGGCCAGGATTAAATCGGAGCATCGCAATCGGGAGGTGCACAATGAGTGTTGCGATTGCGATCGGACGGGGGAAGCGATTAAGCACTGGCCGTCGATCTGGAGGAGGAACGGACGGCTATGATTTAATCGGAAGACAGAGAGAAGAACCTGCGATCGACGATCGGAGGTCGGGATGCGATTGAGCGCTGACCGTCCGATCAACTGACAGATCAACGGTGGGGACAACAATCGGAGGGGTAGGTGCGATGGAGCGATGACCGTTGGATCACGGGGAGATCAACGGCTACGATGCAATCGGGGAATCGCAATCGGAGCGGCACAACTGGGGTTTGCGATTGCGATCGGGCATGGGCTTGCGATTAAGCGCTGGCCGTTGATCTGCGGGACGGATCGACGGTCAGGATTGAATCGGCAGACAGCAGGGAAGGCTTATGATCGGAAGCTGCGATGACCGTCGGATCTGTGAGAGAATGGGCGGTTAGGATTAAATCGGAGCATCGCAATCGGGAGGTGTGCAATGAGTGTTGCGATTGCGATCGGACGGGGGTTGCGATTGAGTGACAGCCATTGGATCGCGGGGATAGATCAACGGTGGGGAAGACCATCGGAGGGGCAGGTGCGATGGAGCGATGACCGTTGGATCGTGAAACATATGGATGGCCATGATCAAATCGGAAGGTTTCAATCGGGGGGCGGACTTAACATGTTCCGATTGCGATGGGCAGGGGGCCTGCGATTAGCGCTCAGCCGTTCGATCGAAACAGATCAACGGTGCGGAACAGGTCGCGGGACTTAACGTAATAAAACAATTGCATCAAGGTTTTAGAGTATTACAAAGGAATTTGCCTCCCGCCGATCTTCTGATTGCGATTGGCCCCGGGACTTAAGCGCTTGGTCTTGGGTAACGGGCATATGTGGGGAAGTGGTTAAGGGGCCAGCGGAAAAAGGGGCTAGGCCTATAACAAGGTCGGAATATGGGTTTTTTGCCCATTTTAATGGGTTTTAAGGGGTTTAAGGGAAACGATAGAGGAGGAAAGGGGGAGAAAGGTTAAACAAAGGGTAAGGGTAGAATTTCTAAGGGGATTTTGAGGGGATTTGGAGGGTAAATGGGGAAAGAAGGGGGAATAAAGGGGAGAGAAAATAAGGGCTTTGGGGAATGAAATAAGAGGGAAAAAGGGGGCCTTTGGTCATTTCTTCATAGCAGAGAGGCTTTTGAAAGGGGAATCAGCAGAAGGGATATATTCAAAGGCTAAAAGGCACATGGAGGCTTCAAGGAGACTGTGTTTTCATCGGAAACACATTCCTTGAAGACTCAACAACAATTTAGCCCCCTATTTGCTTGTCAAAATTTCATAGGGGGGCTAACGAGATGGATATGTGATTAGCGCCGACATCGGCGGTTAAGCCCGACAGTCATGGTTTTATCCCGATGGTTCGAAGCTTATCCACTTGCGGTTACGGTGCTACTGTCACATGCAATATCCCAACGTGGCTTATACGCGATTTACAACTGTTAACTACTAACATTCTTCCGCCGTGGTCTTTACACCGAGTTTACATGTCTTGATAATTATTTACGACACGGTTTAGCATCACGGTTAATGCTAGCGCTTGGTGGGTTTTTATTATAAAGTTTCATATTAATGTTTTATCACCGAACCTCTTTTATAACTTGAACCTTTGTATTAAGGTTTTACACCATAGTGCTTAGTTATTTTGCGCTAGGGATTTTTCATAGGATTTTTAGATGCATAGGTTTAGAGATAGTGCTAGGATTAGACCTTAGGATATATGATTAGGTCTTAGAACTTAGGTGTTAGGTCTAGGACCATTACATCACCATGAATCCATATACATCAAATTACACCTTTACAAGCCATGAACTTGACCATGATCAATTTTGAGGACATCTTCTTCGGACAACACTGGTGAAATTGATGGATTCGAGACTGAACTGGACATCGATTATACTTGGAATTCTGTCGATTTGTACTGATCAAGATCCTCCTGGATCATTTGGTGACTCTATGAACATCATTAAATGGTTTAATGGAACTCATATATGCCTCAAATATATTCTGATTCCTTTATTAGAAGAGGTCCTGGTCTTAAAATCGTTATTAAATCAAATATCTGCTTTTCATATTTACAGGGAACAAAACAGTGATGCAAAACTCCTTTCTAAGGAGGGCATTCAACAAGATTTGGGGATCTGGGTAGCAAAAGAGTTTGATGGAGAGCTGGTTCACATCATGGAACAACCTCCTTTTGCTCGCTAAAAAGATCCAACTTCCTGCTTTAATTTTTTGATGTTTTTGTTACTGTGGTTTTCTGTCTCTGAACAATTTGTATCAAATTTTTATAAATTGTTTCATCAGTACTACTCTATACTTTAACCCCACCAATATCTGTTTCGGATTTTTTCCTCATAAGAGGAGATCCGAGAGAAAATTTGGGGGTTTTTATTTTTCTTTACTCTAAACTCTCTACATCTGGAAGGGTGACTACCACCCAGGTGTCCTTTTTGGTTAAGATAAGTAACGAGTCTGCTTTTGACCCCTGTCTAGGGAAATTTTCCCCTACTTATAGGGAAGATGGGGGGCCGATGCGGATGCACACTCTCTGAAATTTTTTGAAAGGGCTAGGGGGAAAACATATAAAAACGTTTTTTTTTCTCCAAACAACTAAAACTCCATGTTTTTTTCCTTCAAAAAAGGAAAACATGCAGTTCATGGAATGCCAAGTGCATATACTATGTAACTTTCTATATATTTAATATAAAGTTCAATTTTTTCTTTCGAAAAAAAAACATGCTAACTTAATTAGAGTTGTATAATTTTCTTGTCTTCTCTTATCTCCATGTAGAATCATTTCATGGTGTTCCACCCTTCATATCTAATGCAATTTTTTACTAGATGATATGGGGCTTAGAGAGCCATATTCATCATGTAGAGGTTTAATGATTGACAAGCTGATATTTTGTTAGCCCCAAAATCACATAGAGGCCATGGAGATATTTCTCCACAGTTCTCGCCTCAAATATGTCAGAAAGTGGGTGGAATGACCAAGTTATACCAAATATTGAATGCGATTAGTCCAAATTTTGGTACGCAAGGAATTAAGAGCTAAAGACTGCCTAGATAGGTAGTGGGTAAGGCACTTTTCTTGAAGCCCAAGGGTCTGCTGCTTTAGATGTCATCGTGGTCATTGTCATTGGGTAAAGAGAAATATCTCAGAATTTTGTGAATTTATGTCCATGCTTGAGGTAGTTGTGATATCATCCAAGAACTTTTAAAAGGCTAACACTTTTTGAATAGTTGGAACAACCATGAGCATTGTATCGTCCAAAAAGGTACGAGGATTTCTCATTAGAGTTGGAGAAGTGTAGACTCTTGATGGCACCAGTAGTAACATCTTGTTTTAGGGCCCATCCCAACCCTTTGGATATGACGATGAAGATAAAGGGGGAAATAAGATCACCTTGACGAATTTCTCTAGAGGGGTTGAATATCTTAGAGAGAGAGTCATTATCTAAGATAGATGAGAAGGCAGAGGAGGAAAGGGAAATAATCAAGGTGATCCAGATTTCCAAGAGACCAAACAATTTAAGAATTTCTGAAAAGCAATACCAACTTAATTTATTGAAAACCATAGATAAATTGAGCTTGATGAGAATACATGTTTTTATTGAATGATGAAGGCAATAAACTAGATCTTGGGTGATCTGTAAACTATCATGGATGTTCTACTGGAAAATTCATCACAACAGATCTAATAAAACTATATTTAAAAATCTAAAATCTAAAATATTATGGTTTTATTTCACTTTAGATTTATGGATCTGTAGATTATTGTTAATTTTGTATGCATCCAAATTAGAATTATGCAGAAAATATATAACAAAGAAATAAAAACTCACAAACCATGACTTGACACGAGATATGACCAGGGAACCCTTTCTAGAAAAAACCCAATAGAAGGTGAGGTCGCCCTACTCTCTTTATCTAAATAGAAAATGGCTACGAGTATAAATAATTACGACATGTGGGTTGTGGGCTACTACAATGCACAAATAATTTTTGTATGTTCTATCTTCTATCGCTCTCGGATATTCTTTCTCATCTATGGAACACATAAAATTGAAATAATGGAACCCATTTACCTCCTAGTGGCCGAGTTATAACATAGTCTGATAACCTACTAGTGGTTAGGTTTGGCTACCTCAACGCTTAACGAAAGTTACAGTATGAAATCTTCTAGAGTCTTCTTCATCATAATTAAGTGTCTTTCACCTTTCCCATGAATAATGGGGCTGAAGTGGCATCCTCTTGAATTATGGTGGTAAAAATAGGAAGGTCAACTTCTAAGTGACAAATTTTGCATGCAAAATCCTATTGGCATGATTCTTGCATTGTTGGAAAGGTCTTTGTGTGTGAAAAATGAAAAAAATGTGCAACAATAAAGTCGCGAAGTTTTACCCCCACAAAACATTATTTGATGCCTCAAAATTCTCCCGAAATGTTTTAGACCCCAATATTCCAAACTGGGTCTCGCCGATTAAAATGGTTCGGTGAATTGATTTCTCCATTTTTTCCACTTAATTAAAAGCATCGAGATGGATGAAAAAAAATATGATGTTCCAATCTAGATCATTAGACCACTATTATCCCATTTGAAATTTGTCTTCCTTCAACATAGCATGTCTGCTTCAGAGATATGAGTGATGGAAGAAGGGGTTTCAAATGATTGGCAATAAATTTAGAGATAATTTTGTATATAGTGTTGCAAAGGGAAATAAGACCAAAACCACTAGGGTCCTATGAATTGGATTTTCATGGTGAAATGGTAAGAATAGTAGCATTAAGAGATAGTAAGACAACATTTTTTAATCGGGATCCCTTCACAAATCTACAAACATCCTCTTTTATGAATGACCAACATGCTTGATAGAACTCAAGGGTAAATCGTTGAGGCCCTAGTGCTTTGTTTTTGGGAATTCCAAATATGGTTGATTCTACTTCATCGATGGTACTGTTGTAGCTCAATATGGCATAGCTAAAATTTCAATGATTCTTAGATAAGTTTTTGTAAAAGGTTTCGTTGCCATTGTAGTTATGTTTTAAGCCTCTGATCAAGAGGGCAATTGATATGATGGTCAAGTTATTTGCTGATGAAATACACCTTGAAGGTTTGATGTTCATCTTGGGTTTACTGGTTTCCGCATTGGATGCATATCATGCTAAGCAAGAAAATGTGTACAAGAGTTAGGGCTTGCATTTGCTTACTAATATAACATTGTTGGCTGGTATCCTGAGCATTGAATTGGAGATAATTTTTACACGAATGATATTTTAGAAGAAAGGTCTAATTTTGTTATAGTTTTCATTGATGGATGTGCAGAATCGAAGGCCTAGGAGCACCATCATTTATATGCCTATGTAGCTATCTTTTTGGGCGTTTTCATGGTGAAATATCATGTAGATATTCTTGCATAAAACCTTGATAAATCCCACCTATAGAAGAGCAACATGCACCCTCTGATGATCTGGAAGTGAATGTCAATGGAGAAGAAACATTATTTCTAAAAAGGAAAACACTTCTCTCCTTCTCAGGGAGGTTGATCAAGTTGTTCAACAAGGCAAATGAATTTATTTTGAACATAGAAGGGTTCAACACAACTTTTATGAATAATGAGCTAAAATCCTCTAAAAAGAGATTTGGAGATGTTGTCAAAGATGCATTGCCTCAGGATGTATTGGTTGTAATGGATAAGAAAAATATACTTCAAAAATTTAATCCATCTTCTCCGTCATTGAATCACATAAGAAAAAGAAATCATCACCATTGGAATCTCCATGTGTGGAAAGAGAGAGAGGAGAAGATTTTGGTCCGAAATGGGAAGGAGAGACAAGGTCATCTACATGGGGTATGTCAAGTTTGAAATAGATAAAAAGACCTTGCATAGGAATTCAAACATCTTTAACTTTTAATAATAAAATTCATAACGAAACTCTCTCTGAGACACAAGAATGCTTACTTGAGGTTTCTAGCAATGGTTTCCAGAAGCTAGATCTATCTCATGCAGTAGGTGAAAATCTGCCAGTGTTTCAATCAGTTACTAGCACTTTAGAGCCAATGGGTCTTAAATCTGGAGTCCTTGAAGCTTCCAATCACAACTTTTCAGAGATAAATAATCTACATATAAAATATTCTAAATGTTGTGATAGAGACTCTTACCAAGAATTGGAGATGCAAAATAGTGAAATCAAAATAGTGTACAGTAGAAATTCTCTAGAAGCTGAGAAGTGTCAAAATAAAGGGTTAGATAAGCCATATAGTCTGCAACAAGATGACTGTTCTCATTTTGACGAAAAAAATAAATGATTTAGGGTTCCAAATAATGCAGAATATATGGGTGGGAGGTAGATGCCATGATTCCCTTTAGATCCATTGCAACAAATTCCTATTTGCATTGAATTTCATGACTAGAAGTTCCAGAATATCGACTTATTGTAGAGTTTGCAATCAAAGATGTTTGAAAGCTACGAAAGCTTCAAGCTAGGTCTCAGTTTACTGTTGCTGCTGAAAATAAGAATGTGCCTGCCAAAAATAATAGAAGAAAACAAACTCAAACAAATGTGAATGAAGGGGAAAGTAAGTTTGAGTTATCTCCGCCTTTAAAAGAGGACACAACAGGGAATGCCTAGGTTACAAATTTTGGACCTATAGAGAGCATCAGAAATTTAAAAGATTGAGAAGTATTTATGTTCATAGAGTAGAGGAAAGCTATATGGGAGGAGTAAAGGATCCTGAAAATGAACTACGAATGTTGAATGCTTCATCTTACATGTCATATCTAAGAAATGACTCCCAAGATTTGGATAGATTGTTAATCGCAAACAGACTGACCAAACACCATGTTATAAATTTTATTGTTGGCTACAAGAGAGAAAATAAATATGGGAAAGGAATAAATGACTCATAACTATTATGCTTGGATCAAATGACATTCGGGAAGCATAAAATACATGAAACTTATGTGAGAGAGTGACCCGTAGAGTGGTTTGATCTAAACCACTGTTTGTAGATCGACAATTATGTTTCACTACGACATCACTCATCCTCATTTATGAAAACTACTAAGGTTTCCTCATTAAAAATTTGTGGTTCTGATAAATGACATGCATATTAACATTCACTGAGACCCACTTTAGTGGTTACATTTGTTAAAAAATTGGACACCAACTCTTTCCCACACATTTATTACTCCTTTAATTTTAAGGCATGGCATACATGTGTTTATTTAGTGAAATTTGTAAAAGGGGCCCTAATTGGGGGGTTTCATAAACAAATTTATTTTTAATATTTAAAATAATTATTTGTAACTCATAAGTTTTAAGGAAAGTTTAAAGAGGTAAATAGTTTTATAACTGTTAAAATAATTATTTTTGCATCTAACACTGGGATAGTTAGGTTAGGTGGAGAATAAATGTGAGAAAGGAAGACATTGGAGAGGTTCATAGTCTAGTATACATGACTGAGTATTGTAAACCAAAATCTTTGGGGAAGCCTGAATAATATATGTTAGTTTGATTCCAGCATTGGTGTTGCAGTGATTGTTTTGCTCATGTGTCCCAACATTCATACATGTTTTTCCACTCCTGGACAATGTAAGATGTAGTTGGTCCTTTAGTTTATGCTTTAATGAATTTACTTCAATGTACTCATTAAAATGTTGTTGTAATCATTAAAAATAATCTTGAAGCCCTTAATGAAGCGCTTTAGAGCCGTGATTCTTCATCCATCATTTTTTCTACATAGTTGAAGCACATATTATTAATTGCCTATGCCAAAACTCGATCTCCTTCATTTTCTTCTTTACATCCCCACCCTGCAACTCTCATAGCCTCTGGCCATTCTGTTTTAGAAGGCGAGGGTTTCAAACCAGAAATTTTGGTTACAATCCATCATGACCTGTACTTCCGGCCATAAATTTCAATCTTCTTATACAATTCTAAAATGTGTCAGACACTGGTTCCCCCATAGTCAGGAATTGTCACCTGAGGTACAACATTTTTTGGCATCGTTGCCGGCGAATGGAGACACGAAGTTGTTTTTCCCTAGGTATTGAGATTTGTTTCTTGATGGTGAACAAGATTTAAACATAAAATTTGGTTTTTTACTTTTCACCTTGTTATCACTCAGATTTTCCTTGAAGTTGTTGGAAGAGGAAAGGGGTCCGAGGTAACCACAAACCAACTTTTAGGTACAGAATCTAGCCAATTTGTACCCAGAGAGGGCTCTCTTTGTAAAATTTAGCTTTGTTTTGAAGGATATTAGGCTAGTTATGAAAGTCCAGGGATTTTGATTGAATTTGGGTGATGAAATTCTGTAGCTTAGGGTAAGATTGAGTAATTTAGGCCATTGGGCTAATGGAGTCAAAGAAAGATCGCTTAACTCGATTAAGTTTCTTAACAAGAGATGGTTTCACAGGGCAAGGTAATCAAATAAAGAAAAATCATAAATCTTAAATGAATGGAATGGACTTGAAATGGATGAAGGGAAACTAAGAATCCTTCAACATATTCAAAAGAGGGAACTTGAATAATTTTTGACAAAGAGCAATTAAGAATTCTTTATCAAATAATCAAAATGAATAAACTAGAAAACAGGAGCAATTAAGAATTCACTGTTTAAACTAGTTTAGAAGAAAACATTTAGAATAACAACAATTGAAAACAGATTGCACTTAAGAACTTTCTGATTTATTCCTTTTCGTTAATCATTCTGATATGGAAACAAAAATGGTATAATAAACAAGTATAAAACTCTAAAACATAAGAGATAGATAACTTATTGATCCGTTGTTCGATTCAAGAATCCTGTGAAAATTCTTTCGCATCAATTCCTTATCCAGCTAGCCATACAAAATTTGTCCAACAACACTTTAGTCCAAAATAGTCAATGTTACAGCAAAGTTTAAGAATCCACCCTCAATACTCCAATTGAGGGAGTATTTATACAAAAAATTATAAAAAATATCTCATAACGAATTGAGATATAATCTAGGATGACTCATAAGTATTTTACAACAAACTAGAGACAGATGGTCTCGTAGATAAGAGAAATGATAATTGATATTGTGCTGTTTCCTTCTTTTGAGAATGTGCTGGAGGCAGGCCCTATGATTTGGCTTGTTGCTGTCCTCTTTAGTAACTCTGTGCTAGCTGCTCTGTTTAATTTATACTCTTTATCTGCACTAATACACTTTAACCTCTGTTTATCCTTTTATCTTTCTTATCATGACTTACTGTAGTAAATACGCAAAAATTCAGGTAAGGATAATTTTTACAAAAATTCTAACATTTCTTCCCACCATTTAGCTTCCGGTATTCTGGTCCTTTGCAGCTTCCTCAGAGTTTCATCTATCTCTGTATATCTAAAGAAAGTAGGTTGAATTGGGAACAAATGCTTTACCTCATGCTCGAGATAAAACAAATTTTCTAATCTGTCATGAATATTTTTGCCTGTAGGCAATGCTGCTGCTGATGAACTAGTTGAGGAGCTGGCCTGATTGTCAGCATGCTTGTTCAATTTCTCAACATAACTTTCAAGGTCCATTAGTTTATCCTCTGAAACTAAAGGACTGGGAAATCCTTTATTCAACAGAATATCCAATCTTTTTATGAAGGCATTGATTTCTTCTTTCATATCAGAGCATCTTCGTTCTAGATTCTGCATGAGAGTTCTTTTAGTAAAAACTCTTTTTATCTCCAAAATTGTTCCTGTCCTGTCCTGAATGCCGAGTTCTTCAAGTTGATGTTTATTCTTAGTATTCAAAAAGTGTATAAGTTCATTGGCTTCTTCCAGCACTTTTCCTAATTCTTCTCTTGATTTTAGAATTTCTTCCACAGCCAATTTAACTAAATCATTCTGTTCATACATTATTTGAATTGAGGGCCAGACATCATTTATTGATTGGATGATGTTGTCCCAAAGCATTTCTTTTATTTCCTTTAAAGGTCTCTCCAATGTGAGATCCTTCTCCAATTCTTTAACCAATTTTTCCAACCTGTTGACCTCTCTTGTTTTCTCTACAACGCTTATCTTTGAGAGATCATATTTCTGTTCTAAAGTGGTGAATTGTACCTTTGTTCTTTGGAGCTCTGTCACTTGGAGTTTCAATTCCTCCATTGAATTTATTAATTCTTCGGTACTTAAATTGGAAGTATTGCCCTGTGACAATTCTGTTGGCTGACCTGTTGTAGATATACTTGTAATTACTTCTGCTGTAGATGCTGGAATATTAGGCTGCTTATCTTTCAATGCCTTTTCAAGCTCTTTTTCAGTTTCATTAAGTTTCTCATTTAGTTTCAAGAGCAAGTCCATCAATTCTTCTTCAGAATTTTGCTTCATGATTTCTGCAGTCTGTGGATGTCTTGAGGCTGGTAATTTCAGTTGTTTTCTCAAGGCTGCAATATCATCATCTTTTTTCTTGATCAAGGCTTCTATACCTTTGACATCTTTGGGATTATGACCCAATCCAATGACTATTTCCTCCAAAGTCTTTATTATATTATCCTTAGCCTGAGAGGAGGCTTTTTCAAGCTGCAATTGTGCATTAGTATTCTCCAAAGAATCCTACAATTTATGGGTCATCATTGATTTATCAGTCAGAGTAGAATAAATCATTTCACCTGTTTGTTTTTGTAACCCAATTTGATCCAAAGGATGAATATCCTTTGCTATGACTTCAAAATTAGTTCTGATATAATCTACAGCTGTTTGAGGCTGTTGCACTTTGGGTTTGAAGTGACTCATTACCATATTACCCTGCTGGATGTCATAGGATGACATCAATCTTTGTTGATTCTTAGGAGCCATCTTCAAATATTGATTGTAAACTTGAAGTTTTAGTGGATCATTTCTGGCCTTTATATTTATGAATGTCCTTTTAATATCCCAAGAATCTTTCACTGGTGGTTTGAAAGAAGATACTTCTACACTCTTCTGCCTTTGTAGTTCTTTTCTCTGAGAATTAGTGGATGTTCCACTGACTGTACATGTTTGCTGACTGCCTAGTTCTTCTCTCCTTTGACTATCAAAGATTTCATGAACATATTCCACTTCTGGAAGAGGATTTAATTTTTGAGTTTTAACATCAGGCTGTTCTAAAGACCCACTGATAGGGGTAGCTACTTCATCATCTCTCTTTTTACTCTTTTCTACATTGAGAGGAGTTTGTAAAATTGACATTTCTGCCACATTGGTCTGAGTGAGAGAAATCTGTACTTGACCCTGTTCTTTAGAAGTTTCAAGCTGTTCTGTCATTGTAAATTTCCCTGTAACTTGTATATCAGCTTCTTTCTCTTTTCCTTTAGATGCTACTGTAGCCAATGCACTGATTTCCTGTAAATTTTTCTGGGAAGTTCCAGCAAAAGAAGGACCAATCCCTGGTCTTTGCACCTGTCCAAAAGAGTCTAGGTCAAGCATTTTTTCAAGGTCTTTCATAACATTGTCAACACTGAACTGTTCACTATATTGTTCTATCAATGTCCCTTCCATCCATTCATCCATATTGGCATATTGTTCAATTTCTGGGATTCTTTGATGAAGGTATGGTGATAATTTTTTTTTCATCCTTCTATCACAAATAAAGCTATTTGGGTCATAAGGTACCCAGTAGAAACTTTTTTGCAATTTCAGATAGTCTTCTAAGATTCTTTCAACTTCTTTTCCAGCATCCCTAGAAATGCAGACAAAAGGACCTAACTAACTCTTAATCCTGAGTTGAGATTTTTTCTTTGCATTGAAAAAATGGACTATATCAGAATTTATCATCTGTCTGAAATATTCTAAGGCAAAGAGCCTCATTGGGACATATTTGGTAACTTGAAAGGGCATAACTCACATCCATATATTCTGATTTCTATGTGATTTCGGTATAGGTACCCAATCATAGGTTTGGGAATGCAATTACAATTTTGGGAAAAAAGGGAGAAAGGAAGACCAATCTTGAACCATGTTTCAGTTTTCGTGTGAAATTTTAAAACAAAAACCAGGATTTTGCAGAGTTCAACGGGAATTTAGGTAAATACCTGTTTTTCGGGAAATGAACAGTAACTAAAACAGGTGTTGGCTATGGCGGATGAATTTTGGAATACTCGACTGTAATTTTCCTCAGCAAGGTAGCAGTGGGCAAACTTCGACAGTTGATTTTGGAATTCGATGCATGGGACACTAGTCACTGCATGAGATAGTGAAAATGACGCGGGTTCATTTTTTTTATTCGCAAAGTCAAAGGTTGGCGGGTTTTTTATTTTTTTTAATGGATGACGTCAGCAAGTACGGTGGCTTCGTCACGGGAGGCAAGCGGTAAGTGGTATTCATCGCACAGCTTTTGGGGAAGGGCGGTTTTCAGCGGAGGGCGAGTGATTCCATACGATGCACGGCACGTGGCGCGACACTGTTTAGAAAACTTCTTGGCCATCGCGTGTTGTCGTTCGGACGTGGATGGGCAGCGATATGGACGTTAACTGTAGATATTAGATTGGTCGATCGAACGGTCTTCGGGAAAGGAAGATGACGAGAAATTAATAGAGCGGGCCCAATGTGATTAAATGTGAATTAATTGCATTGTGGGCAATCCTATTGGTGAGGAGTGTTTTTAATTAACCGTGAGGGTTAATTAATGTATTTTAAACGTGGTGGGGATGTGGGTTTATGATTTGATTAAATAATCAACATATTAAGGTTATATTTCAACCAACGGGCATGATATATATTATTTGGGAATTAAAATAATACGGGAAAAGGGGAAATTTGCAGGGATTTAAATAATAAAGTTGAAAATTAATATGAAAAATGAATGGAAGCACTAAGTGTAAAACATTAGGTTAATGTATTTAACTTATGCTTGAATGAATAGGGTTTTTATGAAATATTGCATAATTTTCCTAAGTAAAATGGGATTTTACTTAGGAAAATATTTTTTAGGAGTGAATGAATGTCATGATGAATGGTTTTAAGTACTTCGGCTTTTCCAATTATTGGGCCGAGGGTCCAGTCCCTCCAAAAGTCAAGGAAATGCCTTGAGCCCCTCTAATTTTCAAATGCTTTAGTACTTAAGGGAAATTAGTGAATTTTTTAGGGAAAAATGAGAAGGGAAGTTAATAATTTGACTTTGCTTGGCTTGAAATTCTTCCAGTGTAGTGTCTGCCTTTGCACTTGTGATGAAAGTAAGGATTTAACACATCTAGAATCATTATCCATCATATGTAATTTTGCAACATCATCTACCTACCCTACCTACTTTACCCTACCATTTTTTCTTCTTTATTAGGGTGCACTTAGACTGGCAAACCCTTATCACATTTTTTCTTTTACATGTGGAAATCTATCTAATTCTAACCTTATTACATCCAAGGGCTCAGATTAAACTGTTGAGCTCCTTTTATTTACTCTACCTATCTACTTATCTGCCAAGATTAAAAAATTTGGTCAGATTTTATTTTCTATCTCTAAAACATAAAATTGAAAGATGAACTAGCCAAGCTTAAACTGTTTGACTGTTAACCAATTGTGGCATAAGATACAAGTTGCACACAATTTTGTTTATTACATAAGAGCAAAAAAGTAGTGGCATTTAGACTTGCACACTTTCCTTGGCCTTTCTTTTTGATGGGGTTCATTTCTTTTACTTTTTGGCCATTTTTATTCTTTTTACCCTTTGATTTTTCTTTTAGGGTATACCCGCTTTACATTTTTTGAAATTTTTTGTTTTTTTGTTTTTGTTTTTTTATTTTTTATTTTTCGACAATATGAAAAACCTTTTGCAACAAGAAAAGGTATGAACATATTACATACCATCAAGTCAACTGTTAATATAAGGATGTACCTATTAGTATAGAGTTCAACACACTCCATACAATTTCATTAATGGTGTTTATTATAATATAATTTTCTGTAAAGAAATGAGAAAATCAGAAAAAAAGGTATCGAGTTGGAGTTAAAAAAGAAAGATCTATTTTTAGTTACTGTCTGTTAGTTTGGTTTTTCTCTACATAATACAAAATACTGTTGTTTTTGTTATCTCAGTAATAATCAATAATGGAGTATAACATTCTGCTGGGAAAACCTATTCAGTCTTCCTATCATCATCTTCAGAACATTTATCTCCAACTGGTGAAAAGAAGGATGAATGGGTTGGCAAATTTTAAAGATAACTACCACAGTCTGAACAATAAGAAGATGATTCATCATCTTTGGCAGCCACTACTTTTCCTCACAAGCATCCCTCCGCTTTTAAACTCAGAAATAGAGAAAATTTTAGACCCATGAAGTTTCCCACAATTATTCATCAGTATCCTTCAAAAGGCTTCAAAATTCTATCGAATTTTTATGGAGAGGAGGAGGATATTTCAGCTGAACAACATATATTGGAATTTGAGTACTTTCTGGAAAAATTTCAAATTAGTTATGAAGATGTGGCTTTAAGGATGTTTTGTCATTCATTAAGGTGGGGTGCTCAACAATGGTTCTAGAGTTTGGAGGCAAGTTCAATTAGTTCATGGCAAGGTTTTCAAGATATCTTTCTTAGATATTGGGGTGAGCACAAGTCATATGAAAAAAACCTTTTGGAATTATATTCTATCCAGAGGGAGAGTAAAGAATTAGTCACTAATTTTAATAAAAGATTTAAAAAAATTTATTTCAGCATGCCAAAAGAAATTTGACCTCCTGAAGCTACAACTATGGTATACTATTTGAGGGATCATTATATTGACTTGGCTTTTAATATCGAGGAGAGAAAGCCTTGCACTTTGGATTTTATGTTTCTTTATGCATAGGAGATTGAAGATAATCTATGGTCTTGTGGTAAACATCTTTATCAGAGAAAATCACTTGTTGAAAACAACAGGGATTGCTAAGAAAACAATGACAATGCTTTGCGAGAAAATGCAGGTTTAGAAATAAAGAGGGATTTTCAAAAGGTTTCCAAGGATGCCTAAGTTCTCAAGAAAAAATAATTTAAGCATTCTTAGGTTTTTAATCAACTTGTTGCGGCAACTGAACTACACTTTGAAAGCCTGGAAGATCATTATAATTTTCATAATTTTAGTGATTTTGTGAATGGAGGAGAAACAAATGGAGCTCCTCAAGTGTTGTTGCAAGAGGACAAATATTTCTATCAAAAAATAGCATTATATGAAAAACATCAACATTGTGGGGAACAAACCTTGGATTTCTCTTTTTGTCCTAAATGTTTGTTAACAGAAAATGGCCATTAAGTTCCTCGCATACAACCCCAAATTGAGGAGTCAAACAATGAAAGAGGTTTCCCCATTCAAAGGAATATACATAAGAAAAATGTTCAAGAAAAGGATGTGGCTAAAAAATTTTCTCATCAGTTATATGATCCAGTGGATAACTATATGACAACTTCCTTTGGTTAGCAACAAGAATTTATGCAAGGGTATGTGCAAAAATTTGTATCTGGAATTTTTTCATGGTACATCCATGTTTTGATTTTTAAATTTCAACATTATGGAGGCATTAGGTCTAACACCTAGATGTTGGTTTGGTGCCATTGGAAGGCTGACTTCACCTGATTAAGTTCAACCATGTATATATATAGGATTTGTACATAAATAAGCTGAGAAGTTGAGCATTTTCAGTTGCAGTATTTCTAGTTCAGTATTTCCAGTTTAAGAATAAAGGAAGAAGTCCAAAGTGCAACAGGTTATGGGCAGATTTCAGATTGGGATCAACTTCTGTTTTGGTTTGACTCCATGCCCAATAGAGGCTACTGGTCTACAAGTTCTCAACACTTTGCTTCCAAAGCATTGTCCCTAGTTGGAGCTAGATGTTGTAGCTCAATCTAGCATAGATAAAATGTCAATGGTTCTTGGATAATTTTTTGCAAAAGGTTTCATTGCCAATGTATTTATGTTTTAAGCCTATGATCAAGAGGGAAATTGATATGATGGTCAAGTTATTTGCTAATGAAATCCACCTTGAAGATTTAATGTTCATCTTGGATTTTGGTTTCTGCATTGGCTGCATATGGTGTTAAGCAAGAAAATGTGTTCATGAGTTAGGGATTTCAGTTGCTTACTTATATAACATTTATGGTTAGTTTCTTGAGCATCGAATTGAAAATATTTTTTACACGAATGTGAAAAATTCTGTTACAGTTTGCATTGATGAATTTGTAGAATCGAAGGCTTAGGAGCACCATCATTTATCTACCTCTGTATCTGTCTTTTTGTGTGTTTTCATGGTGAAATATCATGTACATATTATTGCATAAAACCTTGATAATTCCCACCTATAGAAGAGCAGCATGCACCTTGTACATGATTTGGAGGTGGATGTTAATGGAGAAGAAATATTCTTTATAGATAGGAAAAGATTGCTTTCCTTCCCAGGGAGGCTGAACAAGTTGTTCAATAGGGAAAATGACTCTATTTTGAAAGTAGAAGGGTCCATCACAACTTGTATGAAGAATGGGCTAAAATGCTCTAAAAATAGATTTGGAGATGTTGTCAAAGACGTAATGCCTCAGGATGTATTGGTTGTAATGGATAAGCAAAATATACTTCAAAAAGTTAATCCATTGTCTTCGTCCATTGAATCACCTAAGAAAAAGAACGTCACCGTTGAAATCTCCATGTGTGGACACAAAGAGAGGAGAAGATTTTGGCCTGAAATGGGAAGGAGAGACAAGGTCATCTACACGGGGTATGTCAGGTTTGAAACAGATAAAAATACCTTCCATAGGAATTCAAACATATTTAACTCATAATGATAAAATTCATAATGAAACTCTCTCTAAGACACAAGAATGCTTACTTGAGGTTTCTAGCAATGTTTTCTAGAAGGTGGATCTATCTAATGTAGTTGGTGAAATTCTGCTAGTGTTTCATTTGGTTAGTAGTAATTCAGAGCCAGTGGGTCTTAAATTTGGAGTCCTTGAAGGTTCCAATCACAAATTTTCACAAATAAATACTCTACATATAAAATATTCTAAATCTTGTGATAGAAACTCTTACCAAGAATTGGAGATGCAAAATAGTGCTATCAAAATAGTGTACAATAGAAATTCTCCCGAAGCTGAGAAGTGTCAAAAGAAAGGATTAGATAATCCATATAGTCTACAATAAGCTAACTGTTCTAATGTTTATGAAAAAAAGAAATTATTTAGGGTTCCAACTAACCCAAATGATATGGGTGGGAGGCAAATGTGACCACACCCTTTAGATCCATTGCAAAAACTTCCTAGTATTTTCATTTTAGGTCATGACCAAGAGTTCCAAAACATCGACCTATTATAGAGTTTACAATCGAAGATGTGCGAAAGTTACAAAAGCTTCAATCTTGGTCTCATTTTATTGTCGTTGTTGAAACTAAGAATGTCCCTGCCGAAAATAATAGAAGAAAGCAAAATCAGAAAGATGTGAATGAGGGGGACAATAAGTTTGAGTTATCTCCGCCTTTAAAAAAGGACACAGAGGAAATGCCTAGGTTACAAATTTAGGACCTATGGAGATCATTAGAAATTTAAAATATTGAGAAGTAATTATTTTCATAGAGTAGAGGAAAGTTACATGGGAAGATTAAAGGATCTTGAAAATGAACTACGAATGTTGAATGCTTCATCTTACATGTCATATCTAAGAAGTGAATCCCACGATTTGGACAAATTGTTAATTGCAAACACACTAGCCAAACACCATGTTATAAATTTTATTGTTGGCTATAAGAGAGAAAATAAATATGGGAAAGGAATAAACAACTCAGATCTCTTGTGCCCAGATCAAATGACATCTCGAAAGCACGAACTGCACGAAACTTATGTGAGAAAGTGCCCCCGTAGAGTGGTTTGATCTAAACCATTGTTTGGAGATTGATGATTATGTTTCAATACGACATCACTCATCCTCATTTATGAAAATCACTAAAGGTTCCTTCGTAAAGTGGTTTTGATAAATGACATGCATATTAACATTCACTGGGAGACACTTCAATGGTTACATTTTTTAAAACATTCGACACCAACTCTTGCCCACACATTTATTACTCCTTTAATTTTAAGGCATGACATACATATGTTTATTTAGTGAAATTTGTAAAAGGGGCTCTAATTGGGGGCTTTTATCAACATAGTTATTTGTAATATTTAAAATAATGATTTGTAACTCAGATATTTCAGAAAGTTTAAACAGGTAAACAATTTTATAATTGTTAAAAGAACTAGTTTTGCAATTAACACTAGGGCAGTTAGGTTAGGAGGAGAATAAAAGTGAGAAAGGAAGACATTGGAGAGGTTCAGAGTCCAGTCTGCATGATTGAGTATTGTAAACCATAATCTTTGGGGAAGCTTGAATAATATATGCTAGTTTGATTCCAACATTAGTGTTGTACAATGATTGTTTTTCTCATGTGTCCTAGCATTCATACATGATTTTAATCTCTTGGATATTTTAAGATGTAGTTGGTGCTTTAGTTTATGCTTTAATGAATTTAATTCATTGTACTCATTAAAATACTATTATAATTATTAAAAATTAATCTTGAAGTACTTAATGAAGCGCTCCACATCCATGAATCTCATTCATATTCTTATTCTTCATCCATTATTATTTCTATAGAGTTGAAGCACATATTCTTAATTTCTTGTGCCAAAACTCTGTCTCCTTCTTTTTCTGCTTTACATCTCCACCCTGCAACTCTCATAGCCTCTGGCCATTCTATTTTAGAAGGCTATGGTTTCAAATCGGAAATTTTGTTTATAAGTCGCCATGGACTGTACTTATCGCCATTAATTTCAATCATATTATCCAATTCTAAAATTTCTCAGGCACTGGTTCCCCCATAGTCAGGAATTGTCTTCTGAGGTCCAACATATTTTAGTGTCGTTGTCAGGAACAAGGATACAAAGTTATTTTTCCCTGGGTATTGAGATCTATTTCTTGATGGTGAAAAAAATTTAGACATAAAATTTGGTTGTTTATTATTCACCTGACGAATCCACTGAAAAAGGTTTCATTATATGAGGAATTTTGTTAACAAGAAAATGGGAAAGCACTATGGAAATAACAGGTATTAGAGTTTGAGTTTTTTAAAGGAAGTAATATTTTTCATTATCAGTTTAGTGGTATGTTTTCCCTTACACATCAAAAATATTTTTTTCTTATTTATGGTCTTAGAAGACTGTAAGACTTATTAATTACATTATTTCTTAAAAAAAGAAGACCTCCCTTATTCTTGTATCATCGATCTTGCGACTGATTTATCTCCTGAATATGATAAAAGAAGTGATTGTTGTATTACAATTCCTAAAGATAATCAATCATAGTTTGAACATAAAGAAGATGATTCATCATCTTTGGAAGCCACCACTTTGACTCACAAGAAACCCTGTGCTTTTCAACTCATAAACAGAGAAAATTTTAGACCCCTAAAGCTGCCCATAATTCTTCATCAATATCCTTCAAAATACTTCAAATTTCCTCCGAATCTCTAGAGAGGAGGAAGATATTTCAGCTGAACAAAATATCTTAGAATTTGAGTTCTTTATAGAAAAATTTCAAATTATTTATGAAGATGTGGATTTAAGGATGTTTTTTCGTTCATTAAAGTGGGGTGCTCAGTAATGGTTCCAGTGTTTGGAGGAAAGTTCAATTAGTTCATGGCAGGGTTTTCAAGATATCTTTCTTAGATATTGGGGCGAGCACAAGTCATATGAAAAGAATCTTTTGGAATTATATTCTATCCATAGGAAGAGCAACAAATCGGTCATTGATTTTAATAGAAGGTTTCAAAAATTTTATTTCAGCATGCCAAAAGAAATTCGACCTCCTAAAGTTGCAACTATGGTATACTATTTGAGGGCTCATTCTATTGACTTGGATTTTCATCTCAAGGAAAGAAAGCCCTGCACTTTGGATTTGATGTTTCTTTATGCACATAAGATTGAAGATAATATACAGGCTTGTGGAAAACATCTTTATCAGAGAAAATCAATTGTTGAAAAAAACAGGGACTTCCAAGAAAATAATGACAATGCTTTGCGAGAAAATGCAGGTTTAGAAATAAAGAGGGATTTTCAAAAGGTGTCCAAGGATTCCTTTGTTTCTGAGACAAAAGAGTTTAAGCATTTTTAGGATTTTAATCAACAACTTGTTGCGACCATTGAAATACACTTTGAAAATGTGGAAGATCATTATAATTTTCATAATTTTAGTTATTTTGTGAACGAAGGAGAAACTAATGGAGCTCGTCAAGTGTTGTTGTAGGAGGACAAAGATTTTTTTCAAGAACTGGCATTGTATGAAAAACATCAGTATTGTGGGGAACAAACCTTGGATTTATCTTTTCGACCTAAATGGTTGTCAACAGAAAATGGAAATCAAGTTCCTCGCATACAACACCAAATTGAGGAGTCAAATAGTGAAAGAGGTTGCCCTATTCAAAGGAATATACATCAGAAAAATGTTCACGGAAAGGATGCAGCCAAAAATTTGTCTCATGAATTCTATGATATATTTGTTGACTATATGACAACTTTCTTTGGTCAGAAGAAAGCATTTATGCAAGGGTATGTGAAAAACTTTGTATCTGGAAATTATTCATTGTACATCCCTATTTTGATTTTTAAATTTCAACAATATGGAGGCATTAGGTCTAACACCCAGATGTTGGGTTGGTGCCAATACTTCACCTGATTAAGTTCAACCATGTATAGATATAGGAGTTGTCCATAAATAAGCTCAAAATTTGAGTATTTTCAATTGAAGTATTTCTAGTTTAGTATTTCCAGTTTAAGAATAAAGGGAGAAGTCCAAAGTGTGACAGGTTATGGGGAGATTTCTTATTGGGGTCAACTTCCATTTTGGTTTGAATCTGTGCCCAATAGAGGTTACAGGTCTACAATTTCTCATCACTTTGCTACCAAATCACTGTCCCCAGTTGGAGCCAGATGTTGTAGCTCAATCTGGCATAGATAAAATGCCAATGATTCTTGGATAAGTTTTTGAAAAATGTTTCATTGCCAGTGTAGTTATGTTTTAAGCCTCAGATATAGAGGGAAATTGATATGATGGTCAAGTTATTTGCTGATGAAATCCACCTTGAAGGCTTGATATTCATCTTGGGTTTTCTAGTTTCTACATTGGTTGCATATGGTGCTAAGCAAGAAAATGTGTTCAGGAGTGAGGGCTTGCAGTTGTTTACTGAGATAAAATTGATGGCTAGTTTCCTGAGCATCAAATTGAAAATAATTTTTACATGAATGATATGTCAGAAGAGAGGTGTAATTCTGTTAAAGTTTGCATTGTTGAATGTGCATAATCGAAGGTTTAGGAGCACCATCATTTCTTTGCCTCTGTATCTGAATTTTTGGGTGTTTTCATGGTGAAATTGTATGTACATATTATTTAATAAAACCTTGATAACTTCCACCTATAGAAGAGCAACATGCACCTTTATGTGATCTGGAGGTGAATGCCAATGGAGAAGAAACATTATTTGTAGACAAGAAAACACTACTTTCCTTCTCAGAAAGGTTAATCATGTTGTTCAATAAGGAAAAGGAATTTATTTTGAATGTAGAAGGGTCCAACACAACTTGTATGAAGAATGAGCTGAAATCCTCTAAAAAGAGATTTGGAGATGTTGTCAAAGACGTAATGCCTCAGGATGTATTGGTTTTAATGAATAAGAAAAATATACTTCAAAAATTTACTCCATTGTCTCCGTCCATTGAATCACCTAAGCAAAAGAAATCATCACTGTTGAAATATCCATGTGTGGACATAGAGATAGGAGAAGATTTTAGTCCGAAATGGGAAGGAGAGACAAGGTCATATACATGGGGTATGTCAGGTTTGAAACAAATAAAAATACCTTCCATAAGAATTCAAACATATTTAACTTTTAATGATAAAATTTATAATGAAACTCTCTCTGAGACACAAGAATGATTACCTGAGGTTTCTAGCAATGGTTTCCATAAGCGAGATCTTTCTAATGTAGTAGGTGAAATTTTTCTAGTGTTTCAATAAGTTTCTAGAAATTCAGAGCCAATGGGTCTAAAATTTGGAGTTCTTGAAGGTTCCAATCACAATTTTTTAGAGATAAATACTCTACATATAAAGTCTTATGAATGTTGTGATAGAAACTCTTACCAAGAATTGGAGATTCAAAATATTGAAATCAAATCTAGAGTACAGTAGTATTTCTCCTGAAGTTTAGAAGTGTCAAAAGAAAGGATTAGATAAGACATAGAGTCTGCAACAAGCTAACTGTTTTAATGTTGATGACAAAAAGAAATGCTTTAGGGTTCCAAATAATCCAAAAGATATGGGTGGGAGGAAGATGTGAACACACCCTTTAGATCCATTATTACAAATTCCTATTTTCATTGGAGGTCGCGACGAGGAGTTCTAGAACATCAACCTATTGTAGAGTTTGCAATTGAAGATGTGAAAAAGTTACAAAATATTCAGGCTAGGTCTCAGTTTATTGTTGCTTCTAAAACTAAGAATGTCCCTACCGAAAATAATAGAAGAAAACAAACTCAGACAGATGTGAATGAAGGGGACAATAAGTTTGAGTTATCTTCGCCTTTAAAAGAGGACACAATAGGAAATGCCTAGGTTATAAATTTGGGACTTATGGAGATCATTAGAAATTTAAAATATTGAGAAGTAATTATGTTTAGAGAGTAGAGGAAAGCTATATGGAAAGAGTAAAGGATCTTGAAAATGAACTACGAAGGTTGAATGCTTCATATTTCATGTCAGATCTAAGAAGTGACTCCCAAGATTTGGAAAAACTGTTAATCACAAACAGACTGTCCAAACACCATGTTAAAGATTCTATTGTTGGCTATAAGAGAGAAAATAAAGATGGTAAAGGAATCAATGACTCAGATCTCTTGTGCCCTAATCAAATGACATCTCGGAAACACAAAATGCACGAAACTTATGTGAGAGAGTTCCCCTATAGAGTGCCTTGATATAAAGCATTTTTTGCAGATCGACAGTTATGTTTCAATACGACATCACTCATCCTCATTTTTTAAAACAACTAAGGGTGCCTTTGTAAAAAATTGTGGTTTTGATAAATGACATGCATATTAATATTCACCGAGACAAACTTCAGTGGTTACATTCATTAAAACATTCGACACCAAGTCTTTCCCATGCATTTATTACTCCTTTAATTTTAAGGCATGACATACATGTGTTTATTTAGTGAAATTTGTAAAAGGGGCTATAATTGGGGGGCTTTATAAACACAATTATTTATTATATTTAAAATAATGATTTGTAACGCAGATATTTCAGAAAGTTTAAAGAGGTAAACATTTTTATAATTGTTAAAAATAATTAGTTTTGCAATTAACAATGGGAAAATTAGGTTAGGAGTAGAATAAAAGTGAGAAAGGAAGACATTGGAGAGGTTTTTATTCCTATCTACATGAATGAGTATTGTAAACCAGAATATTTGGGAAATCATGAATAATATATGTCAATTTGATTCTAGCATTGGTGTTGCAATGAATTTTTTTCTCACGTGTCCCAACATTCATACATGTTTTTCCTCTCCTGGATAGTGTAAGATGCAACTAGCGCTATAGTTTATGATTTAATGAATTTACTTCGTTGTACTCATTAAAAAGTAATCTTGAAGCCCTTAATGAAGCTCTCCACATGCGGGAATGTCATTCATATTTTTATTCTTCATCCATCATTCTTTCTACAGAGTTGAAGCAAAAATTATTAATTGCATGTGCCAAAAATTTGTCTCCTTCATTTTTTGCTTTAAATCTTCGCCGTGCAACTCTCATAGCCTCTAGCCATTCTAGTTTAGAAGGTTAGGGTTTCAAACCAAAATTTTTGGTTACAAGCCTTCATGGTTTGTACTTCCGGCCATTAATTTCAATATTCTTATCCAATTCTAAAATTTCTTAGGCACTGGTCCCCCCACAGTCAGTAATTGTCTCCTGAGGTACAAGAGGTACTATGATGAAGTATAGCTTGATTTTGCTCTAGACTGACTAAATAATGTATGCAACATGTGATTTTATTGAAGGTTTTAGCTCTGGAGGGGGAAGACTTCGATAAGACATGTTGTTAATAGGAAACAAACTAAACTTCAATATCGGTGTGCTTTAAGAGCTTAAAAAACTTAATTTTTTTAGGTAGGATACCTTTTTTCTGCTTCTATGATTAAACATGGAGTGATGGAAAAATTTATCAATTTTCTCACCTTCTAATCCATCTAATGCGTTATTTCTTACACGAGAGAATCTCTTCATGTTTTATATGATCTTTGAGATGAGTGATGAGGGTTGCTTCCTTTGTCATAAGGTCATTTGATCTGTCATCCATGATGATTTTCTATTGTATTTCTTGCATGCATTATTCAAGAGCTTCTGAGCTTGAAAGATGATCCCAAATTTGTTTTGATTCTATATTTTGATTCAACTTTTGTGATATTTTAGTTTTTTCTTAAGAGACATCATGGGAGAGCTTGTATTTGAAGGAAATTATTTCCACCATGTTTTGGCCTTGTCCAAGAAGGATGGTTATGAGAGCTAAAATATCTCAAAAAGAAAATGTTAATTTATAGGCTTCATTTTGATGTCAATACGTAGATAAATGGGCCAGTGATAGGAACCTATACAATGAAGGATGGGTCTGAAAGCTAAAGTATATCAAAATGAAAAGGTTAATTCATATGATTGGTTTTGATGTCAATTCATAGACAAATGGGCCAGTGATTGGAACCTCCATTAGGATGGATGGAGGCTTCTAAAATGAGATCCCTTTCAACAATATTTTTAGAAATAAGGAAGTGATATAGTTTAGAGGAAACCTAGTGCTTTCCTTTATGTCAGTTATTCCAAGTGAAAGTGCCATTGGTGGTCTCTAGACCCACTAGTTTCTGGACATGCATGACCTTTTTGAAGTAATCTGCCTCCCGATCAAGCCTTTGAATACTTCCCTTGTAACATGCCCCCTATTATCCCCAGTCATCACTAAGGGTAGAAGGAGAGAGTTACTATGTTGACCTAATGTCCATGGCTAAGTTATGGAAATGGGGTATAAAATTTCTCTTTCTTTTACTCTTGAGAAACTCAAAACATATCATACTATCAGTTTTTCTCGTCGAGATGATTCCGATGATATAAATTTTACTATGACCCAACTCTAGGATACAAATATATGGCCATCCAATGATTAACCATTTAATTAGTGCCACCTCACCAACATGTCGCATGGTGGTTGTGTGGTCCCCACATGGTGTCCATGCAACAATCCTAGTCGACCTCTCTCTACCACATGGTAGTATTAGCATAGTTTTCTACTCGTTCATTCCATTCCATTACTTACGGGACCCAATTCATATGTAAATTCATTATTTTATGTGTGGCACCAGTTAAGTTGGATTTTTTCCCGAAATGCCACATCACCACAGGACTTAAATATTAGGTGTGCTAACATGCCTTTCATTTGAAACATAAATGGTACAAGTATCTAAGGTGACCTCACCAAAGCCACACATCAAGGTGCAAATCCCCTGGGATGATCCAACAGTGACAATGCTCTGCCCGGATAAATGGTACATATCTTTTCATGTGGTCCATTGTATGTGGGCCCACCTCGTCATGTCACCCAAAGGATTAAATACCAGGAGTTCTATATGGTCCTCCTTTTGAAATCCCTATGGTAGAACCTTCGGGGTCACCCAATAGTGTAAAATTCATTATGACCATCGACGAACCCAAAATTCCCCCACTTGTGCTCTTGGTCAAGGTACCTAGTCACATAATTTAGATGGTTTAACAAGGTTCATGTGTTTTCCTCCAAGGTGTTAAGGTTCAAACCACACGTACATATATGAACATATGTAGATATAGTTGGCATAGCCCCTTAGAGCTATCCTTCCTAATATTAGTTGAACCTCGACCATGATGTCAATGGTCTCGTATGAGGTCAATGGTCTTGTATGAGATCAATAGCCTTCTTGAGCTTATGAAGCCTTTGTTTTTTATTATGTGTATATAAGTATGGTATCATGCTATATTTCCTGAGATTTTTCATGATTACTAGCCATACTTTGACACACACACACACACATATTAATTTATGGAAACATAGCTACCTCTCTTGATCTTATAAGTTATAAGTTAAGACTTGATAACCAAATGGTTTCAGTAAAACTTTAACTTAATATGACAGAGATAGTTTATCTCTCCATACTTAGAACATTTTGACCAATTTACAGACCTAGGATAAACACAAGAATAATCCCATTCCCGAGAAGATGCTTAAGACACATGCAACACACTTATGTGCCAAAACCACATCCTTGAATGTTATTCTAGAAAATTATCAACCCTGTGCTAGCATATGATGATAAGTACAAGAATCGTAAAAAAGCATTGGCATATCAATTGCACATTAATTAACCAATCCTCATTAACTGCTGAGGAATTAGTGATATACATTTACAAATAAAATCAACACTCCTCAGCATAATATAGGGACTGAGAAAATATAGGAACTTAACCCATTCCTTAGATATTACACAGGGATCTAACACTCCCATTCTTTTAGGAAAAGAACATTCCATATATTAAAAAAGAATTTAAATGGAACATTAAACATTTGTTTGCATTGACTGGAATATGAGAGATAATAAATACTTATATTGTAGCTGTACTTATAAAGACCTAGTAACTAAGCTTGAGACTCTAAATCTATGCCCACCATAGAAAAGCTACAACCAAATTTGTCTTGCAGTTGTCACTCCTGAGCCAGATTCCAGAGTTTGAGGAGCATTTCTCCAGGGAAAAACTAAAGCTACAAGCTAAAATAGGGACTCTAGAGGACTAACTACCTCCACCCACCATCTTAGTTCACTGCAGTCAATCTTCAACGGGGACTCCAAAGATCCACAACCTCCACTCTTCATCGAATCAAGATCCTAGTAGCTCTTCACAATGATGTTAAAACATGGAATCTAGAGGTTCTCCACCTCAAACCTCAATGATAAAAAAGAATCAAGATACCTATGTCTCCACCTTGATTGAAGCAAGGGAATACAAATACCGTTGTCTCCACCCTCAATGAAGTGAGGAAATCAAAAGGCTTTACCTCCACCCTAAAATCAAGTTAGGGAATCCATAATTTGAACCTCCACCCTCAATTCATGAAAAGGGAATCCATAGGTTGAACCTCCACCCCCAAATCAAGCAAGGGAATCCAAAGGATGAAGCTCCACTCTCAAATCAAGTAAGATAATCCAAAGGCTAAACCTCCACCCTCAATCATATAAACACAATATTTCCACTGAATGGAGGGAGTCCAAAAATCACTACAAAAAAAACAGGAAAAAAAATAAAGGAGACCTCAAAATTCCTCCTTATTAGAAATCCAAGGCAACAGGTCTCCACCCTAGTCGTTAAGGGAATCCAGAGAAAGCCATTTCCACCCTCATACACAATTGGGAATATATAGAACATCTTCCCTCACCTAAGAGGAAATATTCTATTCCCTTCCTGCTTAACTGTCTGTATTTCCTTGTCTCCTTTCAGTGAAGTAATATAGGACTTTCTTCCTTCTTCCAACATTGTTCTATGTAAAAACCTCTAGATCGTCCACATTATCTACTCCCCCCCCCTTAGTTCATGGTAATCTCTCTCCTTCATTCTTTTCCAATTGTTTTTTCTCCTTGTCTCCTTGTTTATGCTCTCTATTTATTTTGATGCACACTTTTTTTACTGATTTTCCAATCATCTCTCCCGTGTCGTTTTTTCCTATGTTTTTGGAAGAATAATCATAGTGCATGGGGTGATTCCATGTCTTCCTCTCCACAATATCCTTCTTTACTAGTTGTTACATCCAACCAATGATCCACTTCCTCTTGCGTTCTTTAGCCTTCACAACTTAACAAAATTTTCATCCCTACATTAATTTGGGGTCCTCTTCTTACTTGTGTTTTTCTTCAAAAAACATGGTTTGTGTCCTATATTCTAACTCCTTCTAATGGCATAATTACATCCCATTGAAAATTCCCACCTAGCAGCCTCTTATCTGTCATAGAAAATTAAAAGAAATCCCAAGCAATTTTCCCTCAGCTCTGGAACTTGTGTCCCTTGACTCATCCCATTTATATTTTTTTTAATAAAAAATATTTACCATATTTACAATGGTAAGGAAATGACTGAGGCTATCACATTGCTTTTTCTTAGAGAGGAATTGTATTATATTAAAGTCTCCCTTTATTATCCACAAGATATATTTCAACATCCAACCTATAGAAATTATGATGCATAATTGCAACTACTCATGAAATTTTAATCTAAATCAAGAGACACAATCCTACTCTATTGCTCTGCAGAATTCAATTCAAAATTGTGAACGACAATAAAAAACATGCAATAAGAATTTTTCTAGGGGAAAAAACTATTAAAACCCCCTTATGTCTGCTTGCACTAATATAATAAATAAGGATGTATTACAGTTTCTTTCTTGCTATGATCTCGACGTGCAAGTGAATAACCCGTCTCTCTTCTCACTAAGAAGCTCTAACACAGACTTAGTCAATTTATGTCTTTTCCTGAGCCTCTCTTTCCTTGTGAATATATTGAGGCATTAGGCCCCTATTATTTAGGAATTTACCTCCAATTGATTTCCCAATTCCAAAGGTTGATCATATCACTGCATGCAACACATGTACACTCAAGACTAGTCTACAAATGATATTAAAATGCCTTGGAATCTCCACCACAGTTGGGGAACTCAAATTCTATGCATGAAGTAGTTATTTTGGGTTAATTGATTAGTTAACTGGATGATCACTGAGTTATACTATTGTTCCACTGAACAACTGACCTTCCACTACTTCCTCCAACAATTAGAACTAGTTTAATTGAAAACAACTTGAAATAACCGACCTTGATTGCTACAAATTAGAAATCACGCATGCTTAACTGAACTCCAATTCCTCTAAATTGAATTTAGTAAGTTAACTAAGTAACAAGATCCATGTCACACAAGTTAATTTCATCTAAGTTTTCTATTGATGTGGAAATTTGAATTATCTCAATTTGACCAAGGAAAAGTTAAATTGAGACTTTCTTGCTTCATTTTTCAACACCCCCTCTTAGCAAGAAGGGATTATAAACCACCCTTATCCTTCACTTGTGTAATTTACTATAGAAATATCTCTCAATATTTTTATTTATACTGCAACATCTACAACTGAGAAGCATAAAACAAAATGGAATCTACTTTTTATGGAACTATCGACTGGGAAAATTGTGTTGTTGTTGACTCTGCTAATGAGACTCCTACTCTGTTGTCAACACTCCTCTACACTCCTCGGTATCTTAATGAAACTGGTCCTCCTGCTACTAAATTCTATGGGCCCATGTAGCAAGTTAATGATCCATGAGGAGAGCACCTCAATGGACCCTGCCCAAATATCTGCAATTATGGGGCTAGGGATCTTCATCACTTCACCTCACTCCTGGAGGTATAGCTGCAATTTATACCTATGTCTCCCCTCTGCCTCCTCTCTTCCCCTCCATTTGTGGCTTCTCCACATGTTGGAACAGGGTCTCCTACAAGCTGCAAAACTAGTCCATTTTGGAATATTTTTTATTACATTTTGTCTAGCACAGGGGTTTTGGGGTGGGTCAAAGTCCCGAAAGCATTGTAATAGGTAGAAGGGTAAACCAGGGGTCTGAAAACCATGGTTTGTAGACCATATGAAAGTCTAGGCTAGATTATTATAAATAGAGGAACATTTTGTATTGTAAGGTAGAGAAAAAGAGTTATTGATGTGAATTGTGGTTTAAGTTATCTGTTTGGGCTTTTGGGGAAAGGACTCCTGCTGGCTGTGTGCGCAAGCTGGGAAGGGAATTGTAAGAAGGAATTGATGAATTGATGAATAAGAAAGGTTGGTAGAGAACTGAATCTGTGAGTACTCTTTGTGTGAATCATTGGTAATTACTGCATTATGCGTTTTTTGTATTTAAGCTGCGAAAGATCTGTATAAGTGTGTTTTCTGTATCTAGATCTGTTATGTTCTGTTATGCAATGTTGTGCTACTGTCATAGAAGTATATAATTATAGATCTAGTGCACGTGGATGTGAATAGATACCTACTTGGCCCTGTGCAGAATAAGGTGATCTGGGTATCACAGGGCCGAACGCAGCTCTACTTGCCTTACCTATCCTTTCTTAGGGTGCGAAAACGTGGTTCCATAACCCACCCATACTACTTCGGGTGAGACTTTGACCTGCGCAAGTAGGTCATTGCTGAAAGGGCCAGTAGTATAGGGGTTTTTTGGAAAACCTTAAGCTTCGAACCTGGGTTAGGACCCCTCGAGCCAACAAATGGTTCCGTTTCTGGGACGTAGAGAATTTTGAGAAGGGGATCGGGTAATGATAAGAAAATGTAGGAAGCCTGAAAGAAAGGAAATTGAAGACTGGTTCGAAAAGTAGATCTAGGAATTCACAGTAAAAGAAAATCGCAGCAAGAAATTGACGACGGAAAGGTGGAATAATAGGTGCATTCTTACAGAAAGCTACAAAATATTCATTATGACATTTGCAATCGAGCTTCAGGAGTGGCTGGCCAAAATCATAGAATTCCAGAAGTGCTGGAAGGACGAACGAGTCACTCAGTGGACCCCAGAGCTGATCCAGTAGCTAGAGAGGACTGATAATACTATCACGCATACAGTAGATCACTGGGTGGACAGTGTGCTAGGATGATTTGTGACAGAATTTGCCATTGATCAGTTTGTCTCATACTCTAAGGCTGAAAAACGATTCTTTAAAGGGTTCCAGGGAAAATTTCTGAGGACATTACCGTTGATGATTAAGATATTACTGTGTGAAAAGAGAATTTTGTGTAGTCATACCGACTGAATTACCTCAGATCTAGATGGGAGCGCGACGCGCAGTGGTAAATACTATCGGACCAACCGTGACAAGGGGAGATCCGCCTATAATCTGTTGTAAGAACCATGTTAGGTCCCTATATTACTAGTATAGTCCCTTATGGTTGTTAGTGTAACCCCCTTATTGTTATTATTGTACCCTTGTAACCCCCATTTTGTTATTATTGTGCCCTTAAATTATTATTATTAGGTCAGCTAGGATTACATTGTGGCCCACTAGGATTACATTATGGCCCCATGGACTCCTATATATAGAAAGGAGGTTTTGTAAATTGTATCATCCAAGAATTGTTCATTTATGTAATATATTGGAGGTTTCCCCCTCAAAGTGGCTCATTTATAAGGCGTTGATATCTCTTTTCTTCTCTTTTTGGAGCTGGTTACACAACATTTGGTATCAGAGGTTTGGATTCTACGGTTTCGCTGCTCCAAACAGGTCATCGTGGAATTGTCGCTATAAATTTTTTTCTACGACATTTCAGAAGCTGAAATTTTTAGGGTACGAAGCCAAAATCCTGAGGAATATTGTCTAAAAATTTTAGAGCTTGGTTCGCAATATTTTCGGAGATATGATCTATGGAAGTTAGGTCTTTTTTAAGGCTACTAAATAGGTCATCGTGGAATTTTCAATATAATTTTTTTTCTACGAAGGTTAAGAATCTAAAATTCCTATGGTGCAAAGTTGAAATCCTGAAGAAATTCGTCAAAAAATTTTAGAACTTGGTTCGCAATATTTTTGGAGATATGATCTGTGGAAGGTAGTGCTTTTTCAAGCTCCTGAATTTCATCTCAAAGAGGTGATCGTGGGAAAAGTTCAATAACTCTCTCTCTGGGCATCAGATTGCTGTAAAAAGCGGTTGCAAGTACACAGACTGTAGTTTATGGGCTATCAATTTTAGAGATGAAGGATGAAACAGTGACATGTGGCAAGTCGTACAAGTTAGCTCTACTGAACTAGTCCATAATTAGGTCATTGTGGGAGATTGGATACAACTTTGTCTTGGAGAATCCAAATCAGGTCAGACCTGTGGCATTCGAAAGATAATTCAGAGGGCTACGTTGGTACCAAAAATCAAATATTGAAGTGCTACAATAAAAAATATAATCCAATTTCAATATCTAGCTCCTCAAAAGCAAGAAAAAGGTGTGTATTGTTTTTCCGAATTGCATAAGTCTTGTTTGAAGAATCATTTTGAATTGATTCCAAGGGAATATTGTAGAATAGATATTAGTATTGGGTTCTAAAAGATGCCCCGTAAAAATAATTCAACACCCATTAAGCCTTCAGAAGGCTCTACTATGACTCATGAAGATGAAGAATTGCAACATGATCTATCAAAATTACAAGAGCGAGTGCAACAAATTTCACTCTCGCAAAGAGCAACAAAAAATGAAATGGAAGTTTTGAAGAAAGGTGTGGAAGTTAATATGGATGGCGTGCAAGCTAAGATGGATGGCATGGAAGCTGGCGTGGAAGCTAAGATGGATGGCATGGAAGCTAAGATGGATGACATGAAATACAACATGGAAAACATGAAGAATGATCTAAAAACAGACATCGAAGGTTTGACAAAGTTGATACAAGAAATGTTTCCTAATGGTGAAAAGATAGTAGAAGAACCTTATGATGAGAACAAAATCAATGTTAATCGTGATTTCATAAACTCTAATGTTGGCGGGAAGAACCACCATATTCCAAAAATGGATATGAGGAAGTTTGATGGAAAGGATCCTGTAACATGGATACTACAGATGGAGCAATATTTTGATCTCCATAACGTGCAAACCACACAAAAGGTACGCATTGCAACTTTACATTTAGAACAAAATACATTTGTATGGTATCAATGGCTTTGCTCCCGTAAAAAAATTGTCACTTGGTCAATTTTTACGGAGGAAATGATAGCACATTATGAGGATACAAAGAGCAACACCTTCTTTAGCCAATTGATAAATCTCAAACAAAAAGGTTTAGTGGGGCAACACATTGAGGACTTCCAAAAATTGAATATAAGGGTAACTGATATTCCAGAGGAACACAGGATTGATCTCTTCATAGGCACTTTAAAGGATAACATCCAACATGAAGTTCAAGTTTTGGAACCTGATTCATTGGAGAAGGCATTCAGGTTGGCAAGAAAAATTGAATGTAAAATTATGGCGACAAGGAAGCCTACCACTCACTTCTATAAAGAGGGAAGTGTTGCTACTCCTAGATTTCCACAACCTACAAGGTTGACACCACAACAATTTGAAGAAAAAAGAGCAAAAGGGCTTTGCTACAGTTGTGATAGCAAATACACTAAAGGTCATAAGTGTGCTGAGAAGAAATTATTTTACATAGATTGTGAAGAGGAAGAAGAAATGAACAAGAAGAGGATATACACCAGGAACCAGCCCTAGAAGAGGAAGAAATGAATCCGACCATATCATGTAATGCACTGGCAGGAATTACCACTCCTCAAACTCTCAAGATAGCAGGACAAATCAAGAAGAAAAGGTAATAGTGTTGATTGATTCAGGTAGCACCCATAATTTTATTCATTGTAAGGTAGCCAAGGAATTAAATTGTTTCCTATACCCAGCACCAGAATGTCAAGTGATGGTTGCAAATGGAGGAACTATAAATTGCTCCGGAAAATGCCATAATATCAAGCTAACCATGGGGGAATATGTATTGACTAGTCCAATGCTTTCCATTCCTATGGGAGGTGCTGATGTTGTACTAGGAGTACAATGGTTACAATCTTTGGGGACGATAGCTTTTAATTTTCAAGAACTTTTCTTGAAATTTTTTTGAGAAGGAAAGGAAGTCGAATTACGGGGTATTGAAGGGAAGCTGGGAAGGATAATAAGCTCTAATGTCATGACAAAGTTTCTAAAGAAAGAACAACGAGGCATAATTGCAAAATTATGCTCACTAGAAGTTCCGACATCAAAATCATCTATTTCTGCAGATCTCCAACAAGTCTTGGACAATCATTCCAAGGTGTTTGAAACTCCCAAAGGACTCCCACCTATTCATAATCATGATCATGCTATTCATTTGATTCCAGGAAGTGTTTTTCCAAACATCAGGCCTTATAGATATCCTTACTTCCAAAAGAGCGAAATTGAACGTATGATTGCAGAAATGTTAGAGGCAGGTATAATTCAACCTAGTCAAAGTTCTTTCTCTTCTCCCGTAGTATTGGTACACAAGAAGGATGGATCATGGCGAATGTGTCTAGATTATAGGGAGCTCAATAAGCTCACCATTAAAGATAAATTTCCCATTCCTGTGATTGATGAGTTATTGGATGAATTACATGGAGCAATTTATTTTACCAAGTTGGATCTTCGTTCAGGATATCATCAAATTAGAATGAAGACTGAAGATATTCCAAAAAAAGCATTTCGAACTCATGAGGGTCATTATGAATTTTTGGTCATGCCTTTTGGTCTTACCAATGCTCCTTCTACATTTCAAGGGTTGATGAATTCCATTTTCAAACCCTTCCTTAGAAAATTTGTGCCAGTATTTTTTGATGATATACTAATCTACAACAGGTCTTGGAAGGATCACGTTGAACATGTTGACAGGGTGCTCAAACTATTGCAGGAGAAACAATTATATGCAAAAACATCCAAATGTTTCTTTGGAGTACAAGAGGTGGAATATCTGGGTCATATTATATCTCACGAGGGTGTTAAAGTAGACTCTAACAAAATTAAAGCCATTAAGAAATGGAAAGTCCCCACGACCATAAAGCAGTTGCGAGGATTTCTCGGGTTAACAGGGTATTATCTCAAGTTTGTCAAGAATTATGGGAGAATAACAGCACCTCTAACAACATTATTGAAGAAAGATGCATTTTCATGGAATCCTGAAGCAACTAAGGCCTTTGAACATCTTAAAGAGGCAATGTTCCTAGCACCGGTCTTAGCTACGCCTGACTTCACAAAAACCTTTATTGTGGAATGTGATGCCTCAGGAAATGGAATTGGCGCAGTTTTGATGCAGGAAGGAATACCCATTGCTTTTGAAAGTCGTCCAATTAAAGGAAAGTATTTACAGAAACCTATTTATGAGAAGGAGATGTTAGCAATACTGCATGCACTAAATAAATGGCGAACTTACCTAATGGGAAGACACTTCAAGGTAAAAACTGATCATGATAGTCTTAAACACTTTTTGGAACAAAGACTATCTTCAAAAGAGCAGCAAAAATGGGTCACAAAGATGCTGGGTTATGACTTTGAAATAATCTACAAAAAAGGAAAGCTTAATGTTGTTGCAGATGCACTCTCAAGAAAGAATGAAGAGGTGGAAGCATTGCTTTGTGCCATTTCTATTATCCAACCAGATTGGATAACCTAAGCAAGAGATGAATGGAAGAAGGAAAAAGATGTATGGACACTCATTCAAAAGCTGCAGCAAGATCCTAGTACATCTGATACATTTAGTTGGAAAAATGATTCCTTATGGTACAAAGATCGCTTATATCTTTGTAAGAATTCCCAACTAAAACAAAAGATTCTTCTGAAATTGCACACTTCTCCTTTAGGAGGACACTCAGGATTTTTAAAAACTTACCACAGGGTGAAGAAAGATTTTTTTGGGATGGCCTTAAATCTGATATTCAAAAGTTTGTGGCGGAATGTTTGGTTTGCCAGCAGAATAAAGTGGAGACAATTAAGACCCCGTGACTTCTACAACCTTTATCCATTCCAAGTCAACGTTGGGAGGAGATTTCAATGGATTTTATCACAGGTTTACCTAAGTCCGAAGGAAAGAGTGTCATCATGGAGGTAGTTGATAGACTTACCAAGTATGCACACTTTTGTGCATTATCTCATCCATTTAAAGCAAGTACAATTGCTACTACATTTATGGACACAATTCAAAAGCTACATGGAAACCCAAGAGTTATTGTGAGCGACAGAGATCCCATTTTTACTGGAAATTTTTGGACGGAGTTATTTTCTTGTTTGGGTACTCAATTAGCTCATAGCTCATCTTATCATCCTCAATATGATGGTCAAACTGAGATAGTAAATAAATGTTTGAAAGGATATCTTCGTTGTTTTGTATCTGATAAACAAACACAATGGGTCAAGTGGTTACCTCTTGCTGAATGGTGGTATAACACTTCCTTCCATACTGCAGCAAAAATGACCCCATTTATGGCACTTTATGGATATCATCCACCATCCATCACATCATCTTTAAGGGAAAATTCGAAGGTTCAGGCAGTGGAAGATCACATCGAGCATCGGCAAAAATTCTCCAACTCTTAAAGGATAACCTGAATTTGGCACAAAATCGAATGAAACAACAGGCAGATCAACATCGCAGCGAGAGAAGTTTTGATGTAGGAGATTGGGTATTTTTACGGCTACAACCATATAAACAAATGTCCCTCAAGCAAGCTAAGAAGGATAATAAATTATCGCTAAAGTACTATGGTCCTTACAAGGTGTTGCAAAAGATTGGTACTATGGCATACAAATTGGAGCTTCCTGCTTCTTCGCGAGTACATCCAGTTTTCCATGTTTCGTGCTTAAAAAAGGTTATAGGTGAAAATCTTCCAGTTCAAACAATATTTCCAGAACTTGATGAGGAAGGAAAAATCATATTGGAACTGGAAGCGGTCACGGAAACAAGAACTCGACAACTACAGAATCGATCAATTTCAGAGTATCTCATCAAGTGGAAGAACTTACCCACTGAAGATTCTACATGGGAGGAAGAGAATTTTATACAGAAGCACCCAGAGCTACTCAAGCATTGAGGACAACACCTTTTTGAAGGAGAGGGGCATGTTAGGTCCCTATATTACTAGTATAGTCCCTTATGGTTGTTAGTGTAACCCCCTTATTGTTATTATTGTACCCTTGTAACCCCCATTTTGTTATTATTGTGCCCTTAAATTATTATTGTTAGGTCGGCTAGGATTACATTGTGGCCCACTAGGATTACATTATGGCCCCATGGACTCCTATATATAGAAAGGAGGTTTTTTAAATTGTATCATCCAAGAATTGTTCATTTATGTAATGTATTGGAGGTTTCCCCCTCGAAGTGGCTCATTTCTAAGCAGCGTTGATATCTCTTTTCTTCTCTTTTTGGAGCTGGTTACACAACAAACCAGCTGCGCAAGATCCCCCAACTACATCGCCACCCAGGCAGCACAAAGGTAAGAACTCACCCATACCACCACCCCCGCTGGACAACGATATGGTTGCGCACCTGAGACTACCTACCTTCAAGGGGGTAGGGGATGAGGATATGGACCGGTTTTGGTTTGTTGCAGACTCTATCTGGACTGCGCAGAATGTGGTAAACGATATGGTGACGAGGGCACTGCTGGCCCTGGAGTTCAAGGACAAAGCACTAGACTGGTATATGAGATACATTTCCTAGAATGGGAGTGCATCTATTCAAGATATCAAAGACGCTCTGAAGCAACAGTTCTGAAAGCCAAAATCTTACTCTCAGTTGGTAGCGGAAGTAAAGGACTTAAGACAAGGTGCATCTGAGTCGGTGTGGGAGGCTGATTAGCGATTGAAGAGAGCAATGAGGGAAGGGGGATTCGAGTATGACGATAGACAACATACGGAATGGTTCATCGCTATGTTGTTACCTCACATGTGCACGCCAATGAGTCACCAAACCTTTGAGTCGTAGGAAAAATTTGTGGAAGTCGCTATGAAACTAGAAGATGCACCTAGAGAAGATACGTTGGAAGGGGTACAACAAATTCAAGAACAACTTGGGGCTATGCATATGGAAATTCAAAACCTGCGAAAGGAGCGAGGAAAGGATGCATGCGCAGATCTATTGTGCATACGATGTCGAGTATTTGGCCATACGAAGGATTAGTGCCCTCTATTGGCAGATTACATGTAGGTGGGAGGACCTAATCTGGTACGCCAAGGAGCAAGTGGGGAACCCATCCTATCATGACCAGGCTCGAGCAGACTTGCGCTGTGGTGCGACAATTTTCGTGTAGCAGGATTGCATGATACGAACCATTGCCTCGGGCTAGGTGTGTATGTCCCAGAACTGAAGCAAAAATGGTGTAGATTCTGGCTGCTGAAGCTCTGTTTTGTAATAGAATAAAGATAGGCTGAGAAGAGAGTTTTGAAGCTGTAAAAGATCCACTAGACTTGAAGTTTGTAACTGGTTTGAACATCAAATACACAAGCTGATTTATGGGATCCTGGTCCATGTCAATGGTGATGTGTTTCTTACTGCAATTTTCATTTTACTTATGTTTTCATACTGTCCACTATTCTCTGATAAAGAACAACAAATTATAGATTAGGATTTACTGTAAAGGTACCCTATTTCTCACTGATAAATCTTTATCTCTACGTTTTCTTCTAATTGTTGTTTTGAGGAAAATTCAATAGAGTATAACTAGTGAAGTGTTGGTAAGCCCATGTTTCCTTAGTACAACTTGAGATATTGTCTTTGAAAGTTCTTGAAAATTCTGCTAAGTAAAGTTGAGCTAGGGAAGTCTATGGTTAGCTCTGTCCTCTAGTTTATCTCCAATAGTTGCTTTGAAAAGTTCCTTGAGAGTATGCCAAAAGCAGGATAGGTTCAAAGTCCCTACTTGATCTTAGGCTACCCTCTGTTATCTTTATGTTTTCTATTTTCTAAAGGTAATCTGTTATATTGTTGTATTGTTGTCTGAAAATCATGCTAAGTAAAGTTAAGCTAGGGAAGTCTATGGTTAGCCCTATCCTCTAGTGTTTTCTCCAACAGCTGTTTTGAAAGTTTCCCTTAAGAGTATGCCGAAAGCAGGCTAGATTCAAATTTCTTACTTGATCTTAGGCTATTTTTATGTTTATCATGAATGTTTTCCTTTAAGAATATGCTGAAAGCAGGCTAGATTCAAAGTTCTTACTTGGTCTTAAGCTATTATTTGTTTTTAATGTTTTCCCTTAAAAGTATATCAAAATCAGGCTAGTTTAAAAGTACTTACCTGATCTTAGGTTAGTTTTGTGTCTTTCCATTAAGTGCATGCCAAAATCAGGCTAGTTTAAAAGTACTTACCTGATCTTAGGCTGTCCTTTGTTTTTCTTGTGTGTTTGTTTCTTTCACAACACTTTTTATGTTTCCATATCACAAATCAATCTAAAGAATCCTTTGACATAGATGACTTGCCCCATGGACCACTCTTGAAATTTGTTGTGCAATTAAATCCTTTTGTGACTCCAAATCCCAATCGATTGACACTGTTTCTTACCTATCCTATCAGCTAAACCATTATTTCAACCTACTCACACATTTACCCCTCAAAAAAGACTTCCTTCATTTTGATGATATCCATTCCAACCAAAACAAACAAAAAACCCTTGTACTTCATAACTAGCCTAATATCATATCATAAACCTTAAAGAAATATCTTTGAAAACACTTATATAGAGAGATCCATCTCTGAATCTAGGAGGGCTAGATCCTAGGATTCCAAAGTGGTTTTGATGTAGGCTCTGCAGCGTTTGTTCTTGCCAATCTTGAAAACCACGGAGACCTAACAGAGTGGCAACCATACTGGGGAAAAATATTGAGTAATAGATAACTTCACAACTCAATGAACCCCTATTCCTAAATGAATTAAGTGTCACCAAGACTGGTTATTATTGATTTTTGATGGTGAACAACAACCAAACCATTGAAAACAAGTAAAAATCCTTCACCTGGCGACTCCATTGGTATTCAGCAGCCCTGCTGACCCCTCTGGTTTTTCCTAAGACTCTACTGGGAAATTCTGAATGAATTACATCTTGTACATCCTTAAGACCTTAGAAGACCTAGAACATTTCAGATTAGTATCTAAATAAATCAATGGTGGTGGACCATAAAATTTTTTACCTTTTAAAAGCTAAAAATTTCCACCTGGAGACTCCACAACTAACAAAAGACCAAATGAATCCACTGGTAGAAGATTCTGAACTGGTTGAATAGACACAGTGACCTCTTTCTGATTTACAAACATGGATTCAAATATAGATCTGAAAGAAAAACGGTTGGCCATGATGGAAAAAATGTTGTATATGTTTGGAAAGATAATGGATAGGTATGAGGCTAATTTAAATATTGGTAATCTAGAGCAGCCTATGTTTTTTCCATATCAAGAACAAACTCAACCACTACAAGACCTAGACAATGAGCAAGACATGTATAATGATCAAGAATTTATAGAAAATGATGATCAAGACTTTATAGAAGATAATGAGCAAGATTATAGAGAAAACAATGAAGAAGGCTATCAAGAAAGTCCTAACATCATACCTCTATCTTGTATTACATGGTTAAGAGAACTTTATGACCAAAATGCAAACACTAATAGTGAGTAGTGCTTTGAGGAAACAAGTAGCCACTTAGAAAACGCAGAATCTAATGTAGAAGGAGAACCAACACATATAGGTACTCTCCCTCTATATTACAACTCATTTTAAATTATACCAGAAGAGTGGCATCCTGATATTGTAGAAGAAACAACTCATGAACCTTATATTCAAAATGAGCATCATAACAACCATGAGGAGTTGTTTGAAACAAAAGAAGATCAGGAAACAATAGAAAATCCTCAAGGTTTCCCTGCAAGCACAAGTACTGATTCACTAGAAGAGGCTCAAGAGGACATCCAACCTCAATACTAGTTAACACAAGAGAAAGGGGACTGATTTACTTCTGCCCAAATCCAAAATAAAATCCCTCCTCTTTTGATAGAAGAAGAAATTGATCAAATATTAAACAAACAACCAGCTCTCAAAACTTCATTTGAAAAAAACACTTCTGCTCATCTACCTACTGAACCTTGTTGTCTTGAACTAGAAAATAAACTTGTAGATCAGCTTAAATAAAAACAAACTGACAACCAAATATGCTTGATTGGTGAGATTTTTTATACTAATGATTCTCCAATGTTTGATCAGTCTAATGATTACGATGGGATTCAAACAGAAAATAATCATGCAGGGAAACCAACAATTGATTGGTGTCATGAACATTATCATCATCTTGAAAGCAGCAATCAACCGATCCAATCCATCAGAAATAGTTTTCACATGATTGGAAATCAACAGTCTCTCAGCTCAAAGGTTAAAGAGGAAAAGAAAGAGGAATTTTCTGAGCGGGATGGAGATAAGAAGCCTTCTCCTGGAAAGGTTGAGGTAATAAAAGATACTCCTGCTCAAGAATATGATGATCTCTTCACAGAATACAGTCCACTGAATTAGAGCATACCAGGACTACAAGAGGACAATGCTGCAATATATGATGAGTCCTCTAGTTCAGATAATAATGAAGATGAGGAAGAATTTCTTTCTCAAAAGAATCTTAATCCTGATCCAGTGGAGGAAAAGGTAATCCTGGTTGAAACCTATCTTCCAAATATTCATAACTATGATTTATTTCAAGATCCCTATGCTGATTTCTTGAAGACATTTGAAAAAGGGATAAATTTTTTTAGAAGAAGTATATTAACAAAAGCAAGAAATTTTTTTAACACTGCTGCTAAAGAACAAGTGAGATGGGAGTGGCCCTTTTTTTAATCCAGCATGCTCAAAAAAATGAGCAAAGACCAGTCATGGAACCATCTGATAGACTGGATGTATTGGAAAAGAGATTTTTTCAGCTAAACATGTAAATATTTCAGAGTTAGATTAGGGTAGATAGGAATGTCAATAAAGCTTAGCCTTTTGAGCATTTAGTTAGTTTTTTAAAATATTTTGAGAGAAATAGAAAAAATGCAAAAACAATAGAAAAAGAGAAAAAGAGGGAAGATATAAAAGAAGAAAGGTACAACCCCATGCCAAAAAAGAAAAGAGAGTCTGAAAGTGTGCAAGCTCAAAAGCCACTACTTGAAAGAGCACTGCTATTTAGTCATACAGCCTAATCATGACTAAATAGGTTTCAATTTATTGCTGATAGGTTAGTGAATCAGATTAGCCAAACAATGAAATCTTGGCTTATCAATAGATTAGGTTAGGATAGAAAGAAATGGCTCTAATCAGACCAAAACTTGAGCTAAAGATAGAAAGGAAAATGGTTCAAACATGCTCAAAACCCGAACCAAAGAATCAAAAGAAAGAATGACTCTAAACAGATCAAAATCTGAGTCATAAGAAGAATGAAGGATGTTTTTTGTTTTTCAGACCTTAAGCCTTCACACTTTTGTTTTAAATTTCTGCAAATAAAGTCTAAGTGTATCTTGTACATACATCCATAGACACCATGCCAAATCAGACAGTCTAATCCTGATTTGACTGTGTTTAAATTTATGTTTTAGAAAATAGAGAATAAGATCTTCCAGATAGTTTAATCCTGGCAGAGAGTAGCTTAGGTAGAGAATTGATGAGTTCAACAGTTTAATCTGAACTCATGGAAGAAATAAGGGTAGATTAAGATTAGTTTCCTGCTTTCAATAAAATAATAAAATGTTGATTTCAAATATTTGCAAGTCCAAGTGCACCTTATGAAGAAAAAATGTTAGGAAAAGTAGGCTATGTAGGTAGAATGTTTGGGAGAAATTTGTTTGCTGATACAAAGTACTGATCATCTTTTCAAGTAGCATGATCAAGGAAGAAAAAGTTTTCAATGGATAAGGCACAGGTCTACATTGCAGAGATCAATTTCTGAGGTTCTTGACACCTCCAAGGAGCTGCCATCCCCAAGTGGAGCCATTGTTAGCCATTAGTAAATTTTTGTCATAGAAAATGATGGCTAAAATAGGTCTTGAGCCTTCAAGAGATTATTTTCATAGAAAATTACTCATTCTTGAAACCTCTTTGTGTTCCTTGTCCAAAAAGGTCCATTTCCTTGATATTTTCACTTCAAAAACTTTCAAAATCCTGTTGTTCCTTAAGAAAGAATTGTTTCCTAAAGGTTCCATTTTCATCATTTCATTTCCCCCATATCAATCATTTTCCTTGTAAAAAGCCCCCTTTCCTCTCTCATTTATCCTTATTTTCCTCAAAAAACCCTTTAAAACCACTTAACCCTTTCTTATTTTGTTTTAAAAATCTTTTTACTTCATTCGGAACACCAAAAACCCATAAAAACCATAAAAAACCTTTGAAAAACCTTTCCGCTCCTCTTTAGGCTTTTAGCCCCCTTTGGCTAAGAGCCCTTCCATTTTTCCGCCATATAACCTTATGCCCACGACCAAGCGCTAGCCCTCATCGTGCATCGCGCATCGGCGCTTCCAGTTTCTTTTCCCCCCTTACCTTTTTTTCTCCTATGGACCGATCTCCCGAGAGCATAAACCCTTCGATCTTTTTCATCATACAACCAACACCCACAAATCATGAGATAAATACCTTTAGCCCCTTATCTCTCTGCTCCCGGTCCCTTGCTCCTCTATGGGACCATTCCCCAACACCAAGCTTTAGCCCCCATCGCATCGGAAAAACATGTTTTTCTTCACTTCATTTTTCTTTTTTCCTCCTCCGATGCACTAACCCCGACTTGATCTGCATTGTAGATCTACACAGATCAAAAAACTACCAGTGCTCCATCACAGCCCCCTTGTTTCATTTATCCCATATTCTTTACCCCTCGACGATAGATCTCCACCATCGATCTGGGAGATCTGACGGGTATTAAGCTTCCCCCCCTTTTTTTTTCTTCGTTATTCCATTCCCCCGCCTTACCATTCCACGGAGCGATCCCGACCGTAGATATTATTGATCTGATGGTCATCGTCTCCCCTTTCATCCTTCGATCGCACGACCATCCCTTTTCATTCATCCCTATAAACACATCTCTGCCATCGATTCCTCTCATCCAACGACCCTCGTTAAAACCCACATCTCTAACCCCGACCATTGAAATTTCACCCCGTATCAAAATAGGTGATGTCACCTGTCGGCCCCACCTTCCACCATGCAAGACATCCCCCAATCCCCTCTCAACACATGTCCTCCATTACCACCTTTGTCCGAGAAACTTCAATTTATCGCGCTCATCCACAACTGTCGATCTGCATCCCCACAGATCAGACGGCTGACGCATTCTGATCATCAAACCTCTCCAATGCGCAACTCGGACGCGAAACCATTGGTTTTGCAGAAGCCATGCGTCACCTTCTGATTGTATCCCGTGCCCCCCGGGAAAAACCATAGACCACCTAGACCCTGGGCGAAAACCGCTTCCGGTTTTCTCGAAACCCCCAATCCAGTTTCGCGCGAAATTCAATGTTAAACCCTGTTTTCACAGGTTTTCTCCACAGAACCTCCTCCGCCTGCATTTCACCTCCTCTGCATTGCTCCCCCGTCTCCACCAAACCCTCCAAAGTAGTTTTATCCACAGTTCGCAGGCCTTTTATAATAATTTGTGTCTTGTTGCAGGTTTAATGGTGGTTTCATGGCGGCAGTTATAAAAATTCGTCCCACAGTCAAAATTCCAGTGATATAGCCTTGGATGACGATCTAAAAAGGCCCAAAAGCGAAGAAAAGGGACAAAAGGGTTGAATTTCGAAGTTTAATCAGTGTTTCATAGACACCGGTTACATAGTAAACCCTCCAAGCTGCCACCTAGACAGCATAAGCCAAGAACATCAACAAAAGAGGATAAAGCATATTAGAGGATTAAGGAAAAAGGAATTATGCATAATGCCTGGAGATTAGAAGACTTAATCCCACAGTTTAAAGGATAAAGGTTTAAAGCCCGAAGATGATTAAAGAAGGCACAAAAGCAATACCAAAGGCCTAAACAGAGTTTAAAGTGTGGATTAAGATAGACAGATCACCCAAAATAAAGCTTTAAATTCCAAATCACTGAAGCCTTTACTGCTCTAAAGATCAAAATGCCACCTACCAGCTGATTTCACCTAAAAAGAATACATATTAATTGCATAGTCAGAGATATTTCTAAAAGACAACTTAGAAAGTAATTGCTAGCCTACCAAAGGCCCTAAAAGTCAACAAAAGCAACACAAGTAGATAGTATCAGATAAAATTAATTAAAACAGAGTTAAAACATCTGACATCTTCTCCCTTAGGCCTCCCAAAGGCCAAGAAGCAATTACTCTGTATTAATTGAAAAAATAACCCTTTCTTTCAATCCACCTCCTCAATTCACCTATAAATATCATATGAGGAGTTCATTATTATTGTTGGTTGAATACTTATCAAGTGTAAATAGCTTTTGAGGCTGCTGAAGCTCTGTTTTTTAATAGAAGAAAGATAGGTTGAGAAGAGAGTTTTGAAGTTGTAAAAGATCCAATGGACTTGAAGTTTGTAACTAGTTTGAACATCAAGTGCACAAGCTGATTTATGGGATCTTGGTCTATGTTAATGGTGATGTGTTTCTTACTGTAATTGTCATTTTACTTATGTTTTCATATTGTCCAGTATTCTTTGATAAAGAACAACAAATTATAGATTAGGATTTACTGTAAAGGTACCCTATTTCTCACTGATAAATCTTTATCTCTATGTTTTCTTCTAATTGTTGTTTTGAGGATAATTCAATAGAGTATAACTAGTGAAGTGTTGGTAAGCCCATGTTTCCTAAGTACAGCTTGAGATATTGCCTTTGAAATTTCTTGAAAAGTATGCTAAGTAAAGTTGAACTAGGGAAGTCTATGGTTAGCCTTGTCCTCTAGTTTATCTCCAACAGTTGCTTTGAAAAGTTCGCTGAGAGTATGCCAAAAGTAGGATAGGTTCAAAGTCCTTACTTGATCTTAGGCTGCCCTCTGTTATCTTTATGTTTTCTATTTTTTGAAGGTAATCTGTTAGATTGTTGGATTGTTGTCTGAAAAGCATGCTAAGTAAAGTTAAGCTAGGGAAGTCTATGGTTAGCCCTATCCTCTAGTGTTTTCTCCAACAGCTGTTTTGAAAGTTTCCCTTAAGAGTATGCGAAAGAAGGCTAGATTCAAAGTTCTTACTTGATATTAGGCTATTTTTATGTTTATCATGAATGTTTTCCTTTAAGAATATGCTAAAAGCAGGCTAGATTCAAATTTCTTACTTGATCTTAAGCTATTCTTTGTTTTTAATGTTTTCCCTTAAAAGTATATCAAAAGTAGGCTAGTTTAAAATTACTTACCTGATCTTAGGTTAATTTTGTGTCTTTCCATTAAGTGCATGCCAAAAGCAGGCTAGTTTAAAATTACTTACCTAATCTTAGGTTGTCCTTTGTTTTTCTTGTGTGTTTGTTTCTTTCACAACACTTTTTATGTTTCCATATCGCAAATCAATCTAAAGAATCCTTTGACATAGATGACTTGCCCCATGGACCACTCTTGAAACTTGTTGTGCAATTAAATCCTTTTGTGACTCCATAGCCCAATGGATTGACACTGTTTTTTGCCTATCCTATCAGCTGACCCATTATTTCGACCTACTCACACCTTTAACCCTCAAAAAAGACTTCCTTCATTTTGATGATATCAATTCCAACCAAAACAAACAAAAAACCCTTGTACTTCATAACTAGCCTAATATCATATCATAACCCTTAAAGAAATATCTTTGAAAACACTTATATAGAGAGATCCCTCTCTGAATCCAGGAGGGCTAGATCCTAGGATTCCAAGTGGTTTTGATGTAGGCTCTGCATCGTTTGTTCTTGCCAATATTGCAAACTACGGAGACCTAACAGTTGGAATGGTACCTAAACCATGTTACAAAATGCCTGGAACCAGCTTTAATTCGGGGTATGCGAATAGCACGGGGGCGTCATCCAAGGTCTGAAGATCCTGTTAAGAAAAATACTGAGAGGGGGAGGGGGTGAATTAGTATTTAGAGCTGATTGAAAATTTTTTACTTTTTCTCTCTTAAAATCATACGCTACTTTACTGAATCCAACTTGCGTATACACGTGGATATCCTGTATGTCCAGAGATATTATTATGCATTTAATTCTTTAATTAGATCATTTCATCATTCATTCATCAGATGTTTTAGTAAGCAATAAGCATGTGCAGTAATAACAGAATAAACCATCACACATAAGCAACACACATGAACACCAGTATTTAAGGTGGAAACCCAATTCGGGAGAAAACCACCGATGATGTCGTCTCTGTCTTCAATATTTATTATAAATAAAACTTCATACAATTTTGTACTGGCGCAAACTTATACCAGCACACAGGCACCCACCTGTAGAAGGCTACAACCTTCTCTTGTTCTCCAGTCACTACTGGAAGGGAGCTCCAACCCCTTGATTTTAACACCATCTTTTACTGGCAGAAAGCTTCTACTTTCATACTGAAGGCTTCAACCCTCAGATCCACCAAATTTCTTCAATTTCTTTATCAGACTTGAGCCAGGTCTTCATCATTTCTTTTGCAGATCTTCCTAGAGATTCATCATTTCTAGATCTAGAGATCTTGAACCTTCATCATATCCACAGGTGCATAGTAGATTCAGATCTATCAGAGTTCAATCATGCAGATATCTCTTAAAGAGATTTTTTTTTTTCATTAACCACCCCTTGACATACACCTTGAACTATCATCCTCTTCTCCTTATATAGATTTAGCCTTTATTAATACCATGATTCAAAACCACTCAACCGCTGATGGTATTCCTGGATGAGATCAAATAGATAATCCAACGGGGTCTACCCAAGCCCCAAACAACTTCTCATTGTTCTATTTTCTTTGTCTGGCAATTAATTAATCTAAGGATTTTTAATATCTCAATCTGAGATTGAGATATTAATCCAATTCCTCCTTTAGTTATGAACTCCCCAAGGCATATATATATATCGACCCCAGGTTTATGTGTTCGTGAGATCAATTCATATATTAACCCACGTTCATTACATCACAGGTTTCATATTTCGCCAACTTCTCATATTAAACATACTTTATTAACACCACAAAACTTAGTTTAAAAGGTCCCAATTAATATAATTTAGAACCGCCCCCACCCCCCGCGCTATCGACCTTCCACATCCGATGGCGAAGAGCACGTCGCTCGGCTTCAAATGATCCGACGGATATCGCTCGGCCAAGGTGCACGAAAAATAACGCAACATACCTTTTTCAAATCTGCGTGCCCATCCAACAACTGAGAGCATGTCGCGTCGCTTCGTTTGATCGGACAGATATCGCACGGCGTAGAAGCATGAACAATAACGCGCGATGGCGCACAGTGGAGGCGGTTTTCCAAAGTCGCTCAAGGACATGCGTCGGTCGATCTATGGAATCGCTCCCCCCTCCTCAAATACCACTCACCGTGCAAAGGTGGTGCGATAAAAACCAGAAACTGCCTTTACTGTTCCTCCTTCGTGGTTCCGCCCTTCTACTCCAGGTTCCGTTGCGCTTCCTTTTGTTGTGTTCCGCCCTTCTAATCAAGATTCCGTCGCGCTTCCTTTTGTTATGATCCACCACTTTCCTTCTAGGTTCCGTTCGTAATTCCGAAGTTTTGTTCCAACGAGAGTTCGATAGCCTATGCTCACGTAATTCAGTCACCAAGTTCCGTGTTGGTTGTAGGGATTCACAATTACACTTGCTCAATTCAATAAAGGCACAGACCATACCGAAATGAATCCGCAACATTGATCTCAATTTACATTTAGTCTTATATTCTGCTTGTCTAGAACTGTTGATGGTTTTATGAGTTCTTCATACAGTCATTATTTGCATCCTTTGTCAGAGAGTTTCCATCAAGGACAATCATATAATAGGATACAAGAAACATATTTCCAACAATCTCCCCCTTTGGACTTGATGGCAACCATGAATTGAAATACATTCAGCAATATTCTCCCCCTTTGACATCAAGGGCAAAGGATAGATCAAGATCCTTTGTACCGACAATACCATGCTCCCCCTGAGATCATTCTGCATGCGGTTTTCTGTGTATAAACTTGCGTATATACACGACTGTCCTGCAGGAAATCCACATATCCAATTTAATCTTCTATATTTAAGTAGATCTGATATTTTGCATGGCAGAGACTACTCCCAACTTTTGTCTGAGATATTCGAACGCTTCCCTGGGTAAAGGTTTGGTAAATATATCAGAAACTTGTTCTTTGGAGGGAACATAGTCCAACTTCACCTTTTTTTCAAGCACTTGTTCACGTAAGAAGTGATACTTGATGGGAATGTGCTTGGTCTTGGAATGCATAACAGGATTCTTTGAAATACTGATGGCACTTTTATTATCACACATAATGGAGATAGGAGGTGAAAATTTGATTTGAATGTCTTGTAAGGTTTGCATCATCCAAAGAAGTTGAGTGCAACACGATGCGGCAGCCACATATTCTGCTTCTGTTGTAGATAAGGCAATAGAGCTTTGCTTCTTACTAAACCAAGATACTAACCGGGGCCCCATATAGAATGCACCACCACTAGTGCTTTTCCGATCATCAACATTTCCAGCCCAATCTGCATCAGTGTAAGCATGAAGAGTGAGATCAGCATTCTTTGGATACCATAGTCCAAAGTCTTGAGTTCCTTGTATATATTTGAATATTATTTTGACAGCCTGAAGGTGAGACTCTTTTGGATTAGCTTGGAATCGTCCAACAATCCCAACTGCATGCATAATGTCTGGTCTAGTCCCAGTGAGATAAAGTAGACTTCCTATCATAGATCTGTATTCCGGTTGATTCACCGTGGGAGAATCATCATGTGAACTGAGATTACATCTGGTTATCATTGGTGTACTTACAGGTTTGCATTCTTCCATGCCATACTTCTTCAGAATTTGCTTAAGATATTTTGCTTGTGATAAGAATATGCCATCTGTTTCTTGTTGCACTTGCAAGCCAAGAAAGAATGTTAGTTCCCCAAGTAAAGACATTTCAAATTCTTGCTGCATAACAGAAGCAAATTTCTGACTCATAGATTCTTCATTACTTCCAAAAATGATATCATCAACATATACAACCACAATCAATAGTTTATCATTTTCTGTTTTTGTGTATAAGTTGCTATCAGCAGACCCCTTTGAAAATCCTTGTTGATGAAGATATTTGTCAAGACGATAATACCATGCCCTTGGAGCTTGTTTGAGACCATATAGAGCCTTTTTAAGTCTACAAACAAGTTTTTCATCATTTCCCAAAATGAATCCTTGTGGTTGTTCTATATAAACTTCTTCTTCTAGATCACCATTGAGAAAAGCAAATTTAACATCCATTTGATAAACTTTGATTTGTTGGAAGCTTGAAAAAGCAAGAAACATTCGTATGGCTTCAAGTCTAGCTACAGGAGCAAAAGTTTCTTCAAAGTCTATACCTTCTTGTTGAGCATACCCCTTGCAAACAAGTCTAGCTTTATTTCTTATAACATCCCCATTCTCATTTAACTTATTTTTAAATATCCATTTAGTTCCAATGGAATTTTTGTCATGAGGTCTTGGTACTAATTCCCAAGTGTGATTCTTTTCAATTTGATCAAGCTCTTCTTTCATGGCTTGAATCCAACATTCATCTTTGCTATCTTGTTTGAAATTTTGTGGTTCAATAGTGAATAAAAATGCCAGATAGCTAGAAGATCCCACAAGAGTCCTTCTTGTTTGTACACCTAATCCCTTTTCTCCCAAAATTTGAGATTCTGGATGATTCTTTTGAGCATATCTGGATGGAGCTTTTTCAGATAAATCATGTTCGGGGTTTTCATTGGGTTCACTGTCTATATCATTCCTATTTGATGTAGAAGGATATATGTCATCATCGTCTTCATCTGTTGTTTGTTTTTCTTCTTTTGGAGCTGCAGGAGACTCGTCAATAACAACATCCATACATTCAACAACATTCCAAAGTCTTTTATTATAACATTTATATGCCCTACTCCTAAAGGAGTAACCAAGAAATATTCCTTCATCTGATCTGGGTTCAAACTTGCCAAGTTTTTCATTATTATTTTTGATAAAGCATTTGCTCCCAAAAAATCTAAAATGCTTCACAGTGGGAGGATTACCATACCATAGTTCATATGGAGTTTTATCACTATTTACACGAACATGTGCCTTGTTAAGAATATTTATCGTTGTATGTGCTGCTTCTCCCCAAAATGTGTCAGGTGTTCCGGAATCATCAAGCATAGCTCTAGCCATTTTTTGAACTGTTCTATTCATTCTTTCTGCTACGCCATTTTGTTGTGGAGTGCCAGCTACAAAAAACTGTCTTTTTATGCCATGTTGTTCACAGAATTCAAGGAATTCATCTGATGTATATTCTCCTCCTCGATCAGATCTAAGACACTTGATTTTTAGATCTAATTCATTTTCAACCAGTGCTTTGAAGATCTGAAATTTCTCAAATGCTTCATCTTTGTGTTTAATCAACCCAATCCAACACATTCTAGAGAAATCATCAATAAATAAGATATAGTATTGTTCACCACATGGTGAATTTTTCTTCACAGGTCCACATATGTCAGTATGAATGAGTTCAAGAGGCTTACTTGATGAACCTTCCTTGGCATTAAATTGCACTCTAGTTTTCTTACCGAATTGGCAAGATTTGCATATGATACTTTCAGGTGGTGTAATATTGGGAAGATCACGAACAACTTTAAGTCTACTTGATTTGTTGATTTGAGAGAAGCTCAGATGGCCCAACCTTCTATGCCATAGCCAGTTTTCTGAATATTTACTCATGTAACATTGTTCTTTACAGTTCTTTAATACATACAGATTTCTTGGAGTTCTGTTTCCTTTTATAATTGTTTTACCTGTATCAAGATCACGTACCACACATTCTTTTGAACTAAAGACAACTTCAGTTCCTTGATCACACATTTGACTTACACTTAACAGGTTATGATTTAGTCCATCCACATACATGACATTATTAGCTTTCACCTTTTCTTTTAGAAAAATAGCCCCTTTTCCCTTAATGACAGCAGGAGTATCATTTCCAAATGTAACATTCTTTCTTTTTCTAGAGCACTATATGCAAGAAGTTTGTTTTTTTCACTTGTCATGTGTTTTGAGCATCCACTATCAATGTACCATTGATTTTCTTCTCCTTCTGCAAATAAAGCTATGCCACAATTTTCAACCTGTAATTCCTTCTTTTTCCATACTTTGGAGCTTGAAGGAAAATGCTCTTTTGGCTGGATTTTGCTCCTGCATTCAGATTCTTCATGGCCAAAGTTATTGCAATAAGCACATTCAACTTCATTTTGAAGAGGATAAAAGTTGTTATATGTATTCTTATTTGTTCCAATATCAATCCTTTTCTTTCTTGCTTCTCTTGTCATGATGGTTTTATATGCAACACATTGAAAAGCTTTATGACCAAAATTGTGACATGAGAAACATTGTCCATTGAAGAAGAAATTTCTGCGATCATGAAATCTTCTACTCAAATTTACCTGTTGATTGGTGTTTCTTTGAAAGGTATTCCAGTTAGTGTTCTTTGAATTGAGATGGTCATGCTTTACCTGTAAAGATTCTTTATTCCCTTTGTTGAGTGGCAGAATGTTGTATGCTGGCTGTAGCTGCTTTTAGATAATTTGGTGCTGAAGCCTGAGAAGATTCTCCGATATATCCAAGACCTGTCTTTACAAGAGGAGAACGTTGTACCTTGATAATCTCATCTAAGGTTTCAGATCCTTTAGCAAATCTGAGATTCAAAGTCTTTACTTTCTCAATTTCTTTTCTTAGACTTATTATTTCATATTCTAATTTCTCATTATGTTTCTCCTTTTATTCAAGTTGGTTTTCTAGAGTTTTTATGGATAATTTACTTTCTTCTAAGCATATTTTGAGTTGATTTATTTCATCAAGGAAATCATTGTCCTCTAAAGCATCCATAAAAGTATATTTTTCTTCTCTAGACTCTTTTTCAAATGCCATGAGAAGTCTAAGATCTTGTTCACATTCTTCCTCACTATCTGATAACCCATCACTGTCTTCATGAGTATAGTAACTTTTTCTAGTGCTAAACAGATTCTTATTCCTTCTTGCTACTTCCTTTCCTTTTTCATGTGTTTCTTTGTGAGGACACTTAGCAGCATAATGACCAACTCTGCCACAAGCAAAACATTTGAAAGGAAGCTTACCTCTGAACCGTCCTGTACCAAGTTGGAGTTTCTTTACAAAATTTACCTCATCTTCTTCTGAGATATACCCTGATCCTTCTGTTTCTTCTACTTCTTTCCCTTTTGTAGAAGCTCTAAAGACAACTTCTTTGACTTCAGATGGTCCTCCTCTTCTCATTTCACATGCAGTTAGTATGCCATGAAGTTGCACCACAGTAAGATTTTGAAGATCCTGCTTTTCTTCAAGAGTAAAAACTTTTGACTCAAATTTTGTCGTTAGTGATCTTAAAAATTTCTCAACCAAAGTAGATTCGGTTATTGTTTCTCCAAGATTTCTCATACGATTTACAATATCATCAAGACGTAAAAAGAAATTGGCAATGCTCTCCTCATTATGCATTTTTAGATTCTCATATTGAATTATGAGAGTTTGGAGTTTAGCACTTTTTACCTTTGCATCACCTTCATAACTTAGAATGATTTTGTCCCATATTGCCTTTACTGTATCCAGCTGCATGAATTTGACAAATTCTGATTCAGTTAGACTTCCTAATAGAGCATTGACCACTTTTGCATTTGTTTCATAATTCTTTCTTTCCGTTGGATCTGTTGGTACTGCGACTGGATATTGATATCCTCCTTCAACTATAGCCCATACATCTTCTCCCAGAGACTGAAGATAGGATCTCATCCTTGTTTTCCAGAAGATTAAATTGTTTCCGTTGAAGAGCGGAGGCCTGATAGATGTTGTTCCTTCTTGATTGCTCATCTTGTTTGATCTTCCTTCTAGCGGCTAAGCTTTTTCAGAAGGACTTGCTCTGATACCAATTGTTAAGAAAAATACTGAGAGGGGGGGGGGGGGGGTGAATCAATATTTAGAGCTGATTGAAAATTTTTTAATTTTTCTTTCTTAAAATCATACGCTACTTTACTGACTCCAAATTGCATATACATGTGGATATCCTGTATGTCCAGAGATCTTATTATGCATTTAATTCTTTACTTAGATCATTGCATCATTCATTCATCAGATGTTTTAGTAAGCAGTAAGCATGTGCAGTAATAATAGAATAAACCATCACACATAAGCAACACACATGAACACCAGTAATTAAGGTGGAAACCCAATTCGGGGGAAAACCACCACTGTTGTCGTCTCTGTGTTCAATATTTATTATAAAGAAAAATTCTTAAAATTTTGTACTGGCACAGACTTATACCAGCACGCAGGCACCCACCTGTAGAAGGCTACAACCTTCTCTCGTTCTCCAGTCACTACTGGAAGGGAGCTCCAACCCCCTGATTTTAACACCAGCTTTTACTGGCAGAAAGCTTCTACTTTCATACTGAACGCTTCAACCCTCAGATCCACCAAATTTCTTCAATTTATTTATCAGACTTGCGCCAGGTCTTCATCATTTCTTTTGCAGATCTTCCTAGAGATTCATCATTTCTAGATCTAGAGATCTTGAACCTTCATCATATCCACAGGTGCATCGTAGATTCAGATCTATCAGAGTTCAATCATGCAGATATCTCTTAAAGATATTTTTTTTTTCATTAACCACCCCTCGACATACACCTTGAACTATCATCCTCTTCTCCTTATATAGATTTAGCCTTTATTAATACCATGAGTCAAAACCACTCAACCGCTGATGGTATTCCTGGATAGATCAAATAGATAATCCAGCGGGGTCTACCCAAGCCCCAAACAACTTCTCATTATTCTATTTTCTTGGTCTGGTAATTAATTAATCTAAGGCTTTTTAATATCTCAATCTGAGATTGACATATTAATCCAATTCCTCCTTTAGTTATGAACTCCCCAAGGCATATATATATATTGACCCCAGGCTTATATGTTCGTGAGATCAATGCATATATTAACCCATGTTAATTACATCACAGGTTTCATATTTCGCCAAATTCTCATATTCAACATCCTTTATTAACCCCGTCGACCTTAGTTTAAAAGGTCCCAATTAATATAATTTAGAACCGACACCCCCCGCGCTATCGACCTTCCACATCCGACGGCGGAGAGCACGTCGCTCGGCTTCAAATGATCCGACGGATATTGCTCGGCCAAGGTGCACAAACAATAACACAACATACCTTTGTCAAATCCGTGTGTCCATCCAGCGGCTGAGAGCACGTCGTGCCGCTTCGTTTGATCGTATGGATATCGCACGACGTAGAAGCACAAACAATAATGCGCAATGGTGCGCAGTAGAGGGGGTTTTCCAAAGTCGCTCGAGGACACACGTCGGTCGATCTATGGAATCGCTCCCCCCTCCTCAAATACCGCTCACCGTGCAAAGGTGGTGCGATAAAAACCAGAAACCGCCTTTACTGTTCCTCCTTCGTGGTTCCACCCTTCTATTCCAGGTTCCGTCACGCTTCCTTTTGTTGTGTTCCACCCTTCTACTCCAGATTCCATCGCGCTTCCTTTTGTTATGATCCACCACTTTCCTTCCAAGTTCCGTTTGTAATTCCGAAGTGTTGTTCCAATGAGAGTTCGATGGCCTATACTCACATAATTCAGTCACCGAGTTCCGTGTTGGTTGCAGGGATTCACAATTACACTTGCTCAATTCAATAAAGGCACAGACCATACCGAAATCAATCTGCAACATTGATCTCAATTTACATTCAGTCTTATATTCTTCTTGTCTAGAACTGTTGATGGTTTTCTGAGTTCTTCATACAGTCATTATCTGCATCCTTTGTCAGAGAGTTTCCATCAAGGACAATCATATAATAGGATACAAGAAACATATTTCCAACAGATCCATGGGAGAGCCCTCAAGTACGAATAACAACCGTCAGACCACTACACTTTGGTAGGAAAGGAACCTTACAGTTACGCAAAATGGGCGGCTGTCCATCAATGCGACAAGTTATGGTAAGTTTGTTCCGGAAAATCGATGGTAAGTTTCACGTAAGGGTTACTCTGCCACCAGATAGCTCTGGACAGTATACAGTCAACAGAATAACTTCGCAACCGGCCACATATTATCTCTACACCCCACCTCTGTTATCCCCTTGTTGGATTACTGGAATCGTTGACGTTTTTGTTGCTATGGCGTTCCCTCAACCGCCGAACGCTTCGACACCTATCTGTTCAGCACCCACAGAAATCATGTTGCGAGGGTCTAGGGATGCCAAGATTGATCAATTGATTAGTCTTTGGCCCCCTACAAGGGGAATTAACTGTGAACCCCACACGAAGAGGCACCACAACTGCGCGACAGACCTTCACAACCAGATACTGATCGCAGGACCCAGCCGGATGGCTTCAGACGATACCACGGAGGAAGGTACGCCAATGCCACGCTTCACCACAAACACTGTTGCAATCAAGACACGACTAGTCCTGCGCAAGGTAGGAACGAAGAGATATAGGGATATGTTGTGACTTCTCCGCAGTCCCAGATTACCGACGAGTGAAAGCCATATTTGTTCGCTCCCTTGCACTGTCTTAGTTAACGACCACACCCCAAAAGCTACGGACCTAAAAATAGATTTTGCACAGCTATCCCAAGAGGCGTTACAAGGATTACCACCACTATGTTGTGAGAAATCCGTCACCGTGGTCGGACTGCAAGAACTAAAATAATAACTTAGACCCCTGTGTGGTCAGGTATTGTGCTACTAAGTTATCGGGGAGAATGGCTAGAGTAAGCCTTCCTTGTGCCATTTTCTTTTTAATAACTGTAATGTAGATTGGTGTCGTTATGGACCGAGTCTGGAATGCAGATCCAAATGTAAATTTACCAATTTTGTATTATCTGCAAACCATCTCAAAAGTATATTTGGAAAGCGCCATGGAGATTTGAACCGATCAACGTTGAGATTCTCATTCTTGGGCATGGAAAATTCATTTACTACATCTTTGATAGCTCCCTTTATGACCAAGATAGCCATCAACGCGCCAAGGATCCCCCCCGTTATTCTTGTAAACTTTTTGCTGATCGAGCAGGCGCTGAAATTGGCATAGAGGCAACGTAGTCCACATGCAAGCCCATCTCGCCCATGCAAGAACAGTTTCTGTCCTAACTCACCCCTCCTCTTGATTCATGTCTGGGATCTAAAAGGATGCTGCTCACCATGCTACTTCTCCACAACATCATTGGAAAAGCTCGCGCAAAGCAGGAGATTCATAGGTCGCATGGTCACCATTACCACCAAGTCGCACTTTTTTTTCCTCGTAGATCAACGACTTAGCGACCTGGATGGGTCGTGCAAATTTATCTTCACGTGGGTCGCAATATTAAAAGGGTCGCAGGGTCGCACCTTTCATTTTTCTCATATATTTGCGACTTGTGACTCGGAAGAAATGCGACCTGACAAAGGTCGCATAGTCGCAAATGTTGGGCAAGTCGCACTCAGTTTTTTTTGGGTATGCTGTGACTCATCGACCCAGGCTGGACTGCGACTTGATCAGGGGTCACATGGTTGCGTTTAAGAATCGGTCGCACTCCTTGTTGCTGCAATTGTCGTACAACTGGGTGACTTGATCAGCTATTGCCTCCTTGTTGAATCGAGCTTGCTCTCACTCAACGCGTGATCATCTAAAGTTGAGTTATGCCATGGCATCTCCTGCAATGCTCCGCCCACTTTGGATAACGACGTCCTGCATATTAACTACGTAGAAAGTTTGCAAAACGCATGTCCAGCTTCAGGATCTCTATACGCGTTTGTAGTAAACTTTCAAGAGCATTAACCTCCTGCTCCTTTTGAACTTCCGCCACACCACACGCTGAAAAGCAGGTTACTGCGCTGGACTCAAGACTCCTTAGAAGAATCGAGCGATCAAAAGGATGATTAATCCTTCGTGCAATCTCTCCACGACACCATAACTGAAATTCTATCTGTGAACAGCAATAACAGACGCATCAAAAGATCATCATTCTTCAAACCCTATCGATTCTGATCTCAACGCACAGACTATAGGTATGACAAAGCGAATGCAATCTAGTGCATGAGCCGTAGTTTTCTCCGCCACTATTTTAAATTCTTTTGACGTCGTTAAGGTTTTGCGTTTTGCCCCATGTTTGCCGTTTGAAATAGAACAATCCTCGGTGTATGCATGGCATCAGTAGACCAGACCACAAGCTCAGATTGGCCAGAAGATGATAGCTGTTAGGTTTGACAGGGTAAGCAGGTTAAAACACTTCCATTGTGTATAATGCGCTATGCTATTCTAGTGTTAATTCATTAACGATACATCGTAAAGGCCACTGTCCTTATGATAATGACGAAACCGTTATTGCTAAACCTGTGTACATACGTTCTGAATGAAATGGTATCGCCATCCACGCTGAAAAACTACTGCCTGTCTCCATTAAAACGCTAGTTAGCGACACGTTCCACGTGGTTTCATGCATGGAGAGGAAGTCACAACGCTCGACATCGAAAAATTTCTTCCCCGAGGTGGAGAACGTTGGTGTTGTTTCAAAATGGGTCAAACACATCCTTTCACACGTGGTGGAGAGCCAAAAAAATATGTTGTGGACTGCCTCATGTGCGTTGTGGCTGCGCTTCTCATAGTTTAAGTCATCGTTGTAATGGTAAGTGTAATGGAGGCAGCAAGAGGAAACCACCCTCCATGCAAGGCTTCAATCGAGAATAGAAAAGGCATGTACGCCTCCCATGATAGAAAGCAAGTGCAGAACAGGGAACAGCTGGTAACGCTCATAATTGGTGCTGACAAGAACGTTGAACCCGCTCCACATCAGCCTTAAGTAAAGAGGAGACCAGGTTAAAATGCCGAAGTTGAAAATATTACCAATATCGTTGTTAAACCTTCTATTCACGACTTTGGGAAACTTTTGATGAATCCGCATGTCATGGTAATGCCACTAAATAAAGTGTTTTTGCACCGCTTAAAACACGGTTGTAGATTGTCATGCATCGCACCATAGTTATTTTAATATTCGCAGCCATGTGCAAACACGACTTTGGACCAACAAATATATATATCTGATCCAAACCTTTTAACATAGGTTGAAAACCTCGGCATAAACGTATTCGAGCCTAATTGTAACGTCCTTTGTATAGTTTTATATGATTTCGCTCCTCCATTCTTATATGGTTTGGAAACCATATGTGTTTGCGCCTAGCTTAATGTTTCAAAATGTCACCTTGGTCCATCGAAAGTGCGCCCACTTTGTAGCTTAGGTTTAACCAAGATTGCTTCCCTTCTGACTTTGGTACAACACTCAGACTCTCAGATGTACCTTGAACAGCCAAAGACTTATAACCAAGAGCTCCCTTCTATGTTGTCATGATGGGTCAAATTAGTGCAGGCCATAAATTATTATGGACCTCAAATCACCACCTGCTATACTGTCTGATCTATGTGCTTCTGGATCGACATCATCATGGCCAATAACATTGTGACTAAGCTGCAATTTTCTGTTGGCCCTTTGCATAATCACCTCCTCAACTGTGTTTTCTGTTATAATTGCTTATTTCCAAAACATGATGCAGCTAACCAATGTGATGAGCACGTTGTAATGCTTTCTTGTCAACTTGTGGATTCCAGTGCGGCTCATAGAAAATTGACGGTATCGCCTCTTGCAAGATCCAAACCAGCACCACCAGCTCGAGTAGATATTAAAATACAAATGCTTCATGAGTATCATTATTGGCCTTTCTGATGTCACTTGACTTTCCAGTGCTGATGCTTTGCCACCAAAGCTTTGCACGGCTGCAAAACACACTTATGCTCTTACTGATCCAACAAGACGCTCATAAGAATACCTTCGTAGCCCTAAGTAATCCTGGAGAATGCCTCTTGCTTGCGTCATTCGAGAAGAAACCAAGACATGATGTCCTTGACTATGTAGCTTCTCAAGCAAAATGTCCAAGATGATGAGCTTTCCACTAACCTGAACTAAGTGTTCACCTTCTTCAAATGGCTCTGGCTCCACACCATTGGAAAAATAAGAATGGCTACATGTCTTTCGCAGTTGTACCACAAAATTTTGTAAATATTGGTGCTGAGTGCCTGAACCACTTGTTTGAAGCTGGGCAACTCTTGATGCAAAACATATACATAAACTTTCTTCTGAAGTGGGACCAATGGGACCAGTACTATAACCCCAGCCAGTGGTGGAAATGTAAGAGTTCCATTCTTGACAAGTAAAGCTTTTATACGCCGAAGCATGAAAGCATGCAAAATATATCTTGGCAGTTTGAAATGTTTGCTACATCCAGAGCTATTTTCACCTTGAGTCAAGGTCGCAACTTTAATGGACACAACACCAAAAGGGCCATGGGCATTTCTGTTGATCTTTCAAGTAAGCCAAAAAACTTATAGCCTGCAATGTTTTCCCAAGGCCTATTGTGACCGAAAGTTCCCTTGACTGGTGCGGTCTTATTTCCTGCATGCATGTGATAGATGTACTCCACTTCTCATGTTTCAGCTCGCACTACTCTTATCCTTCTCATCGGTGTGGTGATGACATTTGGGTGTATCATCCGTGGGATTGACCTGTATGAAACATTATAACATTAATTAATTTACTCTTTGATAATGGCGTCCCTGGATAAAACATATGAGACTAACGAGCTTAAGAGAAGTATTTAAAAAACATGCTTGATGACCCATGGCGAGAGGGTTGCTAATGTACATCCTCAATGCACAGAAAAGTTCCTATTCGAGCATATGCTGGATGATCCCTCCCACACATGGCGTGATTGCAGCAACAACATCTGATCATAATGGTGAGAAAGCTCATGAGGGGTTGGGGATAGGTCGTTGGGATGTCACTGACTGCAGGTCGGGCGAAAGACTTTAACGACTAAGTGAGCAGAGGGGGAACCCAAAATTTTAAATATACCCCAAAATTTTGGGTGTTGTTGTAGCGACTACAACAGAAGGGAATTGTAAGAAGGAACTGATGAATTGATGAATAAGAAAGGTTGATAGAGAACTGAATCTGTGAGTACTCTTTGTGTGAATAATTGGTAATTACTGCATTATGCGTTTTCTGTATTTAAGCTGCAAAAGATCTGTGTAAGTGTGTTTTCTGTATCTGGATGTGTTCTGTTATGTTATGCAATGTTGTGATACTGTCATAGAAGTATATAATTATATATCTAGCACACGTGGATGTGAATAGAGACCTACTTGGCCCTACGCAAAATAAGGTGATCTGGGTATCACAGGGCCGAACACAACTTTTCTTGCCTTACCTATCCTTTCTCAGGGTGCGGAAACCTAGTTCCAACACCCACCCATACTACTTCGGGTGAGACTTTGACCTGCGCAAGTAGGTCATTGCCGAAAGGGCTAGTAGTATCGGGGTTTGTTGGAAATCCTTGAGCTCTGAACCTGGGTCAAGACCCCTCAAGCCAACACCACAACCTCCTTAGGCTCCATTTTGGGAGGTCTATCTTGCTCCTTATCAACCACCATATATCTAATATCTTCCTTGCTCCTAAAGGTTGTAAATTCATATTATACCTCAAGTGTATACATGTTCTTTGCATGAACCCCGATCTACTTCAGTGTCAAGTGGCTATGTGTCTTGGGAATGCTTTCCCTTTGTTGAAGATCACATCATAACCACAATCTTCCAAAACTCCTACAAAGATGATATTATTCTTTAGGTATAGCAAAAACATGACATATTTGAGGTGAAGAGGGGATCTTGACTCCCTCTGAAAGGTTATTGTACCAATCCCGGTAGCGTTGTACGTGTCGTTGTCCCCAAAATCAATATGCATTTGGAGATATTTCTCCTCCAGCTCACTGAAAAACTATCTGCACCTTGTCATGTGGAACGAGGCACCAAAGTCCAATTGCCACACACTCCCCATCACTTTTTTGGACAAGAATTAAATAAGGGTGAAATCTAGCTCAAATTTTGAAGGCAAATCATCACCTATTGCTCCTACTATAGGCTCCTTCTTGCTATAATTTTTTGTGTGGACACTTTGTAGCATAGTGCCTAAATTCATGACAATTGAAGAATTTTATTTTGGAAAAGTATTTATTCTTACCCCCTTGGCTGGATTCATCTTCACCTTGGGAATTCTTTCCCTTGGCCTTCAATCCTTTTCCAACTAGAGAAAAGTCCTCTTCTACTTTTGTGGATGTTACTCCATCTCTGGTACTTCACCCGATTTCTTCTTGTACCAAATCAGACCATAAGCATTCCCAATTCGGTAATTTATCCCTCCCGCTCATCGAGTCCTGGTAGCTATTCTAGCTTTTGGGAAGGCCTAGAATAGATAGGCTTACCAAGTCATCTTCTACAACATTTACACCAACCCCACCAAGTTCATCACAAACTTGTGTAAATTTTCTCAGATACTGCAGGATAGTGTCATTCTTCTGCATCTTAATATTTCGAAGTTTATCCTTGAGTACCAGTTTCTTTTGGTCACTACTATTCTTGAACAACTTTGTCAGTTCTTTCCACATTGTGAAAGGAGTTTATTTCCCATGGATATTTGAGACAATGTGGTCTCATACTCCCTCCAATATTATTTTCCTCGCCTTGGCTACATATTTATTACACCGAGCAAGGTTCTTAGCATTAGTTGATCTTGGTTTTGGAATTTCTATCTTGACATATTCTAGAAATCCATTATCATCAAACCCTGCCTCCATGTGATCCTTCCATGCAATGAAATTAGATCTTTCTTACAAGGCATAATCTAGTCTCAGCCCATTGAAATTCATCTTCCCAACTTTGAAGAGATCCTGTTACACTGATCTGCAAATTCGAACCTCCTAAGAAACAACTTCGAAATTCCTACTCTAATACCATGTAGAAATTATGATGTATAATTGCAACTGCTCATGAAATCTTAATCTAAATCAAGAGACACTATCCTACTCTAGTTCTCTGAGGAATTAAATTCACAATTCAGAACAAAAATAAAAAAACATGCAATAAGAAATAACACACATGCACATAGTATTTTTCCACGGGAAATCAATGCTTGAAAACCCCTTATATTTTCCTACATTAATATGATGAATATAGATGTATTACAATTTCTTTCTCACTTTGAGGTCAACCTGCAAGTGAATAACCTATCTCTCTGCTAACAGAGAAGCTCTGGCCTAGTATTAGTCAATTTATGCCTCTACTTGAGCCCCTATTTCCTTGCACAAACCATGAGGAATTAGGTCCCTGCAATTTAGGAATTTACCTCAAATTTATTGCATGATTCCCAAGGTTGATCATCCGACTGCATGCATCACCTATACACTCAACACTAGTCTACAACTGCTGTTACACTGCCATGGAGTCTCCACCACAACTGGGGAACTCAAATTCTCTACATGCAGTAGCTATTTTGGGTTGGTTGATCAGTTAACTAGATGATCACTGAGTTAGAATGTCGTCCCACTGAACAACTGACCTTCCACTAGTTCCTCCAACAATTAGACTAGTTTAACTGAAAAAAAATTGAGATAAATGACCTTAATTTCTATAAATTAGCAACCACACATGCTTAAATGAACTCCAAGTCCTCTAACACAAATTTACTAAACTAACTGAGTGAAAAGAGCCATGTCACACAAGTTAACTGCATCCAAGTTGTCTGTTGATGCGGAATAATAGTGGCATGGTATTTGTATGATTAGCTAGATCATACCTCCTATGATGGAACTTTATTTATAATAAATAAATTCTATTCTTTATGGTGAAAATGGAAGGAATTACATAGATCAAATTTTTGTGTTAATGCAGAAAAAATCTATTAATGTTGTCCACAATTCGAAAAAAATTAGAAATGTTACTAGTAACTAGTCAGAAGGGTGATCTGATGCATCATTTTGGATTCATTTATCTCGTCTTTACGGGTTTTACAATATAAATAAATTGTCTTTTATAGGTGTGTATACATGTACATATATTATGGTTCAGCCTTTATGGTAAATGTTTTGTGGCAAAAATGTCGCGAATCGATAGAAATTGTTATATTAATCACAAATCCATCTCTACCATATAGTGAAAAATTGGAGAAAATCCAAAAATATTATTGCCAATAATCCATAAGGGTCATCAGATTCATTATTTTTGATGAATTTATCAGGTAAGGTAAAGATTCATCATTTTACCCTTACAGAGGATTAAGGTTGTTAAAACAACTAATTAACTCCCACATGAAGAAGTTGGTTAAAATTGGAGAGTCAGTTAACTATGTGTTGAGTCAATTCGAGTTAAGTGGTAGTCGAATTTAGTGTGTGTTTGCATGTCAAGTTATATTAGGTGAGTCATTAGTTTGAAAAGGTTAAATACCCTTCATCGGGTTCATTGTAACGAATCAAGTTAGTGTGATCAATAGAAGAGCCACAACTTGCGTTATTGTACCTGTGATTATTTGTTTTATTTTGTGTTTTTACTCCTCTGACTTTCCAAAAAATTGGTATCAGAGCAAGGTTACAAAGAGCCAGGGAGAGCGAATTAATAGTAATCTGTGAGAGTGAAGAGAATTTTTTTTATCTTGTTTATGCTATAACACACCTTGCTGGTTATAAATAGGGTGTTATAACACAAGCCGATTTAGCATATTGTCATGTTATAGGTTGCAAAGTTGGGCGCTCCCTTTGTGAGGAGCGTTAGCATGCAATTCAACAACCGTTCACGCCGCGTTAGTTTAAAAAGTAAAAAACAGTGACATGACGTGAGTTTTTTGCGTTAAGTACGAATCAATTTTTTTGAAAAGGTCACGTGGGACCGTGAATTACTTCTCTCATATGCAGTTTTGAAATTTGGTGAAAATATTTTTTAAGGTGTGATTTTATATAACGACGTGGCTTTTAAAAGGTATAATATAAAGACTTTTTTATTATAAAGATTTTTTATAAAGGCTTTGTAAAAAAAAAAAAATTATAAGAAAAAAAAACTCGGGGTTTATTAAAAGGAGTTTATTCATAAGAGTTATTTTTTTTAAGGAGCTTTGAAAAGCTTATTAAAGAATAAACTTAGGGTTTCATAAGAGAAGATAAATTTTTGAAGAAATATGCCTTTTTCAAATTTCGAGTCCCTAATTACCACCGTTTACAGGGAAGAATTATGATGTGTGGGCCATTAAGATGGAGACCACATTGAGGATGCATGATGTTTGGGATCACGTCCAATGTGAGTTTTATGAACCTAAAGATGACCAAGAAGAACTAGCTCTCACTAATAAAAAGAGGGAACAATGGAAGAGAGACAAAAATAAGAATGCACACATTAGGGGAATTTTGAGGTCTAAAATAGGCCTCCTTAGAAAAACTTACAACCAAAATAAACTTTATAAGAACCAATAAGATTCAATATGATGATGTCAACCATGGGGAATGATTTACCATTTTTGAAGTAAAAGAGTAAAAATATTAAAAAATAATAAAATAATAAAACTATTTTCAACTCGTATTTTCAACTTATCTCCCTAAGGTTTTACTCAAATTTATAATGGGAGTACTCATTGGATGTAAAATTTAATTCCTCATCCAAGGCGTACCCATGTTGCATACTTTTGATGGAACCTGCTACACAAAAAATGAGAAATACATGAAAGCACGTGATTGCAATCACATTTTTCATGTACTTCTCATTTTTTGGGTAGTAGGGTCCATTGAAAATATGCAAAATGGGTACTCCTTGGATACAGAATCAAATTCTGCATCCAACGAGTGTTCCCTCTCGAAATTTGAGTAAACCCAAAGGGAGATAAGTTGAAAATACAAGTTGAAAAAGTAGTTTTTTTATTTTTTCCCCTGTAAAATTTGATGATGTAATCTAATCTTATTCTATTATTTCCACTATTATTTTATAATTTCCTTATGAGGCTCATTTTATACCTCAAAATTCCCCTAATGAGTGTTGCATCTTATTTAGAAGGGAGTAGACCGAGTAGTGTTTCAGAAGATTATGATCATGTCTTTAGCAAAGATGGCATGAGAGTCCTTGGAAACAAGCTATAAAAGTATGGCCAAAGTCAATATTATTAAGTTGAAAAATACTAGATGAGATTTTGAAAGTCCGCAGATGAAAGAGATAAAGGACATTGATTCATTCATGAATCGGGTCACGATTATCATAAATTAGTTAAAAGTGTATGGTGAAGGTATTAAAGATCAAAGGGTGGTTGAGAAGGTCCTTACATATTTGTCTACCAAATTTGATGTTGTAGTAGCATCCATAAAATAAGCCAACGATTTGGCAACACTAATAGTTGATGAGTTGATGGGATCACTTATATCACATGGGACAAGGATAGATAGAAATAAAGATTCCACTTTAGAAACTTCTTTTAAAAGTTGGGTTTCTATTTCAATAGACAGAGGTCGGGGTATGTTGTGTAACCAGCTCCAAAGAGAGAAGAAAAGAGATATTCACGCCTTAGAAATGAGCCACTTCGAGGGGGCAACCTCCAATACATTACATGAATGAACAATTCTTGGATGATACAATTTACAAAACCTCCTTTCTATATATAGGAGCCCATGGGGCCATAATGTAATCCTAGTGGGCCACAATGTAATCCTAGCCGACCTAACAATAATAATTTAAGGGCACAATAATAACAATATGGGGGTTACAGGGGTACAATAATAACAATAAAGGGGGCTAAACTAACATAATAAGGGCTATACTATTAATATAGGGACTTAACATGCCCCTCTCCTTCAAACAAGTGTTGTCCTCAACGCTTGATTATTTCTTGATGCTTCTGTATAAAATTCTCATCCTCCCATGTGAAATCTTCTATAGGAAAGTTCTTGCACTTGCTGAGATACTCTGAAATTGATCGTACTTGTCTATTTCTTGTTTCTATGACTGCTTCATAACTTCTTTCGATGTGATGTTGATCTTCCTGTTGTTTCATTAGATTCTGCACCAAAGTTGGGTTATCCTTTGAGAGTTGGAGAACTTGTTGTTGATGCTCGCTGTGATCTTCCACTAATTTATCATCCATATTAGCTATTATTTGATCCTTCAAGCCATCCAACTTAGCCTCCATTTCTGCTTTTAAACCATCTATTTCATCTTCGGTTGCTCTTCGTAAGATCGAAATTTGTTGCACTTGGTACCGTAATTTTGATATCTCATATTGCAATTCTTCCTCCTCATGCGTCATAGTAAAGCTTTCTGAGGGATTAATGGGTATGAAATTATTTTTTGGAGGCATAATAGAACCCATTACTGACAAAAATTCTTCAATATTCCCTTGGAATCAATTCAACTTGATTCTTCAAACAAGATTTATGCAATTCGGAAAAAACAATACACACCTTTTTCTTGCTTTAAGCAGCTCGATATTGAAATTGAATTATCTATATAACTGAAAATATTTGATATCTGAAATTCAGCCCTGTAGTATCCCTCTGAAGCTTATTTCAAATGCCACAGGTCTGACCTGATTTGGATTCCCCAAGACAAAGTTGTGTCCAATCTCCCACAATGACCTAATTCTGGACTGATTCAGTAGAGAAAACTTGTAGGACTTGCCACGTGTCACTGTTTCGTCCTTTGTCTCTGAAATTGATAGCCAAGAAACTAAATTCCGTGTACTTGTGACCACATTTTACGGCACTCCAATCCAATGCCCAGAGAAAGAGTTATTGAAATTTTTCCCACGATCACCTCTTTGAGATGAAATTCAGGAGCCTGAAAAAGCACTACCTTCCACAGATCATATCTCCAAAAATATTTCGAAACAAGCTCTGAAATTTTTTGATGAATTTCCTCAGGATTTCAGCTTCGCACCATATGAATTTCAGATTCTGAACCTTCGTAGAAAATATTTTATAGAACAAATGCCACAATGACCTGCTTAGGAGCCTGAAAAAAAACCTAACTTCCACAGATGATATCTCCGAAAATATTGCGAACCAAGCTCTGAAATTTTTAGACAAGCGTCCTCAGGATTTCTGCTTCGCACCCTAAAAATTTCAGCTTCTGAAACTTTATAGAAAAAAAGTTATAGCGAAAATGCCACGATGACCTGTTTGGAGCAGCGAAACCCTAGAATCCAAAGCTCTGATACCAAATGTTGTGTAACCAGCTCCAAAAAGAGAAGAAAAGAGATATCAACGCCTTAGAAATGAGCCACTTTGAGGGGGCAACCTCCAATACATTACATAAATGAACAATTCTTGGATGATACAATTTACAAAACCTCCTTTCTATATATAGGAGTCCATGTGGCCATAATGTAATAAATCAAAGCCTGATGTCAAATCCCTATGGAAACCTAACAATAATAATTTAAGGGCACAATAATAACAATATGGGGGTTACAGGGGTACAATAATAACAATAAGGGGGGCTACACTAACATAATAAGGGGCTATACTATTAATATAGGGACTTAACAGGGTAGAAGTAGATCGAGAGAAAGAAGACGAGGTAGAAGATATGGTGGTCAAAGATATGGACGAGAATAAAATGAACATAAATGTGAAAGCAAAAACAAAAGTTGCAACGATAGTCAAATATTTGACAAATCAAAGGTAAGTTGTTATTATTGCAATAAAATTGGTTAATATGCCCGTGATTACAAGAAGAAGATAGTTTATCAAGGAAACCAAAGAGCTAATGTTAGTACATAGAATACTAACTCCATGTTCCTAGCTTTCCATAACATGCATGAACCGTACGATAATGTGTGGTTAGTAGATAGTGGTTGCAGTAACCACATTACAGGCAATAAGAATTTGGTTGCAAATTTGGATCAATTTGTGAAGACAAAGGTAAATTTGGGGACTGGAAAGACTATGGATGTAGACGGAAAAGGAGTGGTCAACATTTTGACCAAGCAGGGGGAGCCAAAGATAATATCAGAGGTATATTATGTCTCGGGTCTCAAACATAATTTAATAAGTGTTGGTCAATTGACACAAAAGGGATACAAAGTTATCTTTCAAGGACAAGAGCATGTTATTTATGACAAGCCCCCAAGCAAGCAGCTGATAGAAAAGGTGTAGATGACGAGGAAAAAGTTATTTCCTCTAATTATGAATTACAATGATCATGTCAGTTCTTTTATAATTGCATTTTCTAATGATTGTTGGTCATGACACTTTTGGTTTGGACACTTGCATTTTTCTGGTTTAAGATTGTTGCAGCAGAAATATATGGTGAGAGGATTACCTCCCATCAAAGAACCTGCTAGTACTTGTGAGTGTTTCATCTTCAGAAAGCATCATCATGAAATTTTTCCAAAAAGAGTCACATATAGAGCAAAGCAACCTCTTGAGATGGTGCATACAGACTTGTGTGGACCTGTGATGGCACAATCAATTGGTGGAAGTCGTTACTTCCTAACCTTCATTGATGATTATAGTAGAAAATACTTGGGTTTACTTCCTAAAGAAGAAGTATGAAACTTTTTCAATGTTCAAAGAATTCAAAGCCTTAGCAGGGAACCAAAGTGATTGGAAGATCAAGGTATTGAGCTCAGATCGTGATGGAGAATATGTGTTGTGTAACCAGCTCCAGAAATAGAATAATCAAGATATCAACGCCTTAGAAATAAGCCACTTCGATGGGGGAACCTCCAATACATTACATAAATGAACAATTCTTGGATGATAAAATTTACAAAACCTCCTTTCTATATATAGGAGTCCATGGGGCCATAATGTAATCCTAGTGGGGCCACAATGTAATCCTAGCCGACCTAACAATAATAATTTAAGGGCACAATAATAACAATATGGAGGTTACAAGGGTACAATAATAACAATAAGGGGGTTACACTAACAACAATAAGGGACTATAATAGTAATATAGGGACCTAACATGCCCCTCTCCTTCAAAAAAGTGTTGTCCTCAACGCTTGAGTAACTCTGGGTGCTTCTGTATAAAATTCTCATCCTCCCATGTAGAATCTTCAGTGGGTAAGTTCTTCCACTTGATGAGATACTCTGAAATTGATCGATTCCATAGCTATCAAGTTCTTGTTTCCATGACCGCTTCAGGTTCCAATATGATTTTTCCTTCCTCATCAAGTTCTGGAAATATTGTTTGAACTGGAAGATTTTCACCTATAACCTTCTTTAAGCATAAAACATGGAAAACTGGATGCACTCGTGAAGAAGCAGGAAGCTCCAATTTGTATGCCATAGTACCAATATTTTGCAACACCTTGTAAGGACCATAGTACTTTGGCGATAATTTATTATCCTTCTTAGCTTGCTTGAGGGACATTTGTTTGTATGGTTGTAGCCTTAAAAATACCCAATCTCCTACATCAAAACTTCTCTCCTTGCGATGTTGATTTTCCTGTTGTTTCATTCGATTTTGTGCCAAATTCAGGTTATCCTTTAAGAGTTGGAGAACTTCTTGCTGATGCTCGATGTGATCTTCCACTGCTTGAACCTTCAAATTTTTTCTTAAAGATGATGTGATGGATGGTGGATGATATCCATAAAGTGCCATAAATGGGGTCATTTTTGCTGCAGTATGGAAGGAAGTGTTATACCACCATTCAGCAAGAGGTAACCACTTGACCCATTGTGTTTGTTTATCAGATACAAAACAACGAAGATATCCTTCCAAAAATTTATTTACTATCTCAGTTTGACCATAAAATTGAGGATGATAAGACGAGCTATGAGCTAATTGAGTACCCAAACAAGAAAATAACTCTGTCCAAAAATTTCCAGTAAGAATGGGATCTCTGTCGCTCACAATAACCCTTGGGCTTCCATGTAGCTTTTGAATTTTGTCCATAAATGTAATAGCAACTGTACTTGCTTTAAATGGATGAGATAATGCACAAAAGTGTGCATACTTGTTAAATCTATCAACTGCCACCATGATGACACTCTTTCCTTCGGACTTAGGGAAACCTATGATAAAATCCATTGAAATCTCCTCCCAACATTGACTTGGAATGGATAAAGGTTGTAGAAGTCCGAGGGTCTTAATTGTCTCAAATTTATTCTGCTGCCAAACCAAACATTCCGCCAAAAACTTTTGAATATCAGATTTAAGGCCATCCCAAAAAAATTCTTTCTTCGCCCTGTGGTAAGTTTTTAAAAATCCTGAGTGTCCTCCTAAAGGAGAAGTGTGCAGTTCCAAAAGAATCTTTTGTTTTAGTTGGGAATTCCTACAAAGATATAAGCGATCTTTGTACCATAAGGAATCATTTTTCCAACTAAATGTATCAGATGTACTAGGATCTTGCTGCAACTTTTGAATGAGTGTTCATACATCTTTGTCCTTCTTCCATTCATCTCTTGCTTCAGTTATCCAATCTGGTTGGATAATAGAAATGGCACAAAGCAATGCTTCCACCTCTTCATTCTTTCTTGAGAGTGCATCTCCAACAACATTAAGCTTTCCTTTTTTGTAGATTATTTCAAAGTCATAACCCAACATCTTTGTGACCCATTTTTGCTGCTCTTCTGAAGATAGTCTTTGTTCCAAAAAAGTGTTTAAGACTATCATGATCAGTTTTTACCTTGAAGTGTCTTCCCATTAGGTAAGTTCGCCATTTCTTTAGTGCATGTAGTATTGCTAACATTTCCTTCTCATAAATAGGTTTCTGTAAATACTTTCTTTTGATTGGACGACTTTCAAAAGCAATGGGTCTTCCTTCCTCCATTAAAACTGCACCAATTCCATTTCCTGAGGCATCACATTCCACAATAAAGGTTTTTGTGAAGTCTGGCGTAGCTAAGACCGGTGCTAGGCACATTGCCTCTTTAATATGTTCAAAGGCCTTATTTGCTTTAGGAGTCCATGAAAATGCATCTTTCTTCAATAATGTTGTTAGAGGTGCTGCTATTCTCCCATAATTCTTAACAAACTTGTGATAATACTCTGTTAACCCGAGAAATCCTCGCAACTGCTTTATGGTTGTGTGGACTTTCCATTCCTTAATGGCTTTAATTTTGTTAGGGTCTACCTTAACACCCTCGTGAGATACAATATGACCCAGATATTCCACCTCTTGTGCTCCAAAGAAACATTTGGATGTTTTTGCATATAATTGTTTCTCCTGCAATAGTTTGAGCACACTGTCAACATATTCAACATGATCCTTCCAAGACCTATTGTAGATTAGTATATCATCAAAAAATACTAGCACAAATTTTCTAAGGAAGGGTTTGAAAATGGAATTCATCAACCCTTGAAATGTAGAAGGTGCATTGGTAAGGCCAAAAGGCATGACAAAAAATTCATAATGACCCTCATGTGACGTTAGAAACTTCATTCTAATTTGATGATATCCTGAACAAAGATCCAACTTGGTAAAATAAATTTCTCCATGTAATTCATCCAATAATTCATCAATAACAGGAATGGGAAATTTATCTTTAATGGTGAGCTTATTGAGCTCCCTATAATCCAGACACATTCGCCATGATCCATCATTCTTGTGTACCAATACTACAGGAGCAGAGAAAGAACTTTGACTAGGTTGAATTATACCTGCCTCTAACATTTCTGCAATCATACGTTCAATTTCGCTCTTTTGGAAGTAAGGATATCTATAAGGCCTGATGTTTGGAGGAACACTTCCTGGAATCAAATGAATAGCATGATCATGATAACGAATAGGTGGGAGTCCTTTGGGAGTTTCAAACACCTTGGAATGATTGTCCAAGACTTGTTGGAGATCTGCTGAAATAGATGATTTTGATGTCGGAACGTCTAGTGAGCATAATTGTGCAATTACTCCTCATTGTTATTTCTTTAGAAGCTTTGCCGTGACATTAGAGCTTATTATCCTTCCCGACTTACCTTCAATACCCCGTAATTCGATTTCCTTTCCTTCTGAAAAAAATTTCAAGAAAAGTTCTTGAAAATTAAAAGCTACCGTCCCCAAAGATTGTAACCATTGTACTCCTAGTACAACATCAGCACCTCCCATAGGAATGGCAAGCATTGGACTAGTCAATACATATTCCCCATGGTTAGCTTGATATTATGGCATTTTCCAGAGCAATTTATAGTTCCTCCATTTGCAACCATCACTTGACATTCTGGTGCTGGGTATAGGAAACAATTTAATTCCTTGGCTGCCTTACAATGAATAAAATTATGGGTGCTACCTGAATCAATCAACACTATTACCTTTTTCTTCTTGATTTGTCCTTGTATCTTGAGAGTTTGAGGAGTGGCAATTCCTGCCAGTGCATTACACGATATGGTCGGATTCATTTCTTCCTCTTCTAGGGTTGGTTCCTGGTGTATATCCTCTTCTTGTTCATTTTCTTCTTCCTCTTCACAATCTATGTAAAAAAATTTCTTCTCAGCACACTTATGACCTTTAGTGTATTTGCTATCACAACTGTAGCAAAGCCCTTTTGCTCTTTTTTCTTCCAATTGTTGTGGTGTCAATCTTGTAGGTTGTGGAAATCTAGGAGTAGCAACACTTCCCTCTTTATAGAAGTGAGTGGTAGGCTTCCTTGTCGCCATAATTTTACATTCAATTTTTCTTGCCAACCTGAATGCCTTCTCCAATGAATCAGGTTCCAAAACGCGAACTTTATGTTGGATGTTATCCTTTAAAGTGCCTATGAAGAGATCAATCCTGTGTTCCTCTGGAATATCAGTTACCCATATATTCAATTTTTGGAAGTCCTCAATGTGCTGCCCCACTAAACCCTTTTGTTTGAGATTTATCAATTGGCTAAAGAAGGTGTTGCTCTTTGTATCCTCATAATGTGCTATCATTTCCTCCGTAAAAATTGACCAAGTGACAATTTTTTTGCGGGAGCAAAGCCATCGATACCATACAAATGTATTTTGTTCTAAATGTAAAGTTGCAATGCGTACCTTTTGTGTGTTTTGCACATTATGGAGATCAAAATATTGCTCCATTTTTAGTATCCATGTTACAGGATCCTTTCCATCAAACTTCCTCATCTCCATTTTTGGAATATGGTGGTTCTTCCTGCCAACATTAGAGTTTGTGAAATCATGATTACCATTTATTTTGTTCTCATCATGAGTTTCTTCTACTATCTTTTCACCATTATGAAACATTTCTTGTATCAACTTTGTCAAACCTTCCATGTCTGCTTTTAGATCATTCTTCATGTTTTCCATCTTAGCTTCCATGCCAGCTTCCATGCCATCCATCTTAGCTTCCATGCCTTTCTTCAAAATTTCCATTTAATTTTTTGTTTCTCTTTGTGAGAGCGAAATTTGGTGCACTTGCTCTTGTAATTTAGATAGATCATGTTGCAATTCTTCATCTTCATGAGTCATAGTAGAGCCTTCTGAAGGCTTAATGGGTGTTGAATTATTTTTACGGGGCATCTTTTAGAACCCAATACTGATATCTATTCTACAATATGCCCTTGGAATCAATTCAAATTGATTCTTCAAAAAAGACTTATGCAAATCGGAAAAAAAAAAATACACACCTTTTTCTTGATTTTGAGGAGCTCAATATTGCAATTGGATTATCTCTGCGATTGTAGCACTTCAATATTTTAATTTTGGTACAAACGTAGCCCTTTGAATTCTCTTTCGAATGCCACAGGTCTGACCTAATTTGGATTCTCCAAGACAAAGTTGTGTCCAGTCTCCCACAATGGCCTAATTATGGACTGGTTTAGTAGAGTGAACTTGTATGACTTGCCACGTGTCACTGTTTTGTCCTTCGGCTCTGAAATTGATAGCCAAGAAACTAAAGTTCGTGTAATTGCGACCAATTTTTATGGCACTCCAATCTGATTCTCAGAGAGAGAGTTATGAATCTTTTTCCATGATCACCTCTTTGAGATGAAATTTGGGAGCCTGAAAAAGCACTAACTTCCACAGATCATATCTCTGAAAATATTGCGAACCAAGATCTGATATTTTTTTATGAGTTTCCTCAAGATTTCGGCTTCGCACCCTAAAAATTTCAGATTCTTAACCTTCGTAGAAAAAAAGTTATAGCAAAAATTCCACAATGACCTGTTTAGAGCAGCGAAACCCTAGAATCCAAAGCTCTGATTCCAAATGTTGTGTAGCCAGCTCCAAAAATAGAAGAAAAGAGATATCAACGCCTTATAAATAAGCCACTTTGAGGGGGCAACCTCCAATACATTACATAAATGAACAATTCTCGGATGATACAATTTACAAAACCTCCTTTCTATATATAGGAGTCCTTGGGGCCATAATGTAATCCTAGTAGGGCCACAATGTAATCCTAGCTGACCTAAAAATAATAATTTAAGGGCACAATAATACAATATGGGGGTTACAAGGGTACAATAATAACAATAAGGGGGTTACACTAACAACAATAAGGGACTATACTAGTAATATAGGGACTTAACAATACGATTCAAATGAATTCCATGATTACCGCAAACAACATTGAATCAGAAGATAATTTTTAACTAGGTACACACCACAACAGAATGGTGTAGTAGAGAGAAAAAGTAGAAGAATTATGATCATGGAAAGAAGAATGTTGAAAGGAAGAAACTTATCTAATGAGTATTGGGAAGAAGCAGTTGCATGTAATTTTTATGTGATAAAAAAATATCCTACAAAGAATGTGATGAACAAAGTACCAGAAGAAACATGGTCAGGTATGTCTTGCATTATATCTCATCTCATAGTGTCTGGGTGTGTAGCTTATGCACATGTTCCTAAAGATATAAGAGGTAAGTTAGATGCTAAATGTGAAAAATGCATATTCACTGGTTATAGTGAGCAATCAAAAGCTTACAAATTATATAACACTGTCACCAAGAAGACCATAATTAACAGATATGTTGTGTTCAAAAAATAAGAGTCATGGAATGGGACTATAGACAAAACAGTCGATGCACAAGAACCATTGATGGAAGAGGATGATGTAGTGGAAAAGGAGCAATAAGAATCAAAAGAGAAGACACCAGACAGAGTCACACCAACAAGGACTCCAAGTTTTTATGAGTAACATGGATCCTCAAGTAGATCAATAGACCAAAATTTTCCCAACAGTTAATCAGATGATGAATCAAGAAATGGGAAGAGAAAGATGAGAAGTTTGAAAGATATTTATGGTGATTTGGATGTTAGTTCAAATTTTGCATTGTTTTTATTCCAACCTTCTTTGTTCGAAGAAGAAATAAGAGATGAAAATTGGGTGAAAGTCATGGATGAAGAAATTGAAGCTATTGAAAAGAATGATACACGGGATTTGGTTGATATTCCAAGAGACAAAAATATCATTGGTGTGAAGTGGGTGTATGAGAAAAAGTTAAATGAGAAAGATAAAATTGACATATTTAAATCAATACTTGTAGCAAAAGGATTCTCACAACAATGGGAATAGATTTTGGAGAAATAGCCAGAATGGATACTGTAAGAGTATCTCTAGCCACAATAGCTCAGAAAAAGTGGAAAGCATATCATATGAAGGTGAAATAAACCTTATGGAATGGAATTCTAGAAGAAATTTATGTGAAGCAACCTCCAGGTTATGAAGTTGAAGGTAAAGAAGATAAAACTTACAAGTTTAAGAAAATTCTCTATGGACTGAAGCAAGCACCTAGAGAATGGTATAGCAGAATCAACAACTACATGATTAAGAATGGATTTTGCACAAGCAGCATTGAGCCTACATTGTACACAAAGGTAGATGAGCATGGGAAAATTTTGATTATTTGCTTATATGTTGATGACATGATTTTTACAGGTGATCTTGAGTTATATGAATTTAAAGAAGCCATGATGAAATAATTTGATATGACAAATCTTGGTCTCATGAAATAATTTCTTGGCATAAAATTTGAGCAATCTGGAAAAGGAATGTTTATTTGTCAAAATAAGTACATTAGATATTTGTTGAAAATATTCAGGATGGAGAATTGAAAACCTGTCCCTACACCAGTTGCAACAGGTACAAAGTTAAGCAAGGATAATGAAGGATAAGATGTCAATCCAACTCTATTCAAAATATTGGTTGGCAGACTCATGTATCTCACAGCTACAAGACCAGATATTATGCAATGAGTGAGTTTGATTTCCATATTTATGGAGACTCCTAAAGGCACACATTGGAGAGTAGGAAAAATAATTTTGTGATACATAGCAGGAACTAGAGATATTGGAATAATGTATGCAAGTACATAAAATAAAGATCTGATTGGATATACAGACATTGATTTTGTAGGAAGTTTGGATGATATAAAGAGCACTTCCAGTTATGTGTTTCATCTTGGTTCAGGAGTGATTTCATGGCCATCTAAGAAGCAACCCACTGTGTCTATCATCAGTAGAAGAAAAATATGTAGCAGCAACATCTGCAACATGTCAAACAGTGTGGTTAAGAAGAGTATTGGATGGATTCAAGTAGAAACAAAAATTTTCAGCAACAATATATTGTGACAACACATCAACGATTACACTATCTAAGAATAGCGTGTTCCATCAAAGGAGAAAGTATATTGATACTAGATATCATTTTATTAGAGAACTTGTAATCAATGGATAATTTCACATGAAGTCTTATAAAGCTAGTGATCAACTGGCTGATATATTTACTAAGTCATTAGCAAAATATGTGTTTGATTTGCACAAAAGAAACTTGGGTGTTGTAAGCCTAGCTAAGACATAGACCAACATGCATGTTTGAGTTGTCATCAGTCATGTCCTAGTTTAGTGGTCGTAATTAAGGGGGTGTGTTAAAACAACTAAGTAACTCCCGCGTGAAGAAGTTGGTTAGAATTAGAGAGTTAGTTAACTGTGTGTTGAGTCAAGTCGAGTTAATTGATAGTCAAATTTAGTGTGTGTTTGCATGTCAAGTTATATTAGGCGAGTTGCTAGTTGGAAAAGGTTAAATACCCTTCCCTAGGTTCATTGTAACAAATCAAGTTTGTGTGATCAATAGAAGAGCCACAACTCGTGTTATTGTGTGTGTGAATTATTTGTGTTATTTTGTGCTTTTACTCGTCTTCCTTTCCAACAAAGGTAAGGAATTTAATGGATGTGATGCCGTAAAGAGAACTGATTTTTTGTTTGTATGCCTTTGGAATGAAACCTGTATGAACTTTGTTGATAACATTGCATAGAAGGATTTCATTTCGCAAACCAAAGCGACGAAAACCAAAACCTATGTGAATGACAAACACAATTATTTTAATTTCGGGAAATTCTATTTTAATTTTTTAGGGTTCTTTTCACGATTACATAGAAGAAGAATTGACTGCAAGCAAAAACAATTAGTTCTAGCGAATTTACATTTCTAAATATTCACTACACCTACACTAAATCGATCATTGTTGGAGTACAATGTACATATGTAATATGTTGTCGAATTCCTCCGCAGAGTGCCAAATTTAGCGTATTTTGTGTCGAGATTACTATTATGAACCTAAATTTGATCATTTTGACCTCGAATTGTTCAAATTCAAGTCATGTTAAGAATTATAACAAATTTGTGATAAAATTCGCTAGTTCTGAGATTAAATTCACTGTACCGAGGCCAAATTTCCAGTATGTTTAGAAATTCTCCCCTACATTTGTTTCAAAGGCCAAATTCGTTAAGTTCAAAGGAAAATTATTGATATTTTGACAAAATTTTCCTTGAATTTCTTGTGAATATGACTGCGGTCAGGCTGGACATTGGGAATGGGAATTTTTTTGTAACAGTTTCTAAACAGCGTGACATCGACATGATTCTGAATCCAAGTGGGAACGTCCCTGAAATAGAGAAGAAAATGTGCTACAGAGCAAAAAGGAAATGGTGACACCCATATGTGAACCAAAGACCTTTATTCTAACAAAGCAATCCAAACTTGAACCGGATACCTTCAGTCTAACAAAGAAATTACGCTGCGTGGACTTGAACAGAGCCAGCAATGGCGCTGCCTAGACATGAACCGGAGACCTTCACTCCGACAAAGAAATGCTGCTGCCCAGAATTGAACCATATACCTTCATGGTAACAAAGAAATGGTGCCACCTAGAGTTGAACCACAATGGCGCTTTCAAAAGAAATTGGTGTCGCCCGGACTTGAACTGAAGACCTTTAATGTGTTAGAATGACGTGATAACCAACTACACCACGACACCAATTGGATTATCTTGGTACCATTTTTCTTTCAATTGTACACAACTTAGTAGAAAAATGTTTGCAAAGGAAATATTGCAATAGGAAAAACAAAATCTGCAAAGGCAGCTCTTGCATTCAACAAAGAACAAAATTCACATAAATGGTGTGTGTTAGATATTATGCGTGTTAGACTAACCAGATAACCAACTATTTCACGACACCAAACACATTATATCGAACAAAATATCATATGAGGATGACAATATTCCATATCGTGTCACAGGCCATAGGTCTTCAGTTTGAATCCAACGGTAAGTTTTTTTTTACTTTTTTTGTTTCGTAGCATTAATCAGTTTTGATGAAGAAAATATATAGGCCACACTAGAATTCAAAATTACCAAACTTGATTTGGTTGGAATTTTGGGAGTCTATAGTTGACAATGTGTGATGATAACAGACAAAAAATCTGTAATCAACTAAAAGTACAGTGTAATTACCAATCAATTAAAAGTATAGTATCTAGTTTATCTAAAACATTGTATTAAAAAAATATTCTATTGAAATTTTGTGAGATAAAAAAATTACGTTAGGATATAGTTTTAGGGCATACTCAACTGTTTTTGGAAATTTTAAAGGGTTTTTTTCCCTTCATATATTTAAAAGCACCAGAAAATATCTTCTAAAAACTTTGGATTATAAAAATTTATCAGAAATTAGATAAATGTGGATAATTTTTATTTCACATTATTTAATGAAAAAATATTATTTATATTAATAATTAAACCATTTAGAAATAATACTAGTGATTTTAATAACTAAATGCAATGTCTCTGTATCAGTGAGACACTGTAAGAAGACTATATACACTAATAATTCAAACACTTTGGAAATTATATTAGTGATTTCAATAACAATATGGGATGTGTTCTATAATAGAGACACTTAGAAAAAAGTTGACAATTTTCAACGAAGGATTTAATGAAATAATGATTTTTAAAGAATAATTCAATCAAGAAATAAAAATGGTTAGAAATAATTGACTTATTTTATTAAGAAGAGAAAAATGATATTTAGTAACAAATCAATAAAGTAGGCCATACGTAATGGTTAAGGTCTTAAAGACAAATAAATGGTGGTTCAAATAAAAAAATGAATAAAATAAATTATTGATTTAGAAGTTCGTTGGAAATAATTTTCTTCTTAATGAAAAGAAGAGAAAAACCGTATTTAATAACAAATCAATAAAATAGGAAATGCATAATGGTTAAGGTCATAAACACAAATAAAAAAATGATTGATTTAGAAGTATTCCATGTTAGTGAATAAAAAAAAGGAGAGCAAATATCATTTATTTGATTATAAATTTCAACATGCTAACTTAATTAGAGTTGTATATTCTTTGGTCTTCTCTTATCTCCATGTAGTTCTTTTCATGGTGTTCCACCCTCCATATCTAATGAAAATTTTTATCGGATGATATGGGGCTTAGAGAGCCATATTCATCATGTAGAGGTTTAATGATCGACAAGTTGATCTTTTGTTAGCCCTAAAATCACATAGAGGCCAAGGAGCTATTTCTCCAGAGTCCTTGCCTCAAATATGTCAGAAAGTGGGTGGAATGACCAAGTTAGACCAAATTTTGAATGAGGTTAGACCAAAGTTTGGTACACAAGGAATTGAGAGCTAAAGGGTTGCCTAGATAGGTAGTGGGTAAGGCACTTTTCTTGAAGCCCAAGAGATTAGTGAGATGGCATTGAATCGTGGTGGGGGGGTTATTGAAGAAGAAGATCTCAGAATTTTGTGAATTTATGTCCATGCTTGAGGTAGTTGTGATATCATCCAAGACCTTTTAAAGACTAACACTTCTTGAATAGTTGGAAGAACAATGAACATTGTATCATCCAAAATTTTTTGGTACGAGGATTTCTCATTAGATTTGGAGAAGTGTAGACCCTTGATGGCACCAATAGTAACATCTTGTTTTAGGACCCATCCCAACCCTTTGGCTATGACGATGAAGATAAAAGGGGAAATAGGATCACCTTGACGAATTCATCTATATGGGTTGAATGTCTTAGAGGGAGAGTCATTATCTAAGATAAATGAGAAGGTGGAGGAGGTAAGGGAAAGAATCAAGGTGATCCAGGCTTCCAAGAGACCAAACAATTTAAGAATTTCTGAAATTTAAGACCAACTTAATTTATCAAAAACCATAGATAAATTGAGCTTGATGAGCATACATGTTTCTCTTGAATGATGAAGGGAATAAACTAGTTCTTGGGTGATCTGTTATTGTGGATGTTCCACTGGAAAATTCATCACAACATATCTAATAAAATATATTTAAAAATCTAAAATCTACACTATTACAGTTTTATTTCACTTTAGATTTCTAGATATGTATATTATTTTTAATTTTGTAGCATGCGAATTAAAATTATGCAGAAAATGGAGAAAAATGAAATAAAAACTCACAAACCATGACTTGACACAAGATATGACTAGGGAAACCCTTTCGAGAAAAAACCCAGCTAGAAGGTGAGGTTGCCCTACTCTCTTTCTCTAAATAGAAAATGGCTACGAATATAAAGAATTACGACATGTGGCTTGTGGGCTACTACAATGCACAAATAATTTTTGTATGTTCTATCTTCTATCCCTCTTAGCTATTTATTCTCATCTATGGAACACATGCACTTGAAATAATGCAACCCCTTTTCCTCGTAGTGGCCTAGTTATAACATAGTCTGATAACCTACTAGTGGTTAGGTTTGACTCCCTTAACTCTTAACAAAAGTTACAATATGAACTCTTCTAGAGCATTCTTCTTCATAATCATGTGGCTTTCCCCTTTCCCATGAATAATGGGGTTGAATTTTCATCCTCTCGAATTATGGCGGTAAAAATAGGAAGGTCAACTTCCAAGTGACAGATTTTGCATATGAACTCCTATTTACATGATTCTTGCGTGTCGGAAAGTTATTTAAGTGTAAAATATGAAAAAAAGGTGCAACACTAAAGTCACGAAATTTTACCCCAAAAACATTATTTGATGCCTCAAAATGCTCCTGAAAGGTTTTAGACCCCAATTTTCCATATTGGGTCTCGCCAATTAAAATAGTCATGTGAATTTATTTCTCCATTTGTTCCACTTTAAAATCATCGAGATGGATTAAAAAAATATGATGATCCAATCTAGATCATTAGACCACTATTATCCCATCTAAAAATTTTCTTCCTTCAACATAACATGTCTGCTTCAGAGAGATGGGTGATGGAATAAGGGGTTTTTGAAAATGACTTTAGAGATAATTTTGTAGATAGCGTTGCAAAGGGAAATAAGACAAAAACCACTAGGTTCCTATGAATTGGATTTTCATGGTGCAATGGTAAGAATATTAGCATTAAGAGATGGTAAGACAACATTTGTAAATTGATATTCCTTCACAAATCTCCAGACATCCTCTTTTATGAATGACCAACATGCCTAATAGAAATAAAGGGTAAATCAAGGGTAAATCATTTAGGCCCCAATGCTTTGTTTTTAGGCATTCCAACGATGGTTTCTTCTACTTCATCTATGGTACTGTTGTAGCTCAATATGGCATAGCTCAAAATGTCAATGTTTCTTGGATAAGCTTTTGCAAAAGGTTTCCTTACCACTGTAGTTATGTTTTAAGCCTTTGATCAATAGGGAAATTGATATGATGGTCAAGTTATTTGCTGATAAAATCCACCTTGAAGGTTTGATTTTCATCTTGAGTTTTTTGGTTTCTTCATTGGATGCATATGATGCTAAGAAAGAAAATGTGTTCAGGAGTCAGGGCTTGCATTTTCTTACTAATATAATATTGTTGGCTAGTGTCCTGAGCATCCAATTGAAAATAATTTTTACAAAAATGATATGCCAGAAGAAAGGTGTAATTCTGTTACAGTTTGAATTTATGAATGTGCATAATCGAAGGCTTAGGAGCACCATAATTTCTATCTCTATATCTGTCTTTTTGGGTGTTTTCATGGTGAAATTTCATGTAGATATTCTTGCATAAAACCTTGATAACTCCCACCTATAGAAGAGAAGCATGCACCCTGTATGTGATCTGGAGGTGAATGTCAATGGAGAAAAAACATTATTTCTAGATAGGAAAACACTTCTCTCCTTATTAGAGAGGTTGATCAAGTTGTTCAACAAGGAAAATGACTTGATTTTGAATGTAGAAGGGCTCATCACAAATTTTATGAACAATGAGATGAAATCCTCTAAAAAGAGATATGGAGATGTTGTCAAATACAAAATGCCTCAGGATGTATTGGTTGTAATGGATAAGCAAAGTATACTTCAAAAATTTAAGCCATTGTCTCTGTCCATTGAATCACCTAAGAAAAATAAATCATCACCATTGAAATCTCCACATTTTGAGACAAAGAGAGGAGAAGATTTTGGTCTGAAATGGGAAGGAGAGACAAGGTCATTTACATGGGGTATGTCAGGTTTGAAACAGACAAAAATACCTTCCATAGGAATTCAAACATATTTAACTTTTAATGATAAAATTCATAATGAAACTTTCTCTAAGACACAAGAATCATTACCTAAGGTTTCTAACAATGGTTTTGAGAAGTTGGATCTATCTAATGTAGTAGGTGAAATTCTTCCAGTGTTTCAATCAATTACTAGAAATTCGGAGCCAAGGGGTCTTATATCTGGAGTCGTTGAAGGTTCCAATCACAAAATTTTTAGAGATAAATACTCTACATATAAAATCTTATAAATGTTGTGATAGAAACTCTTACTAAGAATTGGAGATGCAAAATAGAAAAATCAAAATAGTGTACAGTAGCAATTCTCCCGAAGATGAGAAGTGTCAAAAGAAAGAATTAGATAAGCCATATAGTCTGAAACAAGATGGATGTTATAATTTTGATGACAAAAAGAAATACTTTAGGGCTCCAACTAATCCAAAAGATATGGGTGGGAGGAAGATGTGACTATGCCCTTTAGATCCATTGCAAAAACTTCCTATTTTCATTGAAGGTCGTGACCAAGAGTTCAAGAATATTGACCTATTATATAGTTTGCAATCAAAGATGTGTGAAAGTTATAAAAGCTTCAAGATAGGTCTCAGTTTATTGCTGCCGCTGAAACTGAGAATGTACCTACCGAAAATAATAGAAGAAAACAAAGTTAGACAAATGTGAATGAATGTGACAGTAAGTTTGAGTTATCTCTGCCTTTAAAAGAGGACACAATAGGGAATGCCTAGGTTACAAATTTTGGACCTACGGAGATCATCATAAATTTAAAATATTGAAAAATAATTATGTTCAAAGACTAGAGGAAAGATATATGGGAAGAGTAAAGGATCTTGAAAATGAACTACGAAGGTTGAACGCTTCATCTTACATGTCGGATCTAAGAAGCGACTCGCAAGATTTGGATAGATTTTTAATCGGAAACAAACTCGCAAAACACCATGTTATAAATTTTATTGTTGGCTATAGGAGAGAAAATAAATATGGGAAAGGAATCAACGACTCAAATCTCTTATGCCCGGATCAAATGACATCCCGGGAGCATCAACTACATGAAACTTATGTGAGAGAGTGCCCACGTAGAGTGGTTTGATCTAAACCATTGTTTGCATATCAAAATTTATGTTTCAATACAACATCACTCATCCACATTTTTGAAAACCATTGAAGGTGCCTCCGTAAACAGTTGTGGTTTTGATAAATGACATGCATATTAACATTCACCCAGACCCACTTCAATGGTTACATGCGTTAAAAAATTCGATACCAACTCTTTCCCATGCATTTATTACTCCTTTGATTTTAAGGCATGACATACATGTGTTTATTTAGTGAAATTTGTAAAAGGGGCTCTAATTGGGGGGTTTTATAAACACAATTATTTGTAATATTTAAAATAATGATTTGTAACTCATATATTTCAAAAAGTTTAAAGAGGTAAATAGTTTTATAACTGTTAAAAAAATTAGTATTTTTTTTCCAAAGAAAAAATCGAACTTTTTATTGAGAATATGAAAAGTTACACTGTATATGCATTCACACATTCACTTTACTAAATGATTCATGGGAGAATCATAGAGTATGAAAATGACCGTAAGGAAAAAAACCGTACCAAAATAGAACTAGATGATAAAATTTATAACCATAAGTAGTCATGTATGCCCAATGTCTGCTCTCGGGCCTCATCTTATGAGGAAAACAACCCAAACGGGAACTAGACATCTATCATAAAAAAACCAGATAAAAAGTAGGATTTTTTGTTCAGCTTAAAACATTAAAAAAAAAAAGTTTTTTGAACCATCTGCAGATTAAGTTTTTCTATTTGTTAAATTGTACAAAAAAACAAAAAGGTACAATATAGAAGTAGAGTAATTCAAACTTTTTTAAAAGAAAGGGGGTCGATCTATCTCCATTATTCCATCCGGATCTATCTATCTGATTTTCCAGTTGCCCAAAATCTACAATACACCTTCCTTAGAAAGGATGTCTGCAGCCGAGTTGTGTTCCCTATAAATATGGCACACAAATATGTAAGTAAAATTCTCTTTCAGAATCCAAACTTCCTCAAGAATAGGTTGAAAAAAATATTTTTTACAAATTATTTCCCCTTTGAACCATTTTATGATGATCTGTGAGTCTCAAAAAATATGAATTGAAAACTGTCTCATATGAATAATCCAATAGAGAAGAAGGTGGAGAGCTTTGAGTTCTGCAAATTTGTTTGTACCACCGCCTAGTCCTACCGAAGAATTCTTGATTTTTTACAAGTTAAAATGGATAAAAAGACCCTCCCCACATATATTTTCTTAGTTTGATGCTCCATCAAAGTATGTCCATGGGATGTCCCCTCTAATTTGTTCAATCTCGATAACTCCAGTTTTAGTTTTGTTTTTTTGGAAAGGGATTAATTCATATGGTTGCAACCTCAATCATTATTTGATGGTGTGAGGATCCCTGTTCTCTGACTATGTTTCTATTCCTGGATAGCCAGATCCCCCATGATAATAAGAGAGGAAGCACTCTCCAATTCTCTTCCTGAAATTCATTACACCATCGTTGCCACACTTCCTTTGAGTTTCCCCCATTCCAATCCAAAGATTTCTCGAGAAGCCTCAAGGTTTTTAACCAAATTTCTTTGCTGAAAGGGAAATGGAGAAATGTATGGGTGAACAATTCTGAATCATTTTTATGGAGAATAAACTAGCTTGGCCCCTCCTTCTTCCTTTTTTGAATGTTATCCCATGCTGGGACTTTATTCCTCAGGATGCACCCAGAGAAATATCTTTCTTTTGTCGGGAATTTAAGCTTCTAGAGTGGCTTCACCCATGATTCTGGAGCTTCCCGCCCCTTTCTATACATTAAATAGTTGTATCCAAATTTTGGAGTGTAGATGCCTGTTGGAGCATGCACCTATCGTAGTTCATTTGGACAGTCTCTGAGGTAGACATTTGATCACACAAGTTCTTTGATATAGTTTTTCCAAGCCTCATACCATTGGGGACCTATTTGCATTCCTCCCCTAACTTCCATGCTTGATGCCAGATTTTCGAGTACCCATTCTTTTCTATCTGGATTAAGAAGATATACCCATAGAGTTAAGATGAGCTCTGAAATATCTCTGGAGGGAGAAACCTTCATTGCATCCTACCCATGGTTTCATTCCTATTCTCACTTGGTCTCCATTCCCTATCTGCCACACCAAACCTTCCTCAATGATTTTAAGTGAGCTTAGAGTGGCCTTCCATACCACCGATGCATGAGAAAAATTATTGTCAAGGTACCTTAGCCATTCATTTAAAGGCATTGGGTCGATATATTTCCTTTTTATGACCATAGTCCATAAATTTTCCTTTGAGAGCAATTTCCAACCCAACTTTACTACAAGAGATGACACTAAACATGGGAGATGTTTTAGTCCCCATCGCCCCCAATACTTTGGCCTAACTACCTTCTCCCATGCCACCCATGGAAGCATTGCCTCCTCCTTTGAACCGGTCGATAGGAATCCGTTGCACATTTTCTAAATCCTCTCCAGAATTCCTTTTGGCATCCAAGTGAGGGCAACCCAGTAGAATGGAATAACCATTAGCACTGGCTTTATTAGCACCACTTTTCCTGCTCTATATATCTATTTATATCTCCAGTGTTTCACCATTTTTCAATTTTTTCCACCATCCACATCCAGTCAAGAATTGTGTATGAATCAGGCATCAGATAGAACCCTAGGTACTTGAAACTTTCATTCATCCGCTTAATCTCGAAGGGAATCTCCCTTGATATTATTCTTGAGTTCTCCCTCAAGAAACCTTCCATAATTAAAGAGGATTTCTGAGCATTAATGCTCATACTAGTAGTTGTGAGGAATATGTAAAGTATTCATTTGATTTGAATTATGTCCCTCCTGCTTCCATCACTAAAGAGCAGAATGTCATCAACGAGCAACAGATGGGTGATATGGAGGTTTATAGTGACTTCAATGCCATGGATATCGCCCCTTCATTTTGCTTCCAACAAAATTTGAATTAATCATTTTTTTTCCATAAGGAGTAAAAGCGGAGATAACGAGCATCCACGTATCAGGCCTCTTTGAATTTTGAAAAAGGGAGTGGTTTCCCCATTTTTCAGCACTGCGAAACTAACATCATTAATGCAGCCCATCACCCAATTGATAAATTCAATATTAAATCCCAGATGTGTCAGCAACATCCTGATGTATAGCCAACTTATTTTGTCATAGGCCTTGGAAAGGTTAATTTTTACAATCAGACCTTTTTTCCTACTTATTTTGATGCTATGCAACGATTCTTGAGCTACTCCAATAGCTTCATAAATTTGTGTTCCATCCAAGAAGCCAAATTATTCTCTAGAGATATTCCTTGATAGAATCAGCTTAAGTCTTACTGAAATGAATTTTTCAATGATTTTTTAGATGAAATTACAAAGGGAGATAGGTCTGAAATCATCAAAAGAGCCTAGCTCCTTTGACTTTGGAATTAGGGCTAGAAAAGTCGAGTTGAAGGGTTCAAAAACTGCACCTTTTGTCCTTGATTCTTCCACCACCCCTGTTAGGTTATCCCCTACTGAATCAAATAAATGTTGGTAGAATTCCATTGTCCATCCATCCGTCCCAGGGCTCTTCTCCTTTTGCATTGATTTAAGGATACCTTCCACCTCCCCCTTAGTCACCAGGCTCAACAACATCTCGTTTTCCTCTTCCTCTACATATCTGGGAAAGAAATGGGCCACCTGCACCACTTCAATTATAGACACAGCTGTTGGGACTTTAAATAAGTCACTCAAATTATTTCTTCCTAGGGTTGCTAGGCTTTCGAGTTATTTTTTTGTCCTGCCCTCCTCCATCCGCATCCCCTAGATTGTGTTTGAATTCTTCCTTCCTTTGCAATAGTTATGAAAAAATTTGAATTTTCGTCCCCCATAGACAACCATAATTCTCTACTCTTTAATCTCCATTTTTCTTCTCTCTCAATGAGAATTTTATTTCATTCTAACTCCAGCTTTTTTATTCTATCCCTTTTTTTAGATGATTCAAACCCATCCTCCTTCGAGCTCTCCATTTTGGACAACTACTATCCTATCCATTTTAATTGCACCTCCTCTCTCTCTCTTTTCCTTTTTGCCCACTCTCTGGTGGATTTCTTCATTCTTCTTAGGTTTTCCATAAATTGGGCATATTTTCTCCTCTCCCCTTCTTCCCCGAGAGGCCTCCAAGTTGCCTTGAAGAGAGAATTGAAAGATTCCTCTTTTAGCCATCCTAGGTTAAATTTAAAATGTGACATTGGTTTATCATTAGATCCTTTGATATCCAGAAGTATAGGAAGATGATATGAATCCCCCCCTTCTCCAATCCATTGTCTAAACATAGGAATTTTATCCACAAGCTCCTCTTTTATAAGGAATCTATCTAGTCTCTTTGCAACCCTTGCTTCTCTTACTCTCCTATTCCGCCAAGTCAGTCTTAGCTTTAGCAGATTTATATCAACGATCTTGTCAGCTTGGATAATATTTGAGAAAAAGTCCGACATGGGGTCAATTCAGGCTATAGGTCCACAAGTTTTTGCCTGACCAATAGAAAAAATGAGGTCTCCTCTTGTAACTAGGTCTGGGTGATCCATAAAATATTTTGCACACAGATCATTCCATAAAGTCATCCGGTCCTGGCAAGGCCCATATACATTCAACAAGAGAATGTTTGTACATAGTTCAAATAAATAGGCCTCTAATGCGAGGACTTGATCTGTTCCCCATGTACTAATCATTTTTAGTTTTTCTTCTTTAATCCTCAGGGCAAGGCCCCCAGACCTTCCTTTAGCATCTAGACACTGGAAAAATCATCCTGGTAAGATATTTGATAGAAGATATTGTACTTCTTCCCTTGTTCCAAGGGTTTCTTGGAGCATTATATATTTTTTAACTAAAGCTTTGAGCACTAGTTTTTTGGGGCTACTAGTCAGCCCTTTGCAGTTGAGGGATATAATTATCATTTAGTCACCATGCCTGGGGACTGCACTGCTCTAAGAAACCTTGTTAAGTATCGTTCCTTCCCATCTGTTGTGTCAATTTTAGCTCTTATCTGAGCTTCGGATAGGTTTTATTTTCTTCCCCTCTATTTTGGAACAGAGATGGAGTTCGAGAGATTTCCCATCCCCCCTACCACCTTCAAATAGTTTCCTTTTTTTCTCTAGATATCAGGATATATGGGATCCTTTCACATTCAGGTTTTTGAGTCCTTGCATTACCAGGGATCTGAGGGGATTTCTGAACCAGATGAATCTCAGGAAAATACATGATTATATTATCCAGCATCTCATTTACTGTATTAACATGTAAATTTCTAGAGTGTAAAGGCCTGGAAGGACCAGACCCCAAAAATTGAGTCAAAATATCCTTAAAATAAGAAAAAAAAGAGTGTGGGGGGGTCAAGAACAGTACCCTCAGTCATGGGCACTGATGAAGGATCATTTTCCTCAATTAACTTGACTCAGTTTGGCTCCTCTTCCATCTCCTGCATCTGGTCCTCTGCCTCATCCATATAAGTATCCATGATGTCCTCCTCAAGCCTTGGCTCTGGAGCCCCTTCATTTTGCCCCATTGCCTCCTCATTAGGTTTTGTCTCCCCATTTTTCACCTCATCCTTCTCTTTCATGCCCTTTTCCTTCCTTTATTTCCTTCGTCACCTTATGCCAAGGGGATAATCCTTTGCCAGATGTCCATGCTTATGACATCGATGACAATGAAAGAATAACTGCTCGTATTCAAGTGCCTAAATAAAGGTCCAATATCTGTATTACAAGTGAATAGCCTCCACCAGTCCATCTCTAGGGTTGAGGCATACCAATATTTTTTCCATTCCCTACTCCATTGTCTATTTGAAATACATATCCGCTTCCAAGAAGTGGCCAAGCTCATTCCCTATTTCTTTGAAAACATTCTCCGTCTAGAGTGGATGCAGGAGGCCTGGAAGTCGAACCCATATAGGAAGGCATACCACTTTTTCCCTTTGCACATAAAATAGAGGATTCCATTGCTTGGAAAGAATTGGAGCCCTACCAAAGCCCCAACTCCTCTCCAAAACCCATTTCAGGGTTTCTTTTGTCTCGAATTTCAACATGAACCACCCATTTGCTAAATTAACTGCCTCAAATATCTGGTCTAGAGCTTCCCTCCTTGCATTAACTTCTCATTCCTTTATGAAATTAGTTGTGTATTTCTTCCCTTTGGCTTGTCCAACTAATGTAATCTCTGTTGTATCCATCGCATCATCTATCGATATGTCTACTCCCAACACCAATTTTGGAATCTTCTTCTTCCCTTTTATTACTTTGGATTTTTTCCTTTTCCCCCATGTGCTACCGATTCCCCCTTCTTCTCTCTACTCCGGACTTCTTTCCTTTTCATTTTTTTCCTCTTCAAATTTCGAATACAACCGAACCACCACTTCTCCTCTTCTTGGAATTGGACAAGCCCTAATGGTGGTATTACCACAAGTCCTTCCCCTTGTTATGCAGAGTTGTTTTCTCATTTTCTTGAGGTTGAAAGGCAAGGATTGTTCTTCCCTCCTCTGGGTCCTGTCCCCTCCTTCTCAGTAGTCATTCCCATTCTTCCCTGTCTCTCGCAATATCTTGTGTGAGAGACTCCAACCCTTCCCTCCCCTGGTAACCCTGGTTTTTCTTTTCTCCTTCTCCTTAGCTTTTAAATAGCCTACATGATGACAAACCTTCCACCACCCCGCCTTTACCCGCAAGAATGAGAAAACCATACCCCCCCAGGCATGATTTCAACCCCTGCTTCCTTGAGAAGCCACAACTAGAAACAATGTCTTCTAAACCCCTAGTGAAGTAAACAGAGTTATGAGAAACCATGTTTTTTCCACTTACTCGCTGAATTCCCGCTTCTACTCTAGAGACCGTGAGCGGTAGGGTTAATTGTTCTATAATTTCCGTTGGGAGCTCTGTCGTCATCAGTTTCCCTTTTTCGTGGCTGCATAGGGTTTCTTCCAGAAACCCTAGCCCCCCTACTAGCTTCCTTACTTCTCCCGAACCTCCAGAGTTTCAGGCTAGCAGTCCAGCTAGACCAATGTAGTTCTCCAAGTTTTGCTCTGTAACCTCCAACCCCCACATTGTAATCATATCCCCTGGGTCGGGATCCACCTCAACCTTTTCCAAGCCGTTGACCACGATTTACCCTATAATCTCTTGCTCTACCCACCGCTTAATCCCGCTACCTATTTAACCTCCCCGTGGGCACGTGCAACTGTAGACCCTAACCTCCTTCCAGAAAAAAATGTAAAAACATAAAAATGAATTCTCAACTCATGAACCCCATTTACCTCCGATTGCCTTGGTTCAAACCCCGATGAAACTCAAGCCTACTGACAACTGCCTCCATTTGTCCTCCATGAGGTCCCCCAACTGCCATGCGCCCCTCATAAAGAGAGAAATTTTTAGACCCCTGAAGCTTCCCACAATTCTTCATCAGTATCCTTCAAAAGGCTTCAAATTTCTGTCCAATTTCTCTGGAGAGGAGGATAATATTTCAACTGAACAACATATCTTTGAATTTGAGTAATTTTTGGACAAATTTCAAATTATTTATGAATATGTGGCTTTAAGTATGTTTTGTCATTCATTAAAGCGAGGTGCTCAGCAATGGTTCCAGTGTTTGGAGGCAAGTTCAATTAGTTCATGGAAGGGTTTTCTACATATCTTTCTTAGATATTGGGGTGAGCACAAGTCATATGAAAAACACCTTTCTGAATTATATTCTATCTAGAGGCAGAGCAATGAATCGGTCATTGATTTTAATATAAGGTTTCAAAAAAAATACTTCAGCATGCCAAAAGAAATTCGACCTCCTGAAGCTAAAACTATGGTATATTATTTGAGGGCTCATTCTATTGACTTGGATTTTGATCTCAAGGAGATAAATCCTTGCACTTTGTATCTGATGTTTCTTTATGCACAGGAGATTGAAGATAATCTATAGGCTTGTGGAAAAATTCTTTATTAGAGAAAATCAATTGTTGAAAACAACAGGGATTGCCAAGAAAAAAATGACAATAATTTGCAAGAAAATACAGGTTTCAAAATAAAGAGGGGTTTTCAAAAGGTGTCCAAGGACACCCATGTTCTTGAGACAAAATATTTTAAGCATTATAAGGATTTTAATCAGAAACTTGTTGCGAAAAATGAACTACAATTTGAAAACCTTGAAGATCATTATAATTTTCATAATTTTAGAGATTTTGTGAACGTAGGAGAAAATAATGGAGCTCCTCAAGTGTTTTTGCAGGAGGACAAATATTTTTTCCAAAAACTAGCATTGTATGAAAAATATGAGCATTATGGGGAACAAACCTTGGATTTCTCTTTTTGTCCTAAATGGTTGTGAGAAGAAATTGGCAATCATGTTCCTCACATACAACCCCAAATTGAGGAGTCAAACAGCGAAAGAGGTTGCCTTTTTCAAAGGAATATACATCAACAAAATTTTCAAGAAAATGAGGTAGCTGAAAATTTGTCTCAACAGTTCTATGATCCAGTGGCTGACTATATGACAAATTTATTTGGTTAGCAACAAGAATTTATGCAAGAGTATGTGAAAAACGTTGTATCTGGAAAATTTTCATGGTACACCCCTGTTTTATTTTTAAATTTAAATAGTATGGAGGCATTAGGTCTAACACCTAGATGTTGGGTTGGTGCCGTTAGAAGATTGGCTTCACCTGATGAAGTTCAACCATGTATATATATAGTAGTTATACATAAATAAGCTCAGAAGTTGAGCATTTTCAGTTGCAGTATTTCTAGTTTAAGAGTAAAGGAAGAAGTCCAAAGTGCAGAAGGTTATGGGGAGATTTTATATTGGGATCAACTTCCATTTTAGTTTGACTCCATGCCCAATAGAGGCTACTATTCTACAAGTTCTCATAAATTTTCTACTAAAGCATTGTCCCCAGTTGGAGCCAGATGTTGTAGCTTAATTTGGCATAGATAAAATGTCAATAATTCTTGGATAAGTTTTTGCAAAAGGTTTTGTTGCCAATGTAGTTATGTTTTAAGCCTTTGATCAAGAGGGAAATTGATATGATGGTCAAGTTATTTGCTAATGATATCCACCTTGAAGGTTTGATGTTCATCTTGGGTTTTCTGGTTTCTGCATTGGTTACATATGGTGCTAAGTAAGAAAATGTGTTCAGGAGTCAGGGCTTGCAGTTTCTTACTGATATAACATTGTTGGCTGGTGTCCTGAGCATCAAATTGAAAATCATTTTTATACGAATGATATGTCAGAAGAAAGGTGTAATTCTATTACAGTTTGCATTGATGAATGGGCAGAATCGAAGGCTTAGGAGCACCATCATTGCTCTGCCTCTGTATCTATATTTTTGGGTGTTTTCATGGTTAAATATCATGTACAGACTCTTTCATAAAACCTTTATAACTCCCACCTATAGAAGAGAAGCATGCACCCTATATGTGATCCGGGGGTGGATGTTAATGGAGAAGAAACATTATTTCTAGATAGGAAAACACTGCTTTACTTCTCAGGGAGGCTGATCAAGTTGTTCAACAAGGAAAATTACTTTATTTTGAACGTAGAAGGGTCTAGCACAACTTTTATGAAGATTGAGTTGAAATTCTATAAAAAGAGATCTGGAGATGCTTTCAAAGACATAATGCCTCATGATGTATTGGTTTTAATTGATAAGCAAAATATACTTCAAAAATTTAATCCATTGTCTTCGTCCATTGAATCACCTAGGAAAAATAAATCATCACCATTGAAATCTACATGTGTGGACACGAAGAGAGGAGAAGATTTTGGTTCGAAATGGGAAGGAGAGACACGGTCATCTACATGGGGTATATCAGGTTTGAAACAGATAAAAATACTTTCCATAGGAATTCAAACATCTTTAACTTTTAATGATAAATTCATAAGGAAAACATCTCTGGGACACAAGAATTCATATCAGAGGTTTCTACCAATGGTTCCGAGAATCTGGATCTATCTATTGCATTAGGTGAAATTATGCTAGTGTTTCAATCAGTTAGTAGCAATTCAGAGCTAGTGGGACTTAAATATGGAGTCATTGAAGGTCCCAATCACAATTTTTCAGAAATAAATACTCTACATATAAAATATTTTGAATATTGTGATAGAAACTCATACCAAGAATTAGATATGCAAAATAGTGAAATCAAAATAGTGTACAGTAGCAATTCTCCTGAAGCTGAGAAGTGTCAAAAGAAAGGATTAGATAAGCCATATAGTCAGCAACAAGCTGATTGTTCTAATGTTGATGAAAAAATGAAATGCTTTAGGGTCCAAACTAATCCAAAATATATGGGTGGGAGGAAGATGCGACCATGCCCTTTAGATCCATTGCAACAACTTCCCATTTTCATTGAAGGTTGTGACTAGGAGTTCCAAAACATCAACCTATTGTAGAGTTTTCAATCCAAGATGTGTGAAAGTTACAAAAACTTCAAGCTAGGTCTCATTTTACTGTTGTTCCCGAAACTAAGAATGTCGTTGCCAAAAATAATAGAAGAAAAAAAAATTAGAAAGATGTAAATGAAAGGGACAATAAGTCTGAGTTATATCCTCCTTTAAAAGAGGACACAATAGGAAATTCCTAGGTTACAAATTTAGGACCTATGGAGATCATAAAAAATTAAAATATTGAGAATTAATTATGGAAAGCTATAGGAAAGCTATAGGAAAGCTATATGGGAAGATTAAAGGATCTTGAAAATGAACTGCAAAGGTTGAACACTTCATCTTACATGTCAGGTATTAGAAGTGACTCCCAAGATTTGGAAAGATTGTTAATCGTAAACAGAGTGGCCAAACACCATGTTATAAATTTTACTATTGGCTATAAGAGAGAAAATAAAGATGGGAAAGGAATCAATGGCTCATATCTCTTTGTTGAAAAGTCAACAAGAAATGTGTGTCTAATATAATCTTCCCTTAATTAAATTGGAAAATAAATTGTAATCTTATCTCATAATCACTTGTAATAGTTAACTGAGTGTGATAGACTCAATTAGTTCATGAAATTTGAGTTGAGGGTGGTTGGTGAGGCATGTAGAGTGATTCTATTTGTTTTATATTCCAAGTTGCAGTTAGTGTATTAATTTAATGCATGATAAATCAATTATCTCAATTAATTGAGATAAAATCAGTTTAACTAGTTGTAACTGATTGTTGCACTAGGGAGAGGTCAAGTGAATTAAATCATATTTAATTCACATACAGTGATATGTCAAGTGACTGATGATTTACTATTAATATCTACATGCATGTCAATTCTGATAAAGACCCAGTTGAGACAAAGGTTAAATGGATGTCAACTATCAGTTTTATTATTAGCAAACTGCCCAGATGCAGTAATACACCCATAAGATTGCTCATGAGCATTACACAGTTTTGGAAGGCTGAAATTCCTAAATAATAGGGAATTAATTCTCTTAGAATTGTGTAAGCAAGGCTGGCTGAGCAGAGGCAAGAAATTGGCTAAGTGTTGGTCAATTTTGTTCGGATCAGTATGAGACAGTTGGTAGAGTGCAACAGACTCTTGTGAGAAGAGTGAATTGTATTGTTTCATGATTCCTTGGTTGAATATACAATAGAATAAAGAGGGGTTTTGAGCAAAGCAAGCTTCCAGAAAAGCATCCGTGTTGTGGATTGATTTACTTATTTCTTTTACATGGTGTTCGAGTGATTAAAGTATCGTTATTTTATGCAATTAATTTGTAGTAGGATAAAAGACGTGCTTTAGAATATCATTGGATCTGTATTAATATTTGGTATACATATTGTTTCTATAATTTCTACATGGTATCAAAGCACCAAAAATCACTATAGTGGAGAAGAAATTGAGTTTTTGATGAACAACATTCGAATTTCCAAAAATATTCTTTGGTGCGACAGGCAAATCTAGATGGATTTCAATGGATTAATATTGGAATATGCGCTCGAGGGCAGTTATAATTATATTGCATGGAAAGAATGAATGGAGGCATTTTTGGAGGACAATGGGTTGAATTAATTTATCGACATTGATATTCCAAGGCCCGCCACAATAATGTCGCTCTTCTTGATGCTTGGAAAAATAAGGTTGAAAAAGTGAGGAGGATATTATTAGAGGGAGTTTGAGATCACATTGTCTTGAGTCTCCATGGCAAGGTGACTCCATATGCAATGTGGAAGGCCTGCTCATAGTTTTTAGAATAGAAGACTGTACAAAAATAAATGAAGGACAAATCCCAGAAAACTGGAATGAAAGGCGACACTATTCCGAACTACTTGACCAAGTTCATCCAATGTCGAGATGAGCTTGGAAGTGTGAGGATTACTGTAGTAGATGATGACTTGGTGAGTCTAGCACTTCTAGGCCTTCCCCAAGAGCTGGCATAGTTATTAGGACTCTGTCAATGGGAGGGAGAGGCTACCAGATTGGGAGTGACTTTGGTCGGATTTGGTACCAGAATAATTCAGGCGGAATACCAAGGATGGATCGTCATCCAAGACAGATGATGAGGAAAATTGCGCCTTGAATGGTAAGGCAAAGAAGGGGAAGGGAAAGAAATCCTATTTCAAATCTGAGACCAGAAAAGAAGGCAAGAAGTGTGACATGTCCAGAGTGAAATGTTTTCACTGTGACAAGCATGGACATTATGCCACTAATTGTCCAGAGAAGAAGAAGAAAAACAAGAAGGCTTAAGGATCTGCAGCAGGTGAGGCTTTGGCTTCACAGTTCAAGTTGGACTTCTCACTCATCGCATGCATGATGTCTAGTGCACTGGGATCAGTGTGGTACTTGGATAGTTGTGCATCTTTCCACATGACGGGAGACAAATAAATCTTTAGTATCTTGTAGGAGAAGGATATTCAGATGCACATCGAGATGGGTGATGACAAGAGGTATAGTGCTACCAGGATTGGTACAATTACTCTCCAGAGATATTCAAGTAAACCTTTCTTATTAAAAGATGTCATGCATGAACAAGGCTTGAAAAAGAATTTATTTTCAGTTGCTATGTTGGAGGATAGAGGATATGATGTGGTTTTCAGTTAAGGGAAAGCATTCCTTCATCACAAAGCCACAGGACAAGTTAAGAAGATTAGGGTTCTTATGAAGAAACTCTACAAACTTGATGTAGATGGTTGCACAACATCGACGAGTAAAGAAGACAGAGTGGTGAGTCGAGATTAGGGTGAGTTATGGCACAGAAGGGTCCATCTACACCATGGTGCCTTGAAGGTCATGCAAAATATTTCTACAGGGCTTCCAAAGGGTACTCTTGCGCAGATAGACACATGCAAGGGATGTACCATGGGGAAGTATGCAAAGGCCACTTTTCACGAGAAGGAGAACCGAGCAGCAAAAATCCTTGAGAGAGTTCACTTAGATGTGTGTGGGACATTCTCTATAGATTCCAAAACAAAGCACATGTATTATGTGATTTTTGTTGATGATTTTTCTAGAAAGTGTTGGAGCTACTTCATGCAGAAGAAAGATCAAACATTCTCAAAATTTTGTGAGTTCAAAGCACTGGTTGAGAAAGATACAGGGAAGCATGTGAAGGCTCTAAGGAGTGACAATGGTGGTGAGTACATCTCCAATGAATTCAATAACTTATGTTCCAAAGAAGGAATTTAGAGAGAGTTGATTGCGTCTCATAACGCACAATAGAATGGGGTTGCATAAAGAAAGAACAAAACAATTGTGGGTGCGACATGAGTGATGTTACATGATTAAGGCATACCATTGCATCTATGGGTAGAGGTATGCAACATAGTGGTATTTGTGCAAAATTGTAGTCATCCTTGGATACTTGGTATGAGTACACCAGAGTAGGTTTTTTCTGGTAAGAAACCTGATGTTTCATATTTTAAAATTTTTGGCTCATCTGTCTATTGCCATGTGACCAAATATTTTGGAAAGAATCTAGAAACAACAGCTGAGATTGGGATATTTGCGAGGTACACTGATACTCCCCAAAAATATAGGGTGTATTTGTCGAACATAAGGATGACAGTTCTTAGATGGGATGTAAAATTTGATGAGGAGAAAGCCATGCAATTATCCCTTGAGATGGAGCTTGATTTGCATGCAGATGAGGAACTCTTGGTTCCAAAGGATGAACCTAAAGATGTGGAGAAACCACATGCAGAGAATCATGGAGTGACAAAAACCACTCATGCAGAGCCATCCACCATACATGGTAGGAGATGTACCACATAAGCTGACAGATTGAGACTAGATGCGGCAGAACATGTAGGAGCACTTACATTGATATGCAGGCAGAGACAGTCACCAGACATGTATACTGGATACATGGCTCTTATGAGAAAGTGTATTGTGACACAAACATCCTCTTTTGAGGAAGCAGTGCAACAACCAGCTTGGGTTGATGCCATGGTTGATGAGTATGACTCCATCGTCAAGAACAATGCATGTGAAGTAGTCCCAAGACCAGTTGGGAAGTCAGTGGTTAGATCTAGATGGATCTATAAGGTGAAGTAGACAACATATGGGAGTGTGGAGAAGTAAAAGGATATATTTGTAGCTCGGGGATTCCCACAAGTTGAGGGGATTGACTATGAAGAGATTTGTTCAACAGTTGTGAGGTACTCATCGATTATATCTATCCTTGCACTCTCAGTGCAGATGGGGTGGTAGATACATCAGATGGATGTGAAGACTAGATTTCTCAATTGAGTTATTGAGGAACAAGTGTACATTGAGCAGCCAGAAGGTTTTGATACCTTTGATAGTGAGTCGCATGTGTGCAGACTCAAGAGAGCACTGTATGGGCTTAAGCAAGCACCTCGTGCTTGGTACACAAGGATTGACAGATATTTCACCGGGTTAGGCTTCACAAAGAGTGAAGCGGATGAAAACCTGTACCAGATTGTGGTTGATGCTAATTTTTTTATTATTGTACTTTGTGTATACGATATTATTCTGACAAGTGATGAGAAACTCATAACTTCTTGCAAAGAGGATCTTCCAAGAGAGTTTGAGATCAAGGGCATGGGACTCCTTCACTATTTCCTTGGTTTAGAGATATGGCAGCGTGATGGGGAGCTATTTGTTTCTCAAGGAAAGTATGCCAAAGAGATTCTGAGGAAGTTCCACACGGAGAGATGTAAACCCATGGAGACTCCTCTTGCAGGAAACTGGAGGAAGGAGGATGCTATTTCAAGTGAGGTAGTGGACGCTATTGTTTACAGGCAGCTTGTGGGTTCACTCATGTACTTGGTGGACACACAACTAGACATTTGCTATGCAGTTAACCATCTTAGTCAAGCTATGGTTAAGCCGACCAAGATCTTTTGGAAGGTGGGGAAGCATGTATTGAGATATCTCAGGGTCTCTACAAAGTATGGATTATGGTACAAACGGATAGAGGGAGTGAAGCCTAAGCTTGAAGGCTTCATCGATGCAGATTGGGCAGGTAGTCCATCAGACAGGAAGAGCACATCAGGAGGGATATTCAGCATAGGATCGACAATAGTTTCTTGGTACAACAGGAAGCAGATATCAGTTGCACTCAGTTCACCCGAGGTAGAGTATATGGTAGCCAGTCACGCGGCATGTGAGGCCATCTGGATGAGGAAGATACTTGTTGGTTTGTTTGGTCATAAGATTGATCCAACGGTGATACATTGTGATAATCAGAGTTGCATAAAACTCTCGGTTAATCCAGTATTCCATGACAGGTCCAAGCATATTGACATCCAGTACCGCCATCTCAGAGATTGTGTTCAAATATGCATTATGTTACTTCAGTACATTCCCACGAAAGATCATAATGCAAATATTCTGACGAAGATGCTCGCCAAGAGAAAATTAGAATACCACAGAGGCAGGATCGGGCTAGCTGATAATCCCTTTCTCGTTGAGAGGGAGTGTTGACAATTCAACAAGAAATGTTTGTCTAATTTAAATTTCCCTTAATTAAATTGGACAATAAATTGTAATCTTATCTCATAATCACTTGTAATAGTTAACTGAGTGTGATAGACTGAATTTTCTCATCAAATTTGAGTTGAGGGTGGTTGGTGAGGCATGTGGAGTTATTCTATTTGTTTTAGAGTCTAAGTTACAATTAGTGTATTAGTTTAATGCATGAGAAATCAGTTAACTCAATTAATTGAGTTAAAATCAGTTTAACTAGTTGTAATTGATTTTTACACTAGTGAGAGGTCAAGTGAATTAAATCAGATTTAATTCACATGCAGTGATACGCCAAGTGACTGAGGATTTACTATTAATAGCTGCATGCATGTCAGTTCTGATAAATACCCAGTTGAGACATAGGTTAAAGGGATGTTAACTATTATTTGTATTATTAGAAAATTTCCTAGAGTAGTAATACACCCATAGGATTTCCCATGACCACTGCACAATTTTGGAAGGCTGAAATTCCTAAATAATAGGAAATTAATTCTCTTAGAATTGTGCAAGAAAGGCAGGCTAAGCAGAGGCAGGAAATTGGCTAAGTGTTGGTCAATTTTGTCCGGATCAGTGTGACATAGTTGGTAGAGTGCATCAGAATCTTGTGAGAAGAGTGCATTGTATTGTTTCATGATTCCTTGGTTGAATATATAATAGAATATAGAGGGTTTTTGAGCAGCAATCTTTCCCTAGAATAATAACTGTGTTGTGGATTGATTTTCTTCTTTCTTTTACACGTCGTGACTGTGCAATCATGTTTATTTTCCACAATTAATTTGTAGAAGGATTTAGTATCTTGCTTTAGCATATCGCATGATCGGATTGAATCCATTGGTATACATATTCTCTGTATAATTTCTACACTCTTGTGCCAGGATCAAATGACATCTCGGAAGCACAAACTGCACAAAACATATGTGAGAGAGTGCCCCCATAGAGTGGTTTGATCTAAACCATTGTTTGCAGATCAAAGATTATGTTTCAATACGACATCAATCATCCTCATTTCTGAAAACCACTAAGGGTTCCTCCATAAATAGTTGTGTTTTTTATAAATGACATGCATATTAACATTCACTGGGACACACTTCAATGGTCACATTTGTTAAAAAATTCGACACCAACTCTTGCCCACGCATTTATTACTCCTTTAATTTTAAGGCATGACATAAATGTGTTTATTTATTGAAATTTGTAAAAGGGGCTCTAATTGGGGGGTTTTATAAACAAAATTATTTGTAATATTTAAAATAATGATTTGTAACTCAGATATTTCATAAAGTTTAAAGAGGTAATTTTTTTTATAATTTTTAAAATAATTTGTTTTTCAACTAATGATGGGACAATTTGGTTAGGAGGAGAATAAAAGTGAGAAGGGAAGACATTAGAGAGGTTCAAAGTCTAGCCTACATGACTGAATATTGTAAACTAGAATCTTTGGGGAAGCTTGAATAATATATGCTAGTTTGATTCCAACATAGGTGTTGCAGTGATTGTTTTTCTCATGTGTCCCAACATTCATACATGTTTTTCCTCTCCTGGACAATGTAAGATGCAGCTGGCACTTTAGGTTATGCTTTAATGAATTTACTTCATTGTACTCATTAAAATGTCATTGTAATCATTAAAAATGAATCTTGAAGCCCTTAATTAAGCGCTCCACATCCGGAAAACTCATTCATATTCTTATTCTTAATTTCCCATTCCAAAAAATTGTCTCCTTCATTTTCTTCTTTACATCTCCACCCTGCAACTCTCATAGCCTCTGGCCATTCTGTTTTAGAAGGCTAGGGATTCAAACCTGAAATTTTGGTTACAAGCCTTCATGGCTTGTACTTCTGGCCATTAATTTCAATCCTTTTATCCAATTCTAAAATGTCTCAGGCACTGGTTCCCCCATAATCAATAAATATTTCTAAGGTACAACATTTTTTAGTGTTGTTGTTGGGGAAAAAGACACAAAATTATTTTTCCCTGGGTATTGAGATCTATTTCTTGATGGTGAATAATATTTATACATAAAATTTGGTTGTCTATTATTCACCTGGCGACTCAACTGATGAAGGTTTCATTACATGAGGAACTTTGCTGGGAAGAAAATGAGAAAGCACTGTGGAAAAAACATGTATGAGAGTGTGAGTTTTTTAAAGGAAGTTCTATTTTTTATTATCAGTTCAGTGGTCTGTTTTCCCTTACACATCAAAAATATTGTTTGTTTCTTTATGGTCTTAGAATACTGTAAGACTTATCAAGTACATTCTTGCTTAAAAAAATAAGACCTCCCTTCTTCCTGTATCATTGATCTTGCAATTGATTTATCTCCAGAATCTAAGAAAAGAAGTGATTGTTGTATTACAATTCCTAAAGATAATCAGTCACAGTCTGAATATAAATAAGATGACTCATCATATTTGGCAGCCACCACTTTTCCTCACGAGCAACCCTTTGCTTTTCAACTCAGAAACAGAGAAATTTCTAGACCCCTAAAGCTGCCCACATTTCTTCATCAGTATCCTTCAAAAGATTGAAAATTTTCGTTGAATTTATCTTGAGAGGAGGATATTTCAGCTGAACAACATATCTTGGAATTTGATTACTTTCTCAACGAATTTCAAATTATTTATGAAGATGTGGATTTAAGGATGTTTTGTCATTCATTAAAGTGGGGTGCTCAGTAATGGTTCCAGTGTTTGGAGGCAAGCTCAATTAGTTTATGGCAGGATTTTCAAGATATCTTTCTTAGATATTGGAGTAAGCACAAGTCATATGAAAAGAACCTTTTGTAATTATATTCTATCCAGAGGTAGAGCAACGAATCAGTCACTGATTTTAATAGAAGGTTTCAAAAAAATTATTTCAGGATGCCAAAAGAAATTTTACCTCTTGAAGTTGCAACTATGGTATACTATATGGGGGCTCATTCTATTGACTTGGATTTTTATCTCAATGAGAGAAAGCCTTGCACTTTGGATTTGATGTTTCTTTATGCATAGGAGATTCAAGATAATCTGTGGGCTTGTGGAAAATTTCTTTATCATAGAAAATCAATTGTTGAAAACAACACGGATTGCAAAGAAAACAATGACAATGCTTTGCGATAAAATGCATGTTTAGAAATAAAGAGGGATTTTCAAAAGGTGTCCAAGGAAGCCCATGTTCCTAAGACAAAAGATTTTAAGCATTTTGAGTATTTTAATCAACAACTTGTTGCGACCACTGAACTACACTTTGAAAAGCCAAAAAATCATTATAATTTTCATAATTTTAGTGATTTTGTGAATGGAGGAGAAACTAATGGAGATCCTCAAGTGTTGTTGTAGGAGGAAAAATATTTTTGTTAATAACTAGAATTGTATGAAAAACATCAGTATTATGGGAAAAAAACCTTGGATTTCTCTTTTTGACCTAAATTGTTGCCAGCAGAAAACGGCAATCAATTTCCTCACATACAACTCCAAATTGAGGAGTCAAACAATGAAAGAGGCTACCCTATTCAAAGGAATATACATAAAAAAAAATTTCAAGGAAGGAGGCATCAAAAATTTTGTCTCATCAGTTCTATGATCCAATGGCTAACTATATGAAAACTTTCTTTGGTCAACAACAAGCATTTATGCAAGGGTATGTGCAAAACTTTGTATCTGGAAATTTTTCATGGTACATTACTGTTTTGATTTTTAAATTTAAACATTATGGAGGTATTAGGTCTAACACCCAAATGTTGGGATGGTGCCATTGGAATGTTGAATTCACCTCATTAAGTTCAACCATGTATATATATAGGATTTGTACATAAATAAGCTTAGAATTTGAGCATTTTCAGTTGAAATATTTCTATTTTAGTATTTCCAGTTTAAGAATAAAGGAAGAAGCCCAAAGTGCAGTAGGTTATGGAGATATTTCATATTGGGATCAAATTTCGTTTTTGTTTGACTCCATGCCCAATAGAGGCTAATATTCTACAAGTTCTCAACACTTTTCTACCAAAGCACTGTCCCCACTTGGAGCCAGAGGTTGTAGCTAAATCTAGCATAGCTAAAATGTCAATGATTCTTGGATAATTTTTTGCAAAAGGTTTCATTTCAAGTGTATTTATGTTTTAGCCTATGATCTAGAGGGAAATTGATATGATGGTCAAGTTATTTGCTGATGAAATCCACCTTGAACGTTTGATGTTCATCTTGGGTTTTCTAGTTTTTGCATTGGCTTCATATGTTGCTAAGCAAGAAAATGTGTTCATGAGTCAGGGCTTGCAGTTGATTACTGATATAAAATTTCTAGCTGTTGTCCTAAGCATCCAATTGAAATTAATTTTTACACCAATGATATGTCAAAATAAAGGTGTAATTCTATTACAGTTTGCATTGCTGAATGTGCATAATCGAAGGCTTAGGAGCACCATCATTTCTCTACCTCTGTATCTGTATTTTTGGGTGTGTTCATGGTGAAATCTCATGTACATATTCTTGCATAAAACCTTGATGACGACCACCTATAGAAGAGCAACATGAACCCTGTATGTGATCTGGAGGTGAATGTCAATGGAGAAGAAACATTCTTTCTAGACAGGAAAACACTGCTTTCCTTGTCAGTGAGGCTGATCAAGTTGTTCAACAAGGAAAATGACTTTATTTTTAACGTAGAAGGGTCCAACACAGCTTGGATGAAGAATGAGTTGAAATCCTCTAAAAAGATATTTGGAGATGTTGTCAAAGACGTGATGCCTTAGGATGTATTGGCTATAATGGATAAGCAAAATATACTTCAAAAATTAAACCATTGTATCTATCCATTGAATCACCTAAGAAAATGAAATCATCACCACTGAAATCTCCATGTGTGGACACAAAGAGAGGAGAATATTTTGGTCTGAAATGGGAAGGAGAGACAAGGTCATCTACATGGGGAATGTCAGGTTTGAAATAGATAAAAATACCTTCCCTAAGAATTCAAACATCTTTAAATTTTAATGATAATTATATTTAAAATATAAAACTATACATTATTATAGTTTAATTAGATTTATAAATTTGTCTATTTATTTTTAGTAGTGCATGCATGTGAATTTACTCAGTTGTGAATGTAGAGAATCTAGAACTCGATGACCCTTCCATGCTAGATCAGGAAGAGGAGCAATTCCTACCTTCTATGGAGGATTCGGCACCAGATCCTCAAGCAGAGTTGACAAAATATATGATTTTATAGAAGAGGTACAAAAGTACAAGATAGGGGCAACATGACTATTGGAAAATTGGGTTGAAAGGATAACTTGCAGGTAAAGCTATATGGTACACTAGAGAGAAGGTGGAGAAAAAATTTCCTTACGTCATTCAGTAGAGGCTTTTGGGGACCAAAATCATCACAAGATGGGGAGGTGTGATTCAGATTGGATAATCATATTGTTTATCATCCATCTCAATGCTTTCAAAGTAGAAAATGTGGAGGAACCAACTCTTGGGACCATTTTTACTAGTGGGACCTAGTTTGGAAAATTAGGGTCTGAAAACCTTTTGGGAGAATTTTGAGGCATCAAACACATTTTTTGGGGGGTAAAAATGGTCTTGAGAGTTGGTTACTCCACTTTTTCCACTATGAAATCTTTGAGATGGATGACAAACAATATAATGATCCAATGCAAATCATGGTGCGATCTAATACTAGCTAAGGTTAGTTCTAGTTGAGAAGGCACTTGTGTCACCAGAGATGCGTGAGAGGATGTGCTAATGAGGGCTTCAAATTTGTTCCATGTATGGAGTCCTGGATCAATTTTAGAAGCAACTGAAGCCTTTGATGCTTGTGATTGGAATTTACTGGAGTGATTCCTTCTGGATTTGAGAGTGGGTCCTTAGGTTGATGCGTTGTTGTGATGTGAAGAGGGTATTATTTGAAGAGAAAACCATATTCATGGTGACGTCGACAACAAAATGGGATGTGTTGATAGTCCAATGACTATTTCCAAACTTTGTACCTGAAATAGAGATCAATGGAGGCTAGGTGAGGCTGAGAGATATCCATGTAGACATAAATACTTGCATAAGATGTATCTTTTCCTTATTTTGTGACTTCTAAAGGTTTGGAAAAGTGACCGAAGGTGTTGTGTATCCCCTTTAGGGTTTCTTCCTTTAATAATTCCCTGGGTAGAGAGTATAGTTTGATCCAAACTGGGGTTGTTTTAAAGCTTTCTTTATTTGAGAAAAAGTGTTTGGTCCAAAAACATAGGCAAAGTATGAAAAATTGAAGAAATATGAGTTATATTTAAAGACCTATAAATGGTCCTCCAAATTAGCAAATATCATAATGAAGAATCCTTTGGCCCCTAATTCCAAATCTATTTGTCCTTTAGGCTTTCATTAATTTTGAATCCAATTGACGACAACACGTTCCCTTGGCCAGAAGCCCAAAAATTTCCCTATCAGGGCATGATTTTGCATGAATTGGATGTAGTGATATATTTGGGAAGATTGTGTATTGAATTTAGGGTCTTTAGTTTCTTTTGGAAAACAACAACCTGATTTCCTAGTTTGCCATGTTACAAATGTTGACGAATCAGTGGAATTGTAAGGGGGAGCGTTGATGTTTATAAAGTGACTGTTGAAATATTTTTTTGCCTTTATCTCCATTTGTGTTTCCTCTTGGCTTGGCATCACTAAATAATACAATGTGGAAGGAGAATGGGAGGTAACTTCCTCTAGCCTAACGCATTAAGGAAGCCAGGACGAAAAATAACTTGAGGAGAACCCTAACTACAAAATTTCCAAACCTTAGAGCATCCAAAGAAAAAAATATTAATTTAATATAGTTTTTATAAGTTATACACTTAATTCAATACAAATAAAAAATTTATAATAACCTAAAGTAACAATTTTAAATTTTATATAACACTAATCAAATAAATATATAAACCAATAAAGTAAAATAAATACGTATTGAACACACTCACATCATATATTCATCAATTTTATCAAACTTAATATTCTAAATACCTTGAAACTAAATTTGAATTGTTTCCATACATCTAATATAAACTTGAAATGGAGTTAACTTCATGATATATCATCCCATGGTCCACCTATTTTAATCATTGAAAAAAAATTTATATAATGCATAACCAACCTTCTAGTTACACTACATTAATCGTGTGTTGATATTAAGGTAGTTGACAGAAATGGATAACATCTTTCTTTTCAATAAAATAATAAACCATTATTGTCAAATGGATTGATGGAAGTTGATGTGTCTATTACAGGCAAACTACTTCCCACTTCCACTCCTTTATTAGTCAACTCAACTTGCTTATTAGTCAATTCATTGTTTGTCTCGTAGTCGTCCCCTTGAATAAAAAATAAAGTTAGACTACATGGGCTGAATTTAGATTCATTCACATTGCAATTTTCATATTTAGATATGGATAAGAAAAGATTAAATACTTCTCTAAGGACCAACTTGGTCTACTTTAGGACTCCAACCCTCTTTTTTGGCTTAGGCTCTAACCTAGTCTTCTTGAGGACTCCAATCCTCTAGGGCTCCAACCCTCTGCTTCAATTCTTAAATATATGTACAAGTAATATTTCAGGATTTCCAATGTATTATGCAGGAAGTCACCGATAAAATATTCGAGAATACATTCAATAATTCCCTTCATTAATTTTCACTTTGTTCATCAATGACAACTTTAGCAACCATAATAGTTGTCTCTAAGAATCTTCATGATCCCCAAACAATTTTCTCCAAGGTTACTCCATGAGGGCTTCAATTATGCATCAAGGTATCCAGGAATGACTCGAATATCAACTTCTATAAGTCTTCAAGAGGTCTTCAAGATGTATTCAACAAGCTCCTCCAATAGGGTCCAATTAATATTCCTCAAAGTATGCTCCAAATCTGATCTTCAAAATGGTCTTTAAACCTTCAAAATTCTTCACAAGTCAACAAGTCTTCAAGTCTTCATAGGTCATCAAGGGTTCTTCTTTAGGATCTCTAATTGGTTTCTCAACAAATTTTGCTCCAAATAAGTCTTCAAGTGCTTCAAATGCCTGTCCAATTTAGGTATGTACTAAGTCCTCAAAAATTATTTAAACCTACTCTAATTAAGCCCTTATCAATCCCAAACCTGATCTGAAACAATGCAATAAAGCCCACAAGCCTAAACACTTAGGGTCTGCCCATAATTCTAAAGTAAAATCGGTCACAAGACTACAAAGGAGTTTGAACCACAAAGATATGCTACAGTAGGTCTAGATGCCAGCACAAGTCTATAAAGGAATATCACTATAGGTATGTCTTCACAAGTCTGTAAGAATGCCACTATAGGCCCGTCTTCACAAATCTACAAGAATTTCACTGTACGTCTGCAATGTCTTACAAAAATGTTATTGTAAGTATGCAACAAGGTCTCCCTAGAAGACTCCACTGATCCATAAGGGGTATCCATAGAATGTCTTCACATATCTGCAAGAAGGAGCTATTACAGGTCTGCAACAAAATATTCATGTAACCACAAGGAAGAAGCTACTATAGATGCGGGCTTATTCCACAGATTTCTCAGGTGCGAGTATAATAACAAAAATAATATTATAAAATAATTATTATATTATAAAATATCAATTAATAATAACAATAATAAACCTAAGGAGTTACTAAAGTGAAGGGATGTGTATTATAAACACAATGGATTAAAACCTAGGAATTACTTGATAATAATAATAACAATGTTATTATTATTAAACTCAAGAGATTAACATTATAAACCTACAAGAATATTATTATTATTAATTAATAGTAAATATAATATTTAATAATAATAATAATAAACCTAGGCACTATAAACCCTAGGGATCATAATCCTAAGGGATATTAATATTATAAACCTTGGAAATTATAATATCCAAAGGACTAATATTATAAACCCAAGGTATTAATATTATAAACCTTATGGATTTAAAACCCAAAGAATTAATAAACCCTAAATTAGTTTAAGTTAATTAATACTAAATTAATTAAAATGAAATTAATTAGTTAATTTATATATATTAATCAAATTAATTACTATTATTTAAAATTAAATAAATATAAATACTAAAATTAAATTAAATTAAATTTAAATTAGAATCAAATCAAAATTAAAATTGCTACTAAAATTGATATTAAAACAAAAAATTGAAATATTAATATTAATTACTATAAAAATTAAAATATTGATAATTAAATTAATTACTATTAAAATTTAAATAGTAATATTAATTACTATTACTATGATGGGAAAAAAGTAAAATTAATATTAATTAATCACTCTTTTTTTCCTTAATATTAATTAATTTCCTTTTTAAGTAAACCAAAGTGGAGTCATATAAATACAAGTTTATGTGAACTCTTTATAAATCCCAAACCTATGGGTTCTCCCAAATAGGTCGGAAGTTAGGATTAATATTATAAACCCTTGGGATTAATATTATAAACCCAAGGGATTTATATTATAAACCTTATGGATTATAAACCCAGAGGACTAATATTATAAGCAAAACAAGTTCAACCCACTTTTCTTTCCAATTAACATTACCATCTTTGATGTCAAACCAACTACTATAGATTTCCCCTCAAATTTAAGTACTTAACCTATAAGCACCACTTTTCAATATTATGTGGAATAACATCACTTTCTAGCATTGTATTGCGTATAACAAGAAGGTCTTCCTTAGAGGTAGAGATGTTCTTAACATCTAATTTGTCTATGTCTTTAGCTCGTGCAAAGTTTGGGCTGGACTCACATCTGCAATGTGTGGTACCTTAATCATTGCTTCAACTCGAATAATCAAAATGCTATCCATGCACCTTGTTTAACATTTTTTCATGAATATTATTTGTCCTCTTGCTTTATTACTAGATTTGAAATTTCATTTCTTTGTCTTCATTCTAGTAGTTTCTTTGTATTAGGCTCCCCTTATGTCTCCTTTCAATATACAACGTGTTGTGATCCATTGATCAGAGATGATGTTGATGTATCCTAGAAGATGACTAATCTGCTAGAGAAATTTCTAGCTTCCTTAATCTCCCATTTTGCACGCCCTTCAAACACACTAGTTCTAGAGACCGAGGAGATAAGTTGTCCCTTTGAGTCTATCTTTCTAGGTGGGAAGGATTTACTATAATCCATTCCAAGCAAGCAAAGGATCCTCATCGATCCATCCATAGGTGCCTCAAATATCTAGGGCATCAACAATTTAGGTTTTAGGGATTTTCCAAGCATCTAGGGTACCATATTTCATCTAGGATTATTGAACACAACTAGGGTTTCATCTAAGCATATATATCTAAGGTTTCACACTTTACAGTTAATGTTTCTCATTTAGGGATTTCACCTAGGGTTCATCGTCATATAATTTGACATCAATGAAAATTTTACCAATACTGCAAGGTCCTCCTTGTGTGATTTAATAATGACTAAGGCTAGTTCTAGTTGAGAAGGCACTTGTGTCACCAGAGATGCATGAGAGGATGTGCCAATGAGGGCTTTGAAGTTGTTTCGTGTATGCAGTCCAGGATCAGTTTCAAAAGTAGTTGAAGCCTTTGTATGCTTGTGATTAGAATTGACTAGAGTGAGGCCTCGTAGATATGTGAGTGGGTTATTAGGTTTTTGTGTTGCTACAAATGTTAAGAGGGAATTATTTGAAGAGATGACCATATTCATGGCAATGTTAACACAAAAAGGGATGTGTTGATAGTCCAACGTCTATTACCAAAATTTTTACTTGAAATAGAGAACAATGGAGGCTAAGAGAGGATGAGAGATATCCATGTAGACACAAATCTGTGCATAATATGTATAGTTTCCTCGCTTTGTGATTTCTAAAGATTTGAAAAAGTGACCAAGGGTGTTGCCTATATACTCTATGGTTTCTTCCTTTGAGAATTCCCTTGGTAGAGAGTATTGTCTAATCCAAACTGGGGTCACTATAAAGCTTTCTCTATCTCGACAAAAGTGTTCGGTCCAAAAATAGAGGAAAAGTCCACAAAATTGAAGAAATATGGGTTGTCTTCAAAGACTCGTGTATGGTCCTCCAAATTAGCAAAGATCACAATGAAGAATCCTTTGGTCCCTAATGCTAGATTTGTTTTTCCTTTAGGCTTCCATTTGTTTTTAATCCAATTGACAAGAGCATGTTGTATGGGCCGGAAGCCCAAAATTTTCCCAATTCGCATAAATTGGATGTAGTGCTCTATTAGGGAAGTTTGTATCTCAAATTTAGGGTTTTTAGTTGCTTTTGGAAAACAAGAACCCAATTTTTTGGCTTGCCAAATGTCAACAAATCTGTGGAATTGTAAAGAGGGCATTAATGTTTCATAAAGTGATTATTGAAAGATTATTTGCCTTTATCTCTATTTGCGTTACCTCTTGGCATCATGAAAAACTAAAATGCAAAAAAGAAAGTGAAAAACTACTTCCATGGACCTGATGTTCAGTTAGGATAGTGGAAAACAATAAATAAAACACATAGACCCACAACAGAAAATAGAGACAACAGATTTAACATGGTTCACCCAACCAATCTGGGCTACGTCCACCAAACAGAGGCATCGGCAATCTCATTCATCAATAGAAGAATACAACAACAGAATTTCTCATTTGCACTTCTCTTCCACTCACCTCACATCCCTCATGAAGCCAAAACCAAAAATAACTTTACAAAAACCCTTACTACAAAATTTCCAAACCTTATACCATCCAACAAAAAATATTCTTTAACTTAATATAATTTTTATAACTTATACACTTAATTCAATACAACTCAAACATTTATAATACCCTAAAGTAACAATTTTAATTTTTATATAACACCCCTAAAATACAATATATAAATCCGTAAAATAAATACGTATTGAACAGACTAACATCATATATTCTTAATATTCTAAATACCTTGAAACTCAATCTGAATTGTTTCCATGCATCTAATCTAACCTTGAAATGGATTTAAAATCATGATATATCCTCTCACCTATTTTAAGCATTAAAAAAATAATATAATGTATACACAACCTTCTAATTACATTACATTAATCACGTGCTAATATAAAGGCCGCTGACAGAAATGGATAGAATCTTTCTTTTCAATAAAATAATAAACCATTATTGTCAAGTAGATTGATGGAAGCTTAGGCGTCTATGACAGGCCAACTATTTCCCACTTTCGGTTCGTTATTAGTAAACTCAAGTCGCTTCTTAGCCAATTCATTGGTTGGCCCGCCTCCGGCCCTTTGAATAAAGCGCATATTTTGCCCAGTTTGACTACATGGGCTGAATTTAGATTCATTCACATTGCAGATTTCACATTCAGATATGGAAAATAAAGTTTCTTTCGAACCATAATTTGCAAAGCTCTTCAATCTTATGAAAGTTGAGAAGGAAAACATTCTTTAGCATTGCATTTGATGTCAAAGAATTCCATTCTCTTAACCTCTTGTATAAGACAGGTCAAAGTTCCTGGTTTTGTGTGATTTAAATAATTGTTTGGAACAATTTGGGCCAAAACCGGTACATTCGATAACCATAAAAGAAAGAAGTCTATAACTATAACCTATAACCGAAAGAACATAAACTAACCATTAAAGTGAATAAAAGAGATTTATCTGGTTAAAAGCACAAATTATTAAAAATATTTCTAAACAACAAACATTTGGAATCAAATATGTATATGAAGCAATATGAAAAAGTAAAATTTACCTTTTTATTAACAAAACAAACTTACTACTTACTTTAATATTTTGAACCAAATATGACTATGAAGCAATATGAGAAAGTAAGTTTTACCTTCCCATTAACAACAGAAACTCACTACTTACTTTAAAAGTTTAAATTATGAAAAATGAATTAAAAAACACTAAGCAAACAAAAAACATAAAGGTAAATATTTCAATCAACAATACCTTTCAATTATTCAAGTCACCCCTATTTATGGATGTATCATTCATAAATGAATTTAGCTTCAAATACATATGGTTGACCTTGAAAACCATTCTATTATGACATACTTATTCTTAACAATATTTCATATGACAATGATACCTACTATTAAGGACCAAATTTGTAGCCAATATCCAAAAGCTTTATCAAGTGAAAGTTTGTCAACTTATAGTGCCCTTAACAACATTAGAAAAACAACATCATTCTTGTTAATAGGGATTTGTCTTCCTTAGTAAGGAGACTTATTTCTCTATATACTAGTTTTGCACAAATCTGACAACTTTGCTACAAGAGATCTTAGTTTGGTTTAACGAGCACAATTTTTACTATTTTTGTGGATGTGAATTGTGTTCAACATGCATGGCCTTGGCCTCGACATTCCAATGATTCCATGACAATTGTTGTATTACTAAAAAGAAAATTAGAATACAAAATTGCATACTTGTTAGAAAATATTAGACCAATGTCTATGATGTTTGCACTTTATGACTCCGGCAAAAAAAAATTATATCGACAGAAATGAGTTGTTGTTGACCAAAATTGAGAGAATACTTTCAAAAATAATGTAAAAATGAAGCTAATATTGCAATTGCTTCTAAACTCATGGACCTTTGAGAAGATGACCTTGGTATAGGATTGATGATTGGAACTCTTTTCTATGGTTTAAAACATTCGGAAATGATGGACAACTTTAAAGATGAAATCATAGAAATTACATCTTCTAAGGGATTTAGGCCACTTGGCATCTTCCAAAATCACTTTTCCACGAAAATGAATTTCTACATTATTCATTGGATCTAATAGACTTAATGTTTTTTTAACACTTATAGTTCTAGAAAATAGTCCGCTAAAGTGTTTCACACAAAGAGAGGATGAATTTGCTATGCTAACATATTTTCAAAGCAAAAAAATATTTATACATCAAATTTATATATATAAAAATTAAAAAGAAAAAAAAAACATATATACCAAATATATTAAAAACTATACAATTTAATAAATTATCACAAACCCATTAAATATAATATAATTAGGCCGATAGGCCTTTTCTTTTTGAATCAACGTTTTTCTATTTTTGTCAACTATTTCATTCTAGTAATGACACATGTGCAAACTCGGTTCCGGTTACAGCAAGTAGGTTCTAGCATTGAGGGTGGCATATGGCGGATCAACTAGAGTGGAGGCGTTATGGTGGCATACGAAAGTGATAGTGGATCAACCGGAGTGGAGGCATTAACGAGGACCGGCATTTGTGACTTGCTCACCTTAAATTAACGCAGATCGACATTTGTGACGTGCTCACTCGGAGAGTGGCTCATTGTTAGTTTCCAAGGATTTATGATGCACTATTGAATGGATTTATTGCTACTTCCTCACCATGACCACATATACTGTCCTGTTAGGTCATTGTTTCTCATTCCAATTGCCATGCATTCAAATGTTGTTTCTCATTCCAATTGCTACTTATTCAAATGTTTATGTGTTTTTGCTTTCTCAGACATCGACTTCTTCTCAGTGCTTTTACATTGCGACCAAGACAACCCAATTCAAAATTTCTTGCACAGATTCGCAGCTGCAGCTGGAGACCAACGAAGATAGGTCAGTGCCTTCCCTTCACTGCATTGAAAATCAAAATTTCCTCTCTAAATTGGATGATTTGTCTGCATTCTACTTTTAATTTCTCTACATTTTTGTGAAGTCACAAACTCTTCGCTGTTTGCCCATCTGGTATGAACTGTATTCCATTTTTCTCAAATGCAGACTTAAAATCAAAGCAAGCTTCTCCATTCGGTAGATTAACTCTTGTGTAACCAAGCAGACATGAATAATTGGATGAGTCCTCTACAATCACCAACTTGTAAATGAAAATAATTGTTTCCCTTTTTTGTAAAAGACCACAAACAACACAAAGATGAGCTTTTTTACCCTGAACACTCAAACAACAAGGAAACAACTAGAATAGGATGCTCAAAGCAACCTACAAGTTTCGTAAACTCCATTGCTCTTTTATTTCCATTAGTATAATCATTTATATTTATTATAATATCATCCTGACTAGGGCATTCTGGCTTTAATTTCTTCAACAAAGAACCAGTGCTCAAATCATTGTTTTCAACAACTTCAGCCTTTAGGGTAGAACGAGGCACATCTGAAAAAGTCAAAACTAGGGAAATACCCTTTGATTCTTTGTTCAACATCTCTATCAATGCACTCTAACAATATGATCCAACATTAACAACTTCAGGTTTTCCTTTCTTGTAATTGCATTGGGGATATCAAATATTCCATGATGATTACTTATGCCAATAACTCTTGAAGCCAATTCCAAATTACTGAAGGTAGGTAATATCTTATGCTGCATTCTAGAAGTTATGTCTGAATTTTGGACTTGCTTATCCTAAAAAGATCCTGCAGAGACATCTAAAGCTTGTTCAAATAACCCATGATCAGACCCTTGTTTACACAATATGTGGGAAATAGGCAGCTTAGCTTCAACCCAAGAAGAAGATCTCCCATTAGAAGAGATTTTGTTAGTTGACAATCCACAATACTTTGCTTGTGACTCAATATCTAATTTTTATCAACTGAAATACATCCTTCCACGGTTCTACGAAGAAATTCATTATCATCAGTGAATTGGAAATAAGATACAGATACATAAATCTCAGATCTTGTTACTAATTACTCATTTCAAAAATTTCTACCCAAACATTGTTCAATTGAATAAGCACCATTATGTTCCTCATGAAGGTTTCCTATACTACACACTTCAAAGATGCCAGGTTGTGCATCAACAACACAATATTGACTCCGTAGGGCACTAGAATACACTGTTTTATATCCAGTATCTACACTCTCACACTTTTTGTGCTGGAATATTTGATAGCCACGATTATCAAGCTATTTTCCATGCAAGTCATATTTGGCCATGTATTCTCTCTTGGACATAGTGGGAGCACGTGAGGCATCTTCAAACTGAATTTGTTTATAATTCCCCCAATTTGAAATGAGAACTACAAAATATGGATCAAAGGAAGTAGATACATATTTTACATGCCTCTCAAATTTAAATTCAGTCAAAGAAATTTCTATGTTAAGGCTGTCATCAATAGAATTATCCTCATTGGCCTCTCCAAAGCTCTTGTAGCCCAAAAGATGCACCAATATGGGATTTCTTTTGACATCATATATCTCTGAATCTAAATTTCTCTTTCTTCTCAGATATGTATTCTCAGCATTTGTAGCACATGGAGGATCTGTCTCATATAAAGGCCACTTCATAGACGGGCATTTTGCATCTCACTAATGCACTGAGATGAGATGAATTCTCCTGGACAGCATCATTGGAACACTGGTCATCCTCAAAACTGTCTGCGACAACATAGTATATAACCACAGAATCTTGCCTAGAATTACCTACATAGTCCCTTTTATCATCCTTTATCAAAAAAGGAAAGTTATCCACGTCAGTACTTGAGTTAACATGACATCTAGATAGCAAAGGCACATCCACCTCCAAACCTCATCTACATTCTCTATTGTTTTTGAAAATACTTTCTCTTTTGACTTTGTAATTAGATCAAAGGCAGGAGATATACTAGAATGATCTCTCTCTTCATTATTTTCCTTAGCACTTGAAACAACCATGAGAAACTCTCCATTAGTTTCATTCACACCATCTTTGATCTCACCAAAGACTAATTTGTAAAGCTCCTGTTCAATGCCAAGATCCCCCAGAATAACATCACCTGGGTTGGACATTTCTGGTATATTTTTTGCTTCCATAAGATACATTTATTATCATGACATAATTTTATTAATGGTGGGCATCCTGTAGTAGTTTCAATTTTACTTATTCCACGCACAAAATTTCCCTGTATTATATCTGTAGAAGAGAAAATTGGCACTATATTTTGAATTGTCTCTGGTACACAAGAGTTTTTAGGAGTCTTCACTTCAGTTGAAGTCTCTGCATGTAACACCCCAGCTTCCATAGCCAGACTGCAATTTGGACATGTCTCCCAACTAGAAAAATACTACTTATGGTTGCAAATTCAGGAGCATCAACATTAGATACCATGCACATTTCCCTCGAATACTTCCCAATTTTATTTCTAACTGCATGGATTTGATCAAAAGATTCATTATTAGGATCATATTCAACAATGGAGGAAGCGTGTAAATTCCCTTATGATATATTCTTTCTTTTCTTTCTGGCAGCTTGTTTAAGTAAGGGAAATACCCGTGGGAGCAACACCATTATCATCGACTTTGCAAATTTCTGTCCCATGTGATCTGAATTTTCCTTGTCTAAATTTCCATCCAGTGATTGGGTGGCATTACATTGTCTATTCTATTATGAGGAACTCAAAATACACTCATTAGAAAATATCTGACCTTTCCCAGATAGTTCAGGGACAGACTGCAAAGGAATAACACTAGGTCGAGGAATAAACCGATTGGATTTCTCAACTTTCAGTTGTCCCCATCATCCTTTCTGTCTTGTAATACTTATTCACAATCTCTAATAGAGGAATCAAGCATGGAAGCATCCTGTAATTTATCCAGTAGTGTGCATTTTTACGAGCAATATGACTCTACTTGAGAACCTGAAAGTATGCCCTTGCCAACGTTAGATATTGCTGAATGTTTTACCATGCCTGGTTCTTCATTTATGATTTCAGCTACAGTCCCCCCATGCCAAAAATGTGAAATTTCTGTTGAGATTCAACAAGATGATGAGCTTAGTGAAAAGAGTCGCCTTCACTAAGTGGGCCCACAGGCTATTTTTGGTGCAAGTCTATTTTCAGACTATGTCTATTTTTAGACATGATGATCATATTTCAGAAGTTGCAGGATGCTATTTGTGGATGGTTGATCAAGCTGGAATAATAGATGAAATTCTATTTTTAGAATATTGGGCGAAGTCTATTTATAGACTGTCAATCTAAAAATAGATGCATGTCGATTATTATTAGCTCTTAATAATAATCATACTCTAAACAACAAATTATTCTCTTGGAGCACTTCAGTTCAGTGCACAAATGTGGAACATCAACTGACAAAAGGAATTACGCTATTCCTAAGGGTGTATGGGAGCTAATGCATGGAGGAATCAATTAGAACTCAAGTGGTAGAATTATGACACAATTGGAAGAAGTAGTTATGGAGTTGTATTCAGTTTAACTCAGTTAGACTCAGTTGAGCTAGTTGTATCTAGTCTAACTGAATGATACACTAGTGAGAGTGGAGTGAATTAATTAGTTAATTAATTCAAAAATAATAACTCATTAATCAACTGAACTATACAATAGTTAACTACAGTGCATGGCAGTTTCAGTGGAGACCAGTGGAGAGATAGGTGAAAGGGCAAGATAGACTATCTATTGTGACTATAGTGATGCATTGATTGCATCACACACACAGTGGAGATGCCAATGAGGATCGTGCATTCAAGGTTGGAGTAATTTGAATTCATTCAGAGCTATTCTTCAACAGAGATTGCGTAGTGGAGGCAGGCTAGCAGGTGGCAAAGATTGGTGCATGGATTTGCAAGATTGGGCTTGATTAGTGTATGACGATTGTACTGTAGTGAGAGCTTGTGATAAGATTTGTATGTTTGTAGTAGATTGTCATATGATCTCCATGTTACATAATATATAGTTGGGGTTTTCAGCTTCAGGCTTTCCCAGTTAAAAAATGTGTTATGTGCGATTGAATATTTTTGTTTATGCTTCACATGTGTGTGCAATTAATTTTTCCGCAAAATATTAACAAGTGGAATAGATTCAGTATCTTGCATAAAGTTAAATAGTGTGAGATCAGGTGGATCTTGGACATATGCATGCTTATTGAATATAATTTCTACATGGTATCAGAGCATTGTTGATTGAAGATTGCAATTGTGAAGTGAGTTTGTGCTGGTGGACAATTCAAATTTTCTACAGAAGATTCTTGGTGCAAAAATCGAGTATACATTGAAATGTATTTCAATGGGTCGAGATTGGAGTATGCCCTTGATGGGAGCTCGAATTACATAGTCTGGAAGGACAGGATGGAGGTGGTGCTGGAGGATAATGGGCTGAAGGAGTTCATTGATAGCGATGTTCCTAAGCTGGGATCTAGCGATGCTACATTACTTGATGCATGGCAAAAGAAGACTGCAAAGACGAGGAGGATTCTGTTGGAAGGTGTGAAGGACCATATTGTGTCCAGCCTTCATGGGAAAGTGACTCCATTCTTAATGTGGAAGGATTTGACAGACTTGTTCCAAAGCAGAAGTGACTAGAGGAAGTTGGTGCTTAAATACAAGCTCAGAAAAATAAAAATGGAGAAAGGTGACAGTATTCCAAAATACCTCACGAAGTTTGTACACTGCAGGATGAACTGGGAAGTGTGAGGGTTACTGTTGATGAAGAAGACTTGGTGAGCTTGGCTCTCCTTGGGCTTCCGAAGAGTTGGCATAGCTACGAAGATTCTGTTAATGGATGGGAGAAACTGCCAGGATGGGAGCGAATTTGGTCGGATCTTATGCAGGAGGAGATAAGGTGGGGTACCAGGGATGGATCTTCATCAAAGAATGAAGATGAAGAGAATTTCACTTTGGCTGCCAAATCAAGGAAAGGGAAGGGGAAGAAATCTTCTTCAAAATCCGGCGCTAAAGGCAAGAAGCAGGATTTGTCCAAAGTGAAGTGTTTTCATTGTCACGAGCATGGACATTTTGCCACTAACTGTCCAGAAAAGAAGAAGAATAAGCAGGATGCTGGATCTGTAGCTGGAGAGGACTTAGCCTCGCAATTTGAGCTGGATATTTCCTTGATCGCATGCTTGGTTTCAAGCTGCATGGGATCGGTGTGGTATCTTGACAGTGGTGTATCTTTCCATATGACGAGAGACAAAGAGTTGTTTAGTGACTTGGAGGAGAAGGACCTCCAGATGCATATAGAGATGGGAGATGATGGTCAGTAAAGTGCGACTAGCATTGGGACCATTACCTTTGAGAGGGAGTCTGGTAATCCATTCTTGTTGAAGAATGTCATGCATGTTCCAGGTCTGAAGAAGAACTTGGTCTCAGTCGCAATGCTGGAAGATAGAGGTTATGATGTTGTTTTCAGTGAGGGAAAACCCTTCCTTCGACATAAAACAATGGGTCAAACCAAGAAGATAGGGGTTCAAATTAAGAATCTCTACAAGCTAGAGGTAGATGGCTGCGCTACAATGGTGGGCAAAGCAGAAGGAGTGGTGAGCTGAGATGAGGGTGAATTATGGCATAGGAGATTGGGCCATCTTCACCATGGCGCTTTGAAGATTTTGCAGCAGATTTCTACTGGACTTCCCAAAGGTACTCTTGTGCAGTCAGATCAGTGCAAAGGATGTACAATGTGTAAGTTTGTGAAGACCACCTTTCATGAGAAGGAGAACTGTGCTTCGGTGATCTTGGAGAGAATTCACACAGACGTGTGTGGACCATTCTCGGTTGCTTCAATAGCAAAACACATGTATTATGTGTTATTTGTTGATGATTATTCTCGTAGATGCTAGATCTTCTTCATGCGGAAGAAGAGTGAAACGTTCTCAAAGTTCTGTGAGTTCAAGGCATTAGCGGAGAAGGATTCGAGGAAGCAAGTGAAAGCTCTATGGAGCGATAATGGTGGTGAGTACATCTCGGGCGAATTCAAAGACTTCTGTAGCAAAGAAGGAATTCGAAGAGAACTCATAGCGCCTCATAACCCACAACAAAATGGGGTCGTGGAGAGAAAGAACAGAACGATTGTGGGTGCTGCATGAGCGATGCTGCATGACTAGGGCCTACTGATGCACTTGTGGGCGGAAGCATGCAACACTGCGGTTTATGTGCAAAACCATTTTCCTCCTAGAGTACTTGGCATGAGTACACCCGAAGAAGTTTTTACTGGTAAGAAGCCTGATATTTCTCATTTGAATATTTTTGGCTCACCTATTTACATTCATGTGACAAAGGACGCCAGGAAGAAGCTGGAGCCGACTGCAGAAGTTGGGATATTTGTGGGGTACACAGAAACACCCCATAACTATCATGTGTATTTGCCAAAAAGTTGGATGACTGTTGTGCGACGGGATATAAAATTCGATGAGGTGAAAGCCATGAAGTTGTCGCTTGAGAGGGAGCTACACTTGCATGTGGAGGAGGAACTTCTTGTTCCCAAAGATGAGCCTCTAGATGTGGATCAGCCATAGGAGGAGATTCATGGAGTGGAGGAGTCCACTCATGCAGAACCAAACATCAGACAAGGCAAAAAGCGTACCACAGAAGCTGAGAGACTGAAGCTTGATGTGGCACAGAATGTAGGAGTCCCTACATCACAACGCAGACAAAGACAATCAATTGACCGATATACTGGATACATGGCTCTTATGAGCAAGTGTATCGTGACAGAGCCATCTTCTTTCGAAGAAGCAGTGTAGGAGCCCACATGGGTAGATGCCATGGTGGAGGAGTATGAATCCATTGTCAGAAACAGTGCTTGGGAGATTGTTCCAAGACCGGTGGGAAAATCAGTTGTAGGATCAAGATGGATCTACAAGGTAAAGCAAGCTGCTGATGGGAGTGTCGAGAAGTATAAGGCAAGATTTGTTTCCTGGGGCTTCTCACAGATTGAGGGGATTGACTATGAAGAAACCTTTGCACCTGTCGCACGTTATTCTTCCATACAGACCATCCTTGCTCTCTCAGTGCAGATGGGTTGGCACATTCATCAGATGGATGTGAAGACTGTGTTCCTTAATGGGATCATTGAGGAAGAGGTGTACATTGAGCAGCCTGAATGATTTGAGATCTTCAGCAACGAGTTGCATGTGTGTAGGCTCAAAAGAGCGTTGTATGGGATGAAACAAGAACCTCGTGCTTGGTACACTTGGATTGACAACTATTTCGCTGGACTTGGCTTCACCAAGAGTGAGGCGGATGTAAACCTGTACTAGATTGTGGTGGAGGGTAATATTTTAATCATTGTACTTTATGTTGATGATTTAATACTAACAAGTGATGAGCAGTTGATACACTCATGCAAGGTAGATCTTGCAAAGGAGTTTGAGATGAAGGATTTGGGCCTCCTTCATTATTTCCTTGGATTGGAAATATGGCAGCGGGAAGGTGAACTGTTTGTGTCTCAAGGCAAGTATGCCCAGGAGATACTGGAGAAGTTTCACATGCAAGGCTACAAGCCTATCGACACTCCTCTTCCAGGAAATTGGAAGAAAGATGATGCTACATCGGTAGAGGTAGTGGCACAGGGGCGTCACTCAATTAACATATGGCATAACACATGCGTTCGTGGCATACTAAACAATACCCTTAATTTGACTACATATTGGAAAATACCTCTAAAAATCACTTTATTTAACCTCCTACCAATACTAACCCATTGCATTTTCCCAATTTAAAAAACCCGTACTTTCACTAGATATTGTAGGTATCTGTTTTTTCATTAACATTTTTTACACCCCTTTATATTTATATCCTTAACATAATGACATGATGCCTCTCTTATGACCCCACATGCATTCTACAATTCACCTTTCTTCTTGTGATATACATAAGAGATGCATATTAGTATTCCCACAATGTGATTACTCAATCCACACTCAAGCACATCTCACTATGATTTGTGGCATTTAATGGTCTAAGGCATACAAAGATCAACCATGTTTCAGGAATATTGATTTTGTGCATGTCTATAAAATGACATATAAATTGATCTATATGATGATGAAAAATCAATTGATCAATCTTTATGAATATGTTTGCACCAAATAAGGTGTTCAATCACAAGTTTAGACCCTCTTCCCTTTGAAAGCTTCTTGTTCAAAAATCCAACTACAACCTCATGTACTCAAACTAGTGCCTTATTAAGGTGGAACAACAAAAGTTACAGTTTCGAAGAGTTATGTAGAGAAGAAAAGGTAAGGTGAGGATGAGAGTTATGAGACCCTCCCTTTGCTTTAATGAAAAAAAAACATTTTTCTCTGTTATTTTTAATTTAAGTGTTTTAATGAGAGCCCCATGGTATATTTTATTAAGACATCATTTGGAAACGATCCATGTGGATGGCATTAATGGTTTTTTAACCTTGGTAATGTGATTTAAAGAGCTCTTACCAATATATTTCTTGTTTTCAGGATTATCAAAAAGATTTTGTAAGCATTGTAGACAGTTTCCCCCAAGTTCAAATGGATGGTATTAGGTGGCTATGTTTTATGAACCTTCCCAACATCAACATGCTAGGTAGGTCTACCCCCAAGTTTTTTAGTAAGCATCTTTCAAAGATGGGATTTCGAATTTGGAGGGTTTATGGGGTCACAACACCATCTTGGTTGGATTGGAGAAGAATTAATAAGCCCAATATTCACTAGCTTAAGACAAGAAAGTGTTTTCAAAATGATACCAGAAATTTCAAGGCCCATTTGGAAGCACTAGAGATGTAGTCATAATTACTGTAACAACTATACTCAACAACCTCAAGATGAATCTTCAGTCATAATCACCATAACAATTATACTCAACAACCTCAATATGAATCTTCAATAGTGTTCACAAAAGGGGATCATTGTCACCATGTCACAGAGAAGATTGCCGCTATACAGATGCAGAGAAGATTGCTGCTATACAGATGCCAAGTTTATTGTGACAAAAGAAATATCTGTCATGTTGTCATTAAACATTAGTATACAAATGTGAAACAGGGTCACTCACTGACACATAGGTCACACAGTCTATAGATTACTTCCCTTGACAGTCTCATTATTATCTATCCACGAGATTACTATAAATGTCATTTTCAAATCAAGGTTCTCTTATGTCACCTAAGGTGTTGAGACATCGTGATGATATTAAATGATCAATCACCATGCTCAACCATACTGCCTCAAGAATCAAATCTTGCGACAACCAACTGAAATTAAATTTGTTAATAAGCTTCAGAACAATCTATCTATGATACACAGATAGACTCAAGACTTATTGGCATGTAGCTAGACAACTCAATACATAAAAATCCTAGACAATTGTATACTTTAAGGCTTGGTCATTAATGTGGAGTAAGTCCTTCAAGTGAGATCGAAGTCTTTCTTATATATAGGTATTTCTCTAGGTCGAATTGCTAGCTTTAGGCCAACTTATCCTCTCATAGAGGTCGACTTTCTTCAATCATTGGTCAGCTTCCCATACAGACTCTGTAGGTCCTTGCTTAAAATATTTCAATTCAACCACACATTAAGAGTAGGACTTAGGCTTCTAGAACTGCTGCTTTAGGGCATCCTTAATTTCTTGTGTTGAAGGATTCACGTGCTCACCAATGTATCCAATGAACTAATCCAGGGCCCTTCCTTCAAAAGCTATGGATAGTTGCGCTCTTTTGACAACATCATTATTGATATTTTGCGCAGTCCATACCAACTCTGCTACAAACCAGAATCAATCCATGTATTTGTCCCCCGCACCCTTAAAGGCGGGTAGCTTCATGTGCATTGCCATTTCGTCTGCTGGTGGTGGCGGAGGTGGGGTAGGAGAATTCTCGCCCTTGCGTGGGTTCGACGATGACATAGTCGGGGGACTGGTCTCTACGTGTGCAACCCTGCCCTAGTTGAGGTCAGACGAAACCCTTAAAGGACTCTATACATATCTATCCCCTTCCTGATTAACTTGATATTATTTACTACTTCGTGTTGTGCTTCTGCTCTGGTCGGAGGTCATTCACTCATTTTGTCTGCACATGACACCCTTTTCACAAAATAGCATCTTAATCAGCAGTGGCAATGTTTGCAGGAAGTTGCCTCTAAACCCTTTGAAAAACCTTCGCTCAGATTCAGAATAGGACACAAATTGATCGGCTACAAATTTAGTTACAAATTCTTCCCAAAATACTATCAACCCAGTAATCTACAGTCTTGGTGATCTTGTTATTAGTCTTATCCAACTGTTGGATCAATTTAGGGGTCCATTGTGTGACCTGATCGTCTTTCCAACAGGTTTGGAACTTCGCCAACCTTGCCAACCACTCCTGTAGTTCGTGTGCAAAGGTTACAAATAATATTTTGTGCAACTCTGTGAAATGTACTTGTCATTCCACTCTTCGACAGTCAGTTTCTTGCTTCAATTCTCTTTTAGGGAAAATTTTTGAATCTGCTTTTCAAAATATTCCTTGAGTTCAGGATTCAATGGCTGCCAATGACCCCGTGGAATTACCTGATCTCTCTCTCAAAATTCTCCCGGTCCCCGCAACAGAACCATTTTTTGGCTTGAGGGGTCTTGACCCAGGTTCAGTTTTAAGGTTTTCCAACGAACCCCTCTACTACTAGCCCTTTCGGCAATGGCCTGCTTGTGCAGGTCAAGGTCCCACTCGAAGTAGTATGGGAGGGTGCTAGAACCAGGTTTCCGCACCTTGAGAGAGAGGAAGTTAATTGCAGTGGGTCCTTTCAGACCTAACATACCTGCGCCGAGGAAGCCCTAACCCAGAAACCCTTGACAGTATATCAGTAAATCTCTTCAATGAAGCTTATAAGTCATCAGATAGTATGCTAACAGAAGAAAAGTAATTAAGCCTAACCATATCTATGCATTCATTTCCTTTTGCATTATCACATCCACGTGTGCATCAATAAATCATCATTGTACAATAAACTTATATAACTTTAGAGATAACACAGAGCGCAACCAATAACCATAACACAAAAGTACTCAACTTATCACAAAACAATCTTCTCATTCATTAACTTCTAGATCCAACTTACAAACTCTATTTACTAGCCCGCACACACAGCCAGCGAGGTCCGCACACAACAAGACTCAGGGTCTTCGCGCACACAGCCAACAAGAGCCCTTACCCATACAATCAACACAAACTATTCAAAATTTGTATAAAGCTTGATCCAAAACTTTAGCCTACCTCTAGATTCGATTTATCCATCTATTTTTAACATATTATCTTGTGCTACTCTATGGTCTACAAATTGTGGTTTGCGAACTCTTGGTCTACCCTTTGAACCATTACAATTCATTGGAGGCTTTGACGTACCCCAAAGCCCCTGCGCTAGACCAGATTATTACAAAATATTACAAAATGTACCAAAAATGCGGTTAGGGGACCCCGCTCCAACATTAGGCCCTATTATTTAGGAATTTACCTCCAATTGATTGCGCAATTCCCAAGATTGACCATCTGATTGCATGCAACACCATACACTCAAGACTAGTCTACAACTGATGTTACACTCCCTTGGAATCTCCACCATATCTAGGGAACTCAAATTATCTACATGCACTAGCTATTTTAAGCTGATTGATTAGTTAACTGGATGATCACTGAGTTACATTGTCGTCCCTCTACAAAAGTTGCCTTCCACTAGTTCCTCCAACAATTAGAACTAGTTTAACTGAAAAAAAGTTGAAATAACTGACTATAATTTCTACAAATTAGCAATCATGCATGCTCAACTGAACGAAAAATCCTCTAAAGTGAATTCACTGAGCTAACTAAGTGACAAGAGCCATGTCACGCAAGGTAACTGCATCTAAGTTGTTGTTTGATGATGTGGACATTTTAATTTTCTCAATTTCTCTAAGGCAAAGTCAAATTGAGACTTTCTTACTGGATTTTTCAACACATCCTAGTCTTTAGAGAAAAAAGAAAGTTTAATATTTTCCATTAATGTGCAGTTCATAACTTTTGGATATATATCCCTCTTGATCTAGGCCTAAAATTCTGAATTTGGTTGTTAAAAATCTGTTGCTTGCCCAAAAATCTGTGAGAAAAACCTCCTTAGGATTCCAAAATATAACTAGGCCTTATGCTTTCCTATTTGCATCAATGGCCAAGATTTGGGGCCTTTCTAACATTTGGAGATAATTGAGGAGACTAGTTCCTGAGAGAATTTTGTTTCCTGAATCATCATTACATTAGGTTTATTTTTGCGAAGACGTTTCTTAAGAAGCCTTTTCTTTCCTAAACAATTTAGGTATCTTATGTTTTGTGAGATCATTTTCATTGAGTAGAAGGGATAGTTAATTAAAAGGCCTTAATCATCGGAGTAATTCTCCCTGAATTGACCAAGAATTCACCTAATTCCTGGAATAGTTGTTTGTTGTTATTCCTACCTCTGCACCTATCTTCTTTCAAGGGTTTATACTGGTCTTGGTATTATCTTTGAGGAGCGCTCTATTTGAGATATAGACCTAATGTTTAAGAATGGCTCGAGGATCCTATTCTTCCAATTCGCCACCATTACTTGTAGATCTAATGAATCTTGTTCCATGTCCTCATGCCCATCTAGAATATCTTCAGAGAGCAATTTTGTCATCGATATATCAAGGTTTGTAGGTGATGCTTATTGGTGGGGAACATAGGGATGGATGATAATTTAGGCTGTTGAGTCCCCTTGGTTTGATTCATAGACTGCCATGGATATTCCACTAAATATTTCATCACAACAAATCTAATAAAATTATATTTAAAATCTGAAATTATATACTATTAAAATTTTATTAGATTTCTAGATTTGTAGATTTACTATTAATAGTTCATGCATACAAATTTAAAATTATGCAGAAAATAGAGAAAAAAAAGAGAGTAAAATTTCACACACACATTTGACACAAGATATGGCTTGGGAAACCCTTTTGAGAGAAAAACCTAACTGGAAGGTGAGGTTGCTCTGCTTTCTTTCCTTGAATGGAAATATGGTTGTGAGTACGAATAAGTATGTTTTGTGGCTAATGGGCTACTAGAATGCAAAAATCATATATGTGTTCTCTATATCCTATCTCTCTCGCCTATTTTTCTTAACTATGGAACAAATGCACTCGAAAGAATGAAATCCATTTTCCTCCTAATGGCCCGGTTATAACACAACCCGATTGGATACTAGTGGTTAGGTTTGACTACCACAAATCTTAGCCAAAGTTACAATATATAATATTCTATATTCTTCTACATCATAATCACATGGCTAGTCCTTTTCCATGAATAATGGGGGTGGACATATCATCCTCTTGAATTATGGTGGTCAAAATAGGAATGCTGACTTCTGCGTGGCATAAATTTTGGATACAGACCCTAATTAATGAAATTATTGTGCCTTGGGAAAGGTATTGTGTGTATAATATGAAAAAAAGGTGTGGTGCTAAAGAAACAAATTTTAACCCCAAAAAAATTTGTTTGATGCCTCAAACTGCTTCCGGAGAGCTTTAAACCCCAATTTGCCAAATTGGGTCCCAAGGGTAAAAATGGTCCTGAGAGTTAGTTCCTCCACTTTTTCCACTCTGAAAGCATTGAGATGGATGAAAAAAAATATAATGATCCAATCTGGATTACACCTCCCAATTTTGGGAGTATTTTGGTCCCCAAAAGCTTCTACTGAATGAGGTGAGGAAATTTTTCCTCCTTCTCTCTGGTGTACCATTTATCTTTCCCTCGAAAATATCCTTTCAATCCAATCTACCAAAGGTCATGCTTTCCATGTCTTGTAGTTCTTGACCTCTTCTACGAAAATATATCATCAACTCTTCCTCAAATCTAGTGCCAAATCCTCCATAAAAGGTAGGACTCGTTCCTCTTCCTGATCTAGCATGGAAGGCTCATAAAGTTCTGATTCTCTACATTCACAACTAAGTAAATGCACATATTTGGTGGTAAACTAGATCAATAGGAATTATCACCCACCTTTTCCAGTATCTCAAAGGGACCATACCTCAAATCCTTGATTTTCTTACAAGACCCCTTTAGCCTCTCCTTGTTCAACTGTAACCATACTTTGTCTCCCACCTTGAACGATTTCTCTATTCTATATTGATCATGCATGGCCTTATATTTCTCCTGTGACTTCTGCAGTGTCTCTTTTACCTATATATGGATCTATTTTATCTTCTCTTTAAAATTTTCAACCCTCAAGGCGTCTCCTATAAGATCTTCCCTCACTCCTTGTTGCACATATGTAATGTCCAAAGGTGAAGGCAACAAATATCCCAAAAAATTTTCGAATGGGGACTTTCCCATAGAAGTGTGTACTGATCTGTTGTAGGAATTTTGTATATATACCATATTTTATTCTAAGTCTTCAGATACTTCTAGTTGTATCCCCTCACAATCAGTTGCACCAAAGTCTTGTTTGTAACAACCCCGGGTTAAAAGTTCATGTAATAAAAGTTAATAAAGGCAAAATAAGACCATGGTTAATGTTGGGAAAAATATCCTAGTGGGTATCACTTGTTATGTTTATGACTAAGGAGAAATTGGAAAAGGCAATCGTTAAGGCTTTAGAAAGTAAAAATAGTAGTTTTGGAATTTATTTATGAAAATAAAGGAAATTAGGAGAAAAGGAAGGTGAAAGGTCACAGGTTTCATGTGAGAAGGAAAATGAAGGAAAATAATGGAAAAATGAAGAAATTAGAGGCCTCATTAATAAAAATACCTCAGAGCATCAGTTGGTATATTTTTGTCAATTTAGTTTTCGAATTAATCTTAGAGAGGAGAAGAGCACCAATAGGGGAAAGAAAGCAAGCAAAGAAATGAAAGGAAAAGAAAGGAAAGCTGGATCAAGCAAGTAAAAGTTGGATCAAGTAGCTTCAGCAAGAATACTCATAGGCAAAAAATTGCATGTGTGATTTCCTAGTTGGTTTTGACATGCATGGTATGTGCATGTTGACATTTAGTTCTTTTGTTGTCATTGGCATGGGTTTTGTTGGGTTAGACAATGTATTTTATCGTAGACTTGTCATTTTTGGATAGCCATTGTGTTATGGGGTTGATTCTCAGTTTGAGCTTTAGATTGCTAGAAAATTTTTTATCCGGGTGAGGTGGCCTCAGGAAAAATCCCAAAGGCCTAGGAATCCCTTGATCAATAATGACCGAATACACGATAAAGCCTAAGGGTGGAGACATGAAAATTCCTCAAGGTATTGGAGAAGAAATTTTGAGGCATCCAATCTCAACTTGGTTTCGTGATCTCGACACTAGTTTAGGTGAGATCATGGTATGGTGACCGTGGTGATGGTTTAGCCTTTGCATTCCCTTGGTTGTGTTTGGATTGTTTTATCCCATGATATCCCACATTCATGCTTGGAATATGCTAAAGGGGTGATTGGATGAAAGAAAGAATTTGTTCAACCAATCTATGGTTGGGTGGTACGAGGAAGTCTCGAAACTGGTTGGATTTTTCCTATGTATAATAAGAGCTAAGTTTTCTATTACTTTTGAAAAGGAAATGTACTTGTTATTTAGTGTCTTTAATGGCTTTTATCTCATTGTTATTTTTTTTTAATGCTAGTTATAAGCATGGTTATATGACAGATCTTAGTGATGGCTCTATTCATTTTTTTACTTGTAACTGAATGAATAATGAATGCAATATCTAATTGATGTTATAATAGCTAATGTGACAAGGAAATGACTGTTCTTATTAAACCTCATATTATTTTTCACTCCCTTATGTTCAGAACTGCATTCATGACCTATGGTTTGCATATTTATAAAGTGTTTGACAGAATGTCAGTCCTGGTTGGGGAAGGTCAAGTTAAGTCCTGGATTCAGTTTCTAGTTTACAAGCATTGTCTTCATGTTTGTTATGAGTTTTGAAAGTTACATAGAGTTATGGGAAAATGCTAAGCCCGAGCCCTAGAAATTAGCCTTCAATCATGCAGTTGCTAGCATAACACTGACATAAAAAGGATATAATCGCACTCAGGTAGGCTCATGGGAGAAACTGGGGGTCTCAGTCGCTTGGAGGGCTTGGAAAGGGAGAAACTAGGGCTCTAGTTCAGAAAAAGGTGATTTGTTTCAGGGGCATAGGTCTAGGAAGGGTGGACCAACCCTTGGGGGCCTTGTGGCATCAGAAAGAGGCCAGTAAGATCATAGGCCATCGACTTCATTTCCTTAAGGTCATACAATAGGTTGAATTTTTATCATAGTAACCCCTCATCTCATGTTTACCCTGGGAAAGTCGGTGAAAGTGGGTAGATATGAGGGATGTGTGTTACATCATTTACTACTTCTGTTTGCCCATCTGTCTATGGATGGAATGTTGTAGATATCTTCAACCTTGTGTCCATCTTCTCCCACAATGTAGTCCAAGTTACATTGATAAATATTGTGTCCCTGTCTAAAACGATGCTCCTTGGTATTCTTAAGTGCACCCAGACTTGTCCAAAGAACATTTTTTTTGCTTCTTTCCCACTAATGGTATTTTTATAGCGCATTAGAACACAAATATTTCTAAACAAGTCAACTACCATGAAAATGTAGTCATGTCCCTTCCTATTTTTTGGTAAACCTCCCACAAAGTCCATGGAAATACTTTCCCAAGGATGAGTGGGTACAAGTAAGGGATGATATAGACCCTGTTTCATGTTTCTAAGCTTGTTGGTAAAACAAAAAATGCATCCTATTATGAACCTAGATACATGATCTTGTATCTTTGGCCAATACACATACCTCTGCAAGTTGGCCATGGTCTTTTCTACACCAAATTTCCCTGCAACCTTGGAGGTGTGTGCCTCTTTAGTTAGCTACAATCGCTCACCTTTAGGAACACATAACTTATCCATCTTGTAGAGTAAACCATCTTGGAGATGGTAGTCAATGGTGGTGTCGCCATCATGCACATGACACTGACTCTATAACATATTAAACACATTCTTGAAGTCCTCATCCTATGAATATGCCTCTATGTATGGATCATGGGTGAATGGTTCCATGTGCATCAGAGGTCCCAAAGTTGTGATCTTTGATGTGGTTGGTCTTAAAAGCATATCGGCCAACTTGTTTGTGTTTCTCATATTGTACATAATATTTAAATGAAAATGTTGTAGAAACCCTATCCATTTGTAATGCATGGTCTATTGTGGCTTACTCTAGGTATGAATATATTGTATGAGTTGGTGATATATGTGGTATTATTGTCTCCTTTCCCATTAGATAGTGCTTCCACTTCTGCACAACTTTCACCAAAGCATAGATATCCTTGTTGTAGGTAGGGTAGTTAAGAAATTGCCCATGAAATAATTCAAAATGGTAGCATATAGGCCTTCCTCCATGCATCAAGACAACTCCCATAGCAAGCCCAATCATAATATTTTCTCTGCTTCAAAGGGTTGTTGAAATGTTGGTAATTCTAGAACTGGTGCATCACTAATCTTCTTCTTTAGCTCCTTGAAAGTCCTATGTTGACCCTTTCCCCACTGGAAACTCTTTCCACTTGCTTTTATGGCGTGGAGTAGTGTTGCTATTGCTAAGAATGAGGGTATGAATTTCCTCAGGTACTGTGCTCCCCCAATGAAACTCCTAACCGCAAAATAATTAGTAGGCACCGACCATTTCATGATGGCATCCATCTTGGCATGATCTATCTTCAGTTCTCCTCCAGCTACCACATACCCTAGAAACACCAAAGACTATTGTGCAAACACACACTTCTTGAGATTTGCTAGTAGTTGGCGCCTCTTTAATATCTCTATCATCTTTGTCGAATGTGAGATTTCTCCTCCCAAGTAGCACTATGTACCAGTATATAATCCAAATAGACAATAATAAATAAATATATAAAAGGGAACAACACATCTTTCATCAATCTCTTAAATGTATTCGGTGCATTGCATAGGCCAAATGGCATGAATAACCACTCATACAAGCCTTTCCTAGTTTTGAAGGGATCTTCAAAGTATCTTCTTCTTTAAATCGAGCTTGGTGATATCCAGAATTTAAGTCCATCTTGCTGAAGCATTTTTCTTGATGCAGCTGATCCAACAGATCATCTATCTTGGGAAGGAGGTACCTCTTTTTAAAATGATTTTTTTCAACTACCTGTAATATGTGCAGATCTGCCAAGTCTCATCCTTATTTGGCACAATGATGATGGGTGACCTACATGGTGATTTACTCGGTCAAATGACACCCTGTTCACCCTATTAGATTCACCTCCTTCTTCGCTGATGTACAAAAAATCTTCTCAACCATGTCCGAGTTTCTTTCAACTTGGTTGCTCAAATCAGTGGCCATAAGCTTATTCTTCTTATTGTATTTCCTTTTTTCTTGGGGTTAATCTCTGGATGCAACTTTCATCACTTCTCCTCTGTATGGTCGTCAATTTTGTAGTGGTTGTAGTAGTTGCTAGGATATTTGCACTGGTTTGTTGTGGTTTTTGTATTTTATCCTTTCCCCCTTTCTTCTTCTTCTTCCCCTCAAAATCACTGTATTGATCCTTCTACTTCAATCTACTTGATTTTTATTTCTTTAAGCCTATGTTCTTTAGGTAATGTTCCTGTACACAAGCATTATCCACTAATTTTGGCTTGAACAACATCACTTGCTCCCGCTGATGGTGGTGTAAACCCACCAAATACTTGATGAGTACATCTAGGTTCTTTAGGGAAATACCCAACATTATGGCCATATTTCTAAACTCTATGGTGTACTCTTGCAGGCTTTTCCCTGACTTTTGCTTAAAGTTGTGCCACTGAATCTATTGGTCCTATACATACCCAATAGGGTAAAACTATGACTTAATGAGGGTTTTGAGGTCCTTTTACTTAGTGACTAGAGGCTCTCCCTCCAACCTTATGGTCTTTGTATGAATTTCCCACCAAGTTAGGGCACGACCCTCTAATTTCAACCGCAAAAATGAAATATTTTGTCCTTCCTCAATTTTATTGAGATTGAAATACACTTCTAGTTGCTACAACCAATGATTTAGCTTCAGAGCATTGATCTCGTCATGGTATGAATTGATATTGACCTTTACTTCCATTTAAACATGGGCTACTATTGATTCATGACGCTAGAACTGGGTTGATATTTTCTGAGTTCTTTCTTTTACTACTTCTCCCTTTATTCCAGATGTCCTGATCCCCCTTCTAATTTTCCTCTTCCTTTGAACCTCCATATTTTATGAATATCCCAATATTCTTTCCTAAGGCCACCATCAGGGGATTTAATTTTCAATTTATATATGTGAATGATTGTTCCATCCGCGAAAACCTCTCCTTTGTGGGATCACGAGGGTTCTTCACATATTTTTCATCCACGATTATGGTTTTACAAATTTTGGCCCAACCAATTTAGGTCCCATGAAAATCTCCACAATATGCCTAAAGAAACATGCTCTAATACCAACATGATCCGTAAATTTCTATGGATATTCCACTGGACAGTTAGTCACAACAAATTTGATAAAATTATATTTAAAATATGAAATTCTATGCTATTATAGTTTTATTAGATTTCTAAATTTGTATATTTATTGTTAAAAGTGAATGCACGTGAATTTACTCGGTTGTCAATGTAGAGAATCTACAACTCTATGAGCCTTCCATGCTAGATTAGTTAGAGGAGAAAGTCCTACCTTCTATGGGGGTTTTGGCACCAAATTCTCAAGAAGAATTGATAGAAGATACAATTTTGTAGAAGAGGTCCAGAGCTACACGGCTAGGGCAACATGACCTTTGGAAAATTTGCTTGAAAGGACAAGCTCCAAGTAAAGCTAAATGGTACACTACAGAGAAGGTGGAGAAAAAAATCCTCACCTCATTCAATAGAAGCTTTTGGGGACCAAAATCCTCCAAAGATGGGGAGGTGTGATTTAGATTGGATCATTATATTGTTTTTTATCCATCTTTATGCTTTTAGAGTGGAAAAAGTAGAGGAACCAACTCTCAGGACCATTTTTACCGACAGTACCTAGTTTTGAAAATTAGGGTTTGGAAACCTTCCGAGAGCATTTTGAGGCATCAAACAAAGTTTTTTTGGAGTAAAAATGGTCCTAAGAGCTGGTTCCTCCACCTTTTCCACTCTAAAATCTTTGAGATGGATGAAAAACAATGTAATGATCCAATTCAGATCATGGTGTGATCTAATACTAGCTAAGGCTAGTTCTAGTTGAGAAGGCACTTGTGTCACAAGATATGCATGTGAGGATGTGAAAACGAGGGCTTCTAATTTTTTCTATGTATGGAGTCCTGGATCAATTTTAGAAGCAACTGAAGCCTTTCGTGTTTGTGATTGGTATTGATTGGATTGATGCCTTCTAGATTTGTGAGTGGGTCCTTAGGTTGTTGTGTTGTTGTGATGTGAAGAGGAAATTATTTGAAGATATGACCATATTCATGGTGACCTCAACCAAAAAAGGGGATGTGTTGATAGTCGAATGACCATTGCCAAAATTCGTACCTAAAATAGAGATCAATGGAGGCTAGGATAGGATGAGAAATATCCATGTAGACATAAATCCTTGAATAAGATGTATATTTTCCTTGTTTGGTGATTTATAAAGATTTGAAAAAGTGACCAAGGGTGTTGCATATACCCTTTAGGGTTTCTTCCTTTAAGAATTCCCTTAGTAGAGAGTGTAGTTTGATACAAACTAGGGTTGTTATAAAGCTTTCTTTATTTGGGAAAAAGTGTTTAGTCCAAAAACATAGGCAAAGTCTACAAAAATTGAAGAAATATGGGTTGTCTTCAAAGATCTGCATATGATCCTCCAAATTAGCAACGGTCATAATGAAGAATCCTTTTGCCCCTAATTCCAAATCTATTTGTCATTTAGGCTCCTATTCATTAATTGACGGGAGCACGTTCCCTTGGCCAAAGCCAAAAAAATTCCAATCATGGCATGATTTTGCATGAATTGGATGTAGTGCTATATTTGGGAAGATTGTATATTGAATTTAGGGTCTTTAGTTTCTTTTAGCAAACAAGAACCTGATTTCCTAGCTGCCCATGTTACAAATGTCGACAAATCTGTAGAATTGTAAGGGAGAGTGTTGATGTTTATAAAGTGACTATTGAAAAATTGTTTTCCTTTATCTCCATTTTTGTTGCCTCTTGACTTGACATCATTAAAAAATACAATGTGGAAAGAGAATGAGAGACCACTTCCTCCAGCCTAATGCATGAATTAAGCGAGAACTAAAAATAACTTAATTCAATACAACTCAAACATTTGTAATAACTTAAAGTAACAATTTTAAATTTTATATAACACTAATAAAATAAAATATATAAACCAATAAAGTAAAATAAATACGTATTGAACACACTAACATCATATATTCATCAATTTTATCAAACTTAATATTCTAAATACCTTGAAACTCAATCTGAATTGTTTCCATGAATCTAATCTATCCTTGAAATAGATTTAACTTCATGATATATCTCCCACTTATTTTAATCATTAAAAAAAATTATATAATGCATAACTAACCTTCTAGTTACACTACATTAATCAGGTGTTGATATAAAGGTAGATGACATAAATGGATAGCATCTTTCTTTTCAATAAAATAATAACCCATTATTTTCAAACATATTGATGGAAGCTGATGTGTCCATAATAGGCCAGCTATTGGAGTAATCTACCCAGTGGGTTTTTTTCACCCACGAATTGTCTCCGGTCAGCACCTAGATGTTTGTGTTCGGTTTTTCAGCGACATCTGCCATCTCCCTTTTCCGACCAGTTAGACCTCATACAAATTACCAATTCGTGGTGGCCCGGAATCCCAGTAAGAGGACCACAATAACCTTCTCATCGTTTTGTGCTCAAGCATCAATATCTTCATGGGGCTCTCTATCGATGTTCTACAAAGGCAAGAACACCACTTTTTTGGATGTGGAACTCGCCGGGACTGGTGCTGAATGTTGGAATATGTAATTCCTACTTGTCTTCAGTTATGGTTCTCTCTATGTATAGAATCTGTTCCTATTTGATAGGTTAGTTCCTAGCTTGGTGTGAGGTTGAGATATTCTCTCAACTAAATTATTGTGCGTCTAAGATAGCTTCTCTGTCTTGAGACTGTACCTCATGTATATATGTAACTTGATTTGATTAATGAAATATAGCTTGTATGCTCAGTTTCTAAGTTGGTATCGGGGCTCGTCTGGGCCTGGCCTTGGCCCCTCCTGAGCCAAGGGAAATAAAAGAGCATTTGTATTGTTTTAGTATTTGTTTGTCCATCAAGGACTTTTGGCAGAGCTTTATGAAATTAGCACTGCATTTCTTTTTTTTTAAGGATCCATGTTGTGCAATCTTTTTTTGGCACCCACCGTGAATCTGTCATACGGTGATGATTTGCTGAGGAGGAGGAATGCATTGGAGGAAAGAATCTGCTGTCGAATTCCATAGCTTTGGAGTCTGGCCACTGAAAGGAACACTAAACCTGTTGTTGAGTTCAAACGTTGCTGCATGATTTGCTAGGGAAAACGCCTCTTGGTCACTGGATTTCCCTGTGGATATGCCAAGTGAGAGGACACCGAGTTAAACCCTTCTCGCACAATTCTCTATCTAATTGGCAGCTTCTGAATTAGAAGAAGAGGCCGAGGGTGCAAGCACATGAGTAAATCCTTTCTCTATATAAAAGAGATCAAGAATGGCAGTCACATTCTCCAATCTCAGCATTGCGTCAGGCGTGGAGCAGCTAGATTAGTTCTTGCTCCCACGCAGTTATATTTCTGGGTATTAGGCACCAACGGATGACATAAGAGTATACTCTACATTTGGAAAAGCACCTGGATCCCATATTTTTTCTAGGGAAGGTGTTGGTGTTCAAATCGAAGGAGGGAGTCGTTATTGATAATTCGGTGGAGACTCTACGTGTCCAATTTCACAAAAATGAATGAGAAAAACGCTACATGGATCCATGCCCGTGAATAAAAATGAATATATTGCTGTCGTAGAGCTGGATATGCGTGATGGTTGTTGCGTCAAGCAGTGGAGTCGACGGTGTGACTCTGGCCTGATCTGGTGTGAATTGACGATGTTTCTCCCTCATTTGTTGTCGTAATGCTGTGGGAGAAGTGTTTTCTGGTTGAATTCCTGAGTTTAAAGTTGGTGCAGTGAGTGTAGATGGTCCTCAAAGAGGAGAAAGCGATGGAGGTGGATCTTCACTTGGGTACCTCTTTGGAGGTCAGAAATGAATACCCAAGTGGAGAAACGAAGGACCCGCATACTCTTGCCATACCCAGCAATCAGAAAAATTTTCATTGAAGTAAGTGGCAGAATGACTTTCGAGACCATCCGGTCTTTCTGTGAATTTATGCTTTGTAAATTTTCCAATTTTTTGTTTTAGAACTTTGCCAGCTATCGGCCATGAAGCATCGGATGGAATTCTTGAGGTATGTTGGAGCCAAATCGATCATTATAGCTACCCTTTGTCTTGCAATTTGCTTGCATGTTTTTGACTGAGGTGAGAGAGGAGTAGTGTTGGCTAAGCGATCTGATGCTGAGCTACTTCATTTGGATCTGGTGGCAAACATTCACAATACAGGGTTGACCTAATTGTTTCCAGAGATGGTTCTGACAGTAGAACTGGTAGAGTTAGTTCTTCAGCTTCGTTTGGAGATCGTGGATGCTCAGGCCAGGGCTACTGCTCGGAAAGCAATGGTGCCTCCAATCCAGGTTATGCTAATGTCACAAATCCTCATCACAATGATGTCTACGTAATGGTCTCTGGTGCTGAAATATATGAATCTATGGACACTTATTAAAGGCAGATAAAGTGAAGATCACTGTATTTGCGTCTACTAATACAGGGTTGGGCATCTGGTCTGAAACCTTGATAGATGTCCATGTGGCTATATTAATGTTAGACTGGAATAACTATATGTTTTGCATCTCAAAGCGCCTGAGATAAGAGTTGTTGTTGCCTGCTTAAAAGAGGCATTGAGCAATTCATGGACCGAGCATGATTTATTTGTGCTGGAGACTATTGAGTTTGCAGATGATGAGGATGAGGAATTGCCACAATTGATGTTTGTTTATAATGAAGTTGGATCATACACCAAATCTAGCGATGGGAGCTTGTAAGGAGTTGATGCTGCTTGTATGTTGAGCTGGAGGAGAGAACGTGTTTCGTACAATCTGGGACAAGATCTCGATTTCTGCTATGTTGAAGTGCTAAGCATAGTGCTGCATGAAGGGTCATAGTACTTTGAATTATTATTTTCCGGTGTTTAATATTGCTTTAAGAGTTGTCATGTGAGTAAGGTAAATCTGGTTGAAAGAATTGAATTATGTAATGTGATATTTAGTTTGGCCAACTACTGTCATGAGTTTGAGTCTATGTTGGAATTGGCCATTCCAACAATAGAAAAATTTATTTGCAGGAATGATTTACTACCAGATATGATGAAGACATGACAATGAAAATGGCATATAAGGATAGTGGTTGGAGCTGCATCAAACATTGGAGGATTATCGACTTTTGTGTATGCCCAGAGTGATCAGAGGAGTAGATTTTGATGGAAAAAGGGAAGGAAACAAAGTGCCTGAAGTTTCTTTCCTTGTGTAGCAAGCAGATAGAAATTCAGTTATCTAAAAGTTGTTAAGAGATTGCAGACCTACATGTTCAATTGCGAGGAGATTAGCTTGATAATGGGTCTTCATTGTTGCAGCCTGTCAGCAAGCATGAGGAGGCATGCTTGGAAGAAGTTACCCTGCCTTGATACTATAAACAGGGGAAGTGTCATTACGCTGCGATTCCAGGGGAATTGGATACTGAAACAATAATTTTTTGTGTATAAAATTGTTGAATTTTATGCATGTTGACAGTGAATTTGTGGACAACGCAGGATTGGACCATGGAGTCCTGGAGTATTGATAAGCCTTCATGGCTGTGGTAAGCCTTTGTGGCTGTGATGAGCCTTCATGGCTGAGTTGAGCCTTCGTCGCTGTGTTGAGCCTTCGTGGCTATGGTAAGCCTTTGTGGCTGTGATGAGCCTTTGTGGCTGTGATGAACCTTCATGGTTGTGTTGAGCATTTATGGCTGTGGTAAGCCTTCATGGCTATGTTGAGCCTTTGTGGCTGTGGTGAGCCTTCGTGGCTGTGATGAGCCTTCGTGGCTGTGATGAGCCTTCGTGGCTGTGATAAGCCTTGGTGGCTGAGTTGAGCCTTGGTGGCTACATTGTATCTCCTCAAGGCTAAGCGCCTGAGCGGTCGAGGTGAATTACTGCTTGTCGAAATGTGAACTAGCAAGAAGGTGAAATGGTGTTGCTCGTGCATGAAGCAACGTGGAGCGATCAATTGTCAGTGATCTGATAGGGATCAGATCGAAGACATCGTGCAGTGTATGATCTTGGATCTACTCACAACAACAGTGTGGGCATTGTTTTGGTGAACTAAAATGCGGGGCAGACTGTTTGCAGCAGTGAATGGCGTGGCCATGTGTTGAACATTTTCATTATCATTTGGTATTGTTTGTTTGAAAGCATGATTGTTTGTGTATGTTTGGGCAAACAAAATATTTCATGATGGACATATTTTGGAACTAAAATTAATATACATATTGAGATTAGTCACCTCAATATGAAGTTATTTTTTGTTAGAATTGTCTACTCTAACAAATGACAGGTTGAGGATGGAGTTCCAAGTTCTAATTGACAAGTACAAAGCCAAAGTAATGGTGTGTTTCAGCATATGAATAGTGCGGTGTTTGTGGAGGTGAATGGTATGGTGAGTAGCAAAGGAAGATGGACAATCAAGTTTGTGAGAGTTTGTTTTGTGTGAGTTTCTTGGAATAGACTCATGACCATGAGTATGAGTCACAATTTGTAATTAGAAGCAAATATACATGTCATTTATTATTTGTATGTGTTGTAAGACCTAGAGAGGCATGTATACCCCTTTGTTATGTGTTCCCTTTGGCAGAGAGTTTTAACAGCCTGGAAGAATGTGTCATGCGGGATGGATACACTTGGGTGGGCCGTATTGGTTTTAGACTCCATAAGGTGAAATTTTATATCAAGGGGGAGTTAATCGAGAGGTTGGATGAACCATGTATGTGAAGGACTTCCTAGTATATTGGCGGTTGCAGCGGTTGGAACCCATGCATTTCGGTAGATGTTTGTTCCTTTATATGGACATCAACAATAGCATGAACATGATACAAAGTGTAATTACCAAACAGGACCAGTTGTAGATTTTGCAGATAGATATTGAGACAAGTAGTCATTAAGGGGGAGTGTTGGAATATGTAATTCCTACTTGTCTTCAGTTGTGGTTGTCTCTATGTATAGAGTCTGTTCCTATTTGATAGATTAGTTCCTAGTTTGGTGTGAGGTTGAGATATTCTCTCAACCAAATTATTGTGCGTCTAATATAACTTCTCTATCTTGAGATTGTACCTCATGTATATATGTAACTTGATTTTATTAATGAAATATAGCTTGTATGCTCAGTTTCTAAGTCTCAACTCACCAACGCAGAAAAATTAGGTTAGTGTTCCCCTGAATTTGAAGGTAGTTGTTCTAGTGAAAATAAAGTTGGGGAAATTGATAATTTGATGAAGATAATAGTTCGCATGCAATGGAACCTTTGCGATGCCAATGCCAAATTTACTATTAAGAAGTCAAATGTGCGAGTGAAGTTGTGAGGATTGAGGGGTATGTTTTTTTTGGGAAACTTCAGATGTATTGAATTCATGGTTAGGGAAAGGTTAAGGTTCAATGTTTTTATGCTACAAATGAAAACGTTCTCCATGTAGCTAAATAGTAAAGCACCCACCAGACCTCTAAATAGTAAAGCACCCACCAAACCTTTCTTAATGTAGTTATAAGCTATGATAACTAGAATGCACATAAACTAAAACTGTGAAAGGAATTTTTCTATCACTACTACAACAAGGGTACTTTTAAGACAAAAGAAATCTTGTCTTAAAAGTCACTTATTATTTAAGTTATTTTACATTAAAATTTATTATTAATTGTATTGTCTTAAACCTTATTTAAGTTATTTTATATTAAAATTTAATATTAATTGTATTGTCTTAAATATAAAATTTAAGATAAAAATAATTTGAGATAAAAAAAAAATTAAGACAAAATTTTATATTTAAGACAAAACTCTAAATTTAAGACAAAATGAGTTTGAGACAAAAATATTTTATGTCAAAATTTTACATTTAAGACAAAAATATATATTTAAGACAAAATAAATTTAAGGCAAATATTTTAAGACAAAAAACTATATTTAAGACAAAAATAGTTTATGACAAAACTTTATATTTAAGATGAAATAGTTTGAGACAAAAATATTTTAAGAAAAAACTTTATATTTAAGACAATGACCACTTAAGACGAAATTCATTTAAGAAAATTAACAATTAAGACAAAAACATATCAATTTAAAGCCATATTATCTAACAACTACATTATTCACTCTGACATTGCACCCTAAGTCCGCTAGCTTGCAAGCTATTATTGTCTCATGTCTATAATGAGGCTATTGTTTCACTTACCATTTACGTTATCTTATATAAAGACAACTATTTGTTGGGCTCTTCTTTTTGTGGGGGTAGATGACTCTGAAGAATTGTACAACTTTTTCTGGCAAAATTTCCCGGACATTAATTGAATCCTCTTTTGTCCCTTCGATCTCTATTGATATGATTAGAGACAACTTGTATGTCGTTGCATTCAACACTACTAGTGAGCCCTAGTATTGCACCAAGAGTGCTGCAACTCCCAAGGGCTGCCCTAATTTACTTTATCAACCCGGGGTTCGTACAAACTTTGAGGTGACAGTGCTATTTACAAAACAGATGCATTTTACTCATGTCATCCTTTTCAGCTCTACGAAAAGGTGCTACTTCTAGGGGTTCTAATTCTGTCACACTTTAATGAAACTAAACTAAATTGCAAGAAGGAAATGACAGAAGGAAACTAAATTAAATTGCTCAAAAGAAATGGCAGAAAGGAAACTAATTTAAATTGTAGAAAGGAAACTAATTTAACCCACGCTTAACTTGGCCAATCGGCTAAACACACCCTACTTATCTTATGCTCTATATATAATGCTTTTATCCATTGAGAAAGTGTTGATTTACAGCTTGGAGGAAAAAGGGCTAACGAGGTGAACGGAGGGCTTAACGCATGAAACAAAGGTTAGAAGTGAAGAGAGGGGTTTGAACCTTATTAAAACTTTATTATAGTGAAAAAATGCTTCGAAGCGGAATGGTTTGAAAAGCGCGATGGCGGGGAAGTGCGATATGCGTTATGCGATATCGCAATCGCGATATTGGAAAGTTAGAGAAATAACGGAAGTGTTGTTCGGGAGTGGGAACGAAATGCGAAATGCGATGAGGTAAAAACGCGTGAAGTGCGAAGTGCGAGTGGGGGAAAAAAGTTGCGATTTGAGATTTGCGATGTGGTAAAAGTTGCGAAATGTGAAATGTGATATCGCAGATTCGCGGTATCGCAAAGTTTGAGGGGGTAGAGGAAATGTTGTCCATGAAAAGTTGCGAAGTGCAAAATGCGTGAGGGTGACTTGGCGGTGGGACCGGCGGCGAGTATGAAGATTATCACAATCGGTGTTTGGAAGCGGTTAGTCTTAAAGGCAAAAAATAAAATATTGCGAAATGCAATTTGTGATGGGGATGACATGGAAAAATTCTACGGTGATGTCGTGATCAACGGTTGGAAGCGATAAGTCTTAAAGGAAAAAGAAAAAATGTTGCGAAATGCAAAGTGCGATGGCGGGAGATTCGAGGAGGAAAGGTAGAGGTCAAACATTAAAGGTTTTTTCAAGCGTTTTTTTTGAAAAAAAGAGTGAAAGTTGCAATGAAAGAAGGAGGGAATAGAGCGTAATAGAGGTGGTTGGAAGCATGAAACATAAAGTGAGAGGTGTTGGAGAACTTCCACGGGCGAAGATTCTTGTACCTACAATCAATCCCGCCTACTTATGCAAAGACAGACAATATGTTCATGAAAAATACAATCACTCGATCTAATCTCTTTCCAAGAAATCATAAGTGAGAAAGCATTTTTTTTGGTTTGTGGGGAAAGGTCTACCCTCCTCGAGCTCTATTGAAGGCCGGCCTCACAAATTTATGGATTTTATCAACTATTCTAACACTCGTAAGCGATTAAATCTACAACAAAAGATAACGAGGAAGCAAACTAAAACATAAATAAAAATACCGACAAACTAGCTAAATGTTCGGAAAGAAAAACTAGCTAAATGACATGGAAGAAAAGAATGGAATCAACGAGAGGAGCCGAGGCACATGGATTGGGCCCCTAACCCACGAGCCTCGCTCCTTGAAACTAGATCAACAAAATAACATTTGATTACTCATTGCATTACAAAAAATACGAGTCTTATTACATCCCAAAGTTCTTAAACAACAAGAGCCTAATAGAATGGAAAATGAATGACATGGGATGGAATGGAATGGAAATGGAATGGAATGGGATCACGATCGAATGGACCAAAATCCACCGCAATCAACCCTAATTAGCTCTTGATCAAATTTATTTATCCTCAATGGCGGCTACCAACAACTCCCTAAAGAATAGGTAATGAGTCCACTTGACTCCAAGTGAAGTATGGCTTGAGTCCACTTGGTCTTGAGTTTCTTAGCTACCTCTAGAATTCGAATTGTTGGAGGGGATCTCATGAGGATCCTTTGGCTACCTTTAAGATTTAAGGAGGGTGGACAATCCCCTTGAATCTCTCCAAGATTTCTCCCTAATTTCCCGATATTGTGCTCATTTATTCTTCAATCTTGATCTTCCGATGCGCAGGGACAGAGTCCCTAAATTATCTCCTTCTCCAAATCTGCATAATATACCAAATATTCTCACAATATTCTACAAAAAATAACCAATATTAGGCACAAATATGAAATTACCTTTAAAGCTTCCTAAGAACATATTAAAGCATAAGAAAATATTATTAAGTGCGAAGGAGAGATTTAAGATATCTTTTTATGTGCATAAGAGAGGTAGATGGGCTTAAGAAAGGTTAGATGGGCCTTAATTTATGTCTAATTTAGAGGCCCATCATCACCCCCCTATCGAAATCGTTGCTCATCCTCCCGAGCAACCTACTCATCCTCCCTGCCTTATGGTTCTTCCTGCATGCTGGCTTATTTCATTTTCTGTTTGTTGGCCCATGCGCTGCTCCTCCTACTAATCTTCTTTCTATTTTTCTTGCATTTCTTCTCATAGGTGCTTCATGGAGGTCCTCATATGCCTTAAGAAAATATGTTTTGAATGCCAATAGGTGGTGGATCCACATTTTATTTTATTTTATTCTATTTTTTTAATTGCATGCAAAATAAACTCACAATTATTTTTTTCCTGTGAACTGAGTTCACCCTTTTTTACCCCTTGGAATTCCTTGTGTTCCATTACAATGAACTAATTACTACCCACTCTCTCAATTATTTTTTACTTTTTTCTTGTTCCCCTTCTTGGTGGAAAAAGTGAGGCTAGTCACTAGAAAAGGCTGAAGTTGCTCTGCTACTGATTTTAGCTATATAATTTTTTTTCCTTCTCATACTTTTTAATGTTTTATTAAGCTAAAATAGATTTGAATAAAGGGTTAGTTGATTGCATACCTAGACCGTACCATTGATTTGTTTTTGCAGGTGATATTGAAGCTGCTAATATGGTCATTGAATTTGTCTTCGGTGGTTCTGAAGCTTCTCTAAAGCTACATGTGATAATATGCTTGAGGTCCTTTTGGATCTTTTGAGCACAGGAGGAGGAAGTCCAATTTTGACTACCTTTGACTAGGGTGTTGACCAAATTTGCTTTATGTGCCAACTTGTTGTTTTTTTGTTCGCAAAGGTTGGAGAGCACCTGCATTCATTAGAGAGAGATACATGGAGAAATGCTTCTTTTTTTTTAAGGCCTACTAGTTGCCTCAATGAGGTTTTCCACTAATAGGTCTGCCTAGGCACCTTAAAGGAGGTTTTCGCTTAGGATCTTTTATTTCTCAACCCAATGACCGCCTCATGGAGGTTTTCAATCAGTGAGCCAATCTCAAACGCCTCAAAAGAGGTTTTCACCTGAGATTTTATTCTTCTTCACTTTTTTTATTTTTCACTTTCCTACCCTACTTGAAAAAAACAAAACCTTTTTCAAGTATATAAATACTTCCAATGGAGCCATGTACACATCAAGATGATAGATAAAATCAGGTGCACACTTGGAATACGTGCTCTGACATGTACTTGAATATAAGAGATGAATTGCTTTGACTAGGATTTTATCAAGTACCATTGGAGAAGAGTGTGTTGTTGAAACTTAATGATTGTTTGTAACCATATGTCAATATAGTTGTGATGCCCCCGGTCCACTTGCTGAGTTGGATCACCTTGGATGTCCTCTTCTATTATGACATTCAAATATTCCTCTTTTTGTTGATTGTTCTCTTGAACACATGGAGGAAATGCTGGTAAACATGAGGAAAATTTCTCAACATATAATTCTGATGCCAACCCTTCATCAAGTGCAGCCCTTGATCTTTTGATCTCCTCATTTGGATCTTCTTCTTCTTGATGTTTTCCTTCAAGGACATTAAGAAAATCTCTTCTTTGCAATACATTTCTTGAGCTAGGATGCAAACCATTTAGATCAAGAGGATATGTTTGGTAGTATTGTACCTCAGCATTGTAAGTGGGCTGAGATACTTCATGTTGTGGGTTTGGAAATGGTGGTACGGGTAGTTGAGTGGGGGTGGATATATGAGATGGATGTGATTGAGGTTGTGGTTGTGGTGGAGGTCGATGGTAGGGATAGCATGGAGTTGGGTATGGAGGATGTTGAGGGAAATATTTAGGATGTTGAGGATTTTCTCAATAAGGACCTTACCAACCATGTTGCCAAGATTGGTTTTGGGGTTGAGATGGCCAAGGTTGCCAAGGAGGGAGTGTGTAAGGAGGGAGTGTGTCCCAATTAGTTTGAGATTGATGTGGATAAGCTTGAATTTGTGAAGTGGTTCCTTGCATCATATCAAGTTGACTAGGTTGCCAGGGTATCCTTGGAGCTACATAACATAACTTCTTTGGTGATTGCCTTGCTCCATTGTCTTCTTGGTAAAATTATTTAAACCTAGGGAATGATGAGAACCATTTAGTAGCATAATATTATGGATGGATAACAAAAATATCAGCATATTATTTTCGCTCATTTTTCATTCTTAACATTTCTAGTTGTTCACTTAGATTGCTAAGAATTTCTGTTTTAAAGTTATCAAGAAAATTTCCAAGTTCATCTTTCCTTACCAATGTTGATGCTGACTTACTTACTCTTTCTCTTCCTCTTGATATGCACTTGCATGTCTTACAAATTTATTCAAATTAAAATTGGTATACATCTCCTCCACTCATGAGATTAAGGAGATCAATCCACTGATCCCTAATTTTTCTAAGTAAGATGGTTTTTAGTGTGTCAAATCCTAAATGAAGCAATTTTTCCCTCTTAACATTAAACATGAACCTATCTATGAGATCCTTAATGCTCTCATCCTCTTTTTGATTGATTCTTAAAATTTCTTCTTTGAGATCATGGTTTTTATATTTTCCTAGGAAATTTTTTTGCATATCATTCCATGATCTTATTAAATTAGTACCTAGACTCATTAACCATTTAAGATATTTATCCTTCAATGTTGTAGGAAACAATCTCAAATTTTGAGTGTGTGATAATTTGCCATAAGATCTACAAAGTATCTCAAATTCAAAGAGAAATTTTTCCAGATCCTCTGTCCTCATACCATGGAAGTTGGGAAGGAAAGATGGAGGGTTGTTCTTCATATGTAAAGTGATATCCATATCTTGAACGGGAAACCTAATAATATATTATTCATTGTCATCATATCCTTCCATATCTTCTACCTTCAAAAGATTATGGTTATGTGGTTCTTACTACACCACGTGGTCAAGTGAGGGGGTTGGTATTGGAGAAGTATTTAAAAAAAAATTCTGAGTATCCCTACTCTTATGAGGCATGAAAATTAGATCTTTTAGTATTTTTCAACATTTTGGAAACAACATGAAAAAGGAAAGCAGAAAATAATGCTAAATCATAATCAAAGCATCTACTAGACACCTCCCCAGCAACGACACCAAAACGTGGTGAGCCCTAGTATTGCACCAAGAGTGCTACAAATCCCAGGGGCTGCCCTACTTTACTTTATCAACCCGGGGTTTGTAAAAACTTGGAGGTGACAGTGCTATATACACAACAGATGCATTTTACTCATGTCATCCTCTTCCACTCTACGAAAGGGTGCTACTTCTAGGGGTTCTCAGTGAATTTTGTCACACTTCAATGAAACTAAACTAAATTGCAGAAAGGAAATGATAGAAGGAAACTAAATTAAATTACTGAAAAGAAATGGAAAAAAGGAAACTAATTTAATTTGTAGAAAGGAAACTAATCAAACCCACACTTAACTTGGCCAATCGGCTAAACACACCTTACATATCTTATGCTTTATCTACCATGATTCTATCCATGCAGTTAAGCTAGACATGACTCAATTCTAATTGAGAAAGTGTTGACTTGCAACTTGGAGGAAAAAGGGCTAACGAGGCTAATGGAGGGCTTAACACATAAAAAAAGGCTTAGAAGTGAAGAGAGGGGATTGAACCTTATTAAAACTTTATTATAGTTCAAAAATGCTTCGGAGCGGAATGGTTTGTAAAATGCAATGGAGGGGAAGTGCGATATGTGATATGCGCTATCACAATTGCAATATCACAAATTTAGAGAAATAGAGGAAGTGTTGTTCGAGAGTGGGAGTGAAATGTGAAATGCGATGAGGTAAAAACTGTGAAGTGCGAAGTGCGATGGGGTAAAAACGACAAAGTGCAAAGTGCGATGAACTGCGAAGTGTGAAGTGCAGTGGGGAAAAAAGTTGTGATTTGCGATTTACGACATGGTAAAAGTTGCGAAATGCGAAATGCGATATCGCAGTTCACAATATCGAAAATTTTAAAGGGTAGTGGAAATGTTGTCCAGGAAAATTTGTGAAGTGCGAAATGCGCTGGGTGACGTGACAGTGGGACCAACGACAAAGTACAGATATTATCGCAATCAGTGTTTGGAAGCGGTAATTCTTGAAGGCAAAAGGAAAAGGTTGCGAAATGATATTTGAGATTTGCGATGGGGATGACGTGGCGGAATGCTACAGTGATGTTGCGTTCGGCGGTTGGGAGCGGTAAGCCTTAAAGGAAAAATAAAAAGGTTGTGAAGTGCGAAGTGCTATGGCAGGAGTTTCGAGGAGGAAAGACAGAGGTCAAACTTTAAAGATTTTTCAAGCGTTTTGTGAAAAAAGAGCGACAACTGCAATGAAAGAAGAAGGATGGAATATATCATAATAGAGGTGGTTGGAAGCACAAAACATGAAGCGAGAGGTGTTGGAGAACTTCCCCCAGGCGAAGATTCTTATACCTGCAATCAACCCTGCCTACTTATGCAGAAAAAAGATAGACAATATGTTCATGAAAATGTAAGCACTGATCTAATCTATTTCCAAGAAATCATAAGCGAGAAATCATTTTTTGTTTGTTTGTGGGGAAAGGTCTACCCTCCTCGAGCTCTATTGACAGAGTTGAGAGGGGAAGGCTGGTCTCACAGCTTTATGGAATTTATCAACTATTCTACCACTCTGTAAGCAGATTAAATCTACAAAAAAGACAATGGGAGGCAAACTAAAACATCAATAAAAATACTAGCAAACTAGCTAAATGTTCAAAAGAAAAACTAGCTAAATGAAATGGAAGAAAAGAATGGAAACAACAGAGGAGCTGAGGCACGGATTGGGCCCTAAACCACGAGGCTCGCTCCCTGAAACTAGATTAGAAAAATAACATATGATTACTTATTGCATTAAAAAAATACAATCTTATTACATCTCGAAGGTCTTAAAAAACAAAAGCCTAATATAATGGAAAATGAATGACATGGGATGGAATGGAATGGAATGGACTGCATCTAATGGACCAGAATCCATTGGAATCGACCCTAATTAGCTCTTGATCAAATTTATTTATCCTCAAGAGAAGCTACCAACAGCTCCCTAAAAAATAGCTAATGAGTCCACTTGATTCCAAGTGAAGTATGGCTTGAGTGCACTTGGTCTTGAGTTTCTTGGTTGCCTCTGGAATTCGAATTTCTAGAGGGGATCTCATGAGGATCCTTTGGCTGCCTTTGAGAGTTAAGGAGGGTGGACAATCCCCTTGAATATCTCCAATATTTCTCCCTAATTTCTTGATATTGTGCTCATTTATTATTCAACCTTGATCTTCCAGTGGCAGGGAGTAAGTCCCTAAATTATATCCTTCTCCAAATCTCCATAATTTGACAAATATTCTCACAATATTCTACAAAAATAACCAATATTAGGCACAAATATGCAATTAACTTTAATCCTTTCTAAGAACATATTAAAGCATAAGAAAACATTATTAAGTGCAAAAGGAGAGATTTAAGATATCTTTTTATGTGCATAAGAGAGGTAGATGGGCCTAATAAAGGTTAGAATGGGCCTTAATTTATGTCTAATTTAGAGCTATCAACTACTACATGGAGGGGGATTTCAAGACAAAAGAATTTTTTTTTCTTAAAATTTTCAATACGAAACACTAGTAAAAAAGGTAAAGGTAAAGGATTAGGAGTCTGTCTTTATGTTGTTGATGGGTTCTTCAGGAAGTAGAGCAATGGAGGCCGACAACAATTGATGTGATTTAGGGCGATGGATGCCAACAACAAAGGTGTTCTTCATGAGAGGAGAAATGGAGGCACTTCGCTGAACATGTATAGACAATAACATAGTTGGAATACTTTTCAGGGTCTCCATTGATTGTGTTTAATATGTTTTTTTTTACTATTTCATTTACTTTGAACGCTACTTCTATCCACTGGTTGTTGTTTTCAACACATTGTTGTGTGGAAACTCTTGTTTGTCATCGAAAACATGGAGTAGATTCACCTGAAGGATTGTTGGAAAATGCAACAAGAAATTCTCTATTTGATTTTGCCTTGATTAAATTGAGAAAAATTGAATTTCCATAGCGACAGAAAACTTGGATGTAATTAAATTGTATTAAATGACTTGTGTCACCCAGTTTACTCAATAAATTTGAGTTGGAGGAGTTAGAGTTCAGTTAAGCATGTGTGATTGCTAATTTGTAGCAATCAAAATTAGTTATCTCAAGTTGTTTTTAGTTAAACTAGTTCTAACTATTGGAGGAACTAGTTAGTTCTAACTATTGGAGGAACTAGTGGAACGTCAATTGTGTAGTGATAATTCAGTCAAACTCAGTGATCATCCAGTTAACTGATCAATCAAACTAAAATAGCTAGTGCATGAAAATAATTCAAGTTCCCTATCTGTGGTGGAGATTCCAAGGCAGTGTAACACCAGTTGTAGAATAGTCTTGAGTGTAAAAGTGTTACATGTAGTCAGTTGATCAACCTTAGGAATTGCGCAATCCATTTTGGAAAATTTCCTAAATAATAGGAGCCTAATTTCTCAAGGAATTGTGCAAGGAAATATAGGCTCAAGAAAAGGCATAATTTGACTAAGTTTGGGTCAGAACTTCTAAGTGAGCATAGAGATAGGTTATTCACTTTCAGGTTGTGCTCAGTTGAGCAAAGAAATTGTAATACATCTATATTCATTAGATTAATTCAAGCAGACATTGGGGTTTTTAGAAGATTTCTTTCCTCGGGAAAAATACTATGTGCATGTGTGTTATTTCTTATTGCATGTCTAAATTTTTTGTTCTAAATTGTGAATTAAATTTTGTAGAGCAGTAGAGTAGGTTTTTTCCTTGTGATTTTGAAAAAACTTCATGAGCAGTTGCAAATATGCACCATAAATTGTACATGGTATAAGAGCAGGAGTCACATTAGAATAGGAATTTTGATGTTGTTTCTCAGGAGGTTTGAATTTTCAGTTTAGTGTAATAGGATCTCTTTAGAGCTGAGAAGATGACCTTCAACGGGTTGATGCTAGAGTATGCCTTGGAATGCAACTCTAATTTCTTCACATGGAAGGATCACATGGAGAAGGTATTCGATGACAATCGATTGCTATAATACATCAAGAGAGATGTTGCAAAATCAATAGAATCTAATGCCCAGAACCTTTCGAAGTGGAAGAAAGATGTAACCAAGGCAAGGAGAATAATATTGGAGGGAGTACGCGACCACATTGTCACCAATCTCCATGGGAAAGAAAATCTTTATGTAATGTGGTAGGCATTGACAGATCTTGATCCAAGATATTTTTCTTATAGATGCATTAAAGAATTACATGTGAAAGAGCACGCTAACCAGGAAAATTAATGCACACATAAATGAAGAGTAAAAGAACATGAAATAAATAAAAGGTGACACAAGGAATTGATAACGAAGTTCATCCAATTTGGACTACTTCTTTGGGCCCGGTGTCAATATGGGTTAGGCCGCTTCATATAATGTTGGAAATGGTGATGATGTACATGGAATATGTTTTCTGTCATACAAGGACATATGCCCTCAACATGAGTGGTTTTTCTCTCCACCAGATGTTCCGCTACAGGAACTCTCACTCACAATAGGCCTCATATCAGCATGACATAATCTCATACAAGGTGACGATGAGGACCGCTTCATCAAGGTTGCATAGGGATCTCAATCAAACATAACAGTCCATGGTGGATACATCTCACATGAAGTAGAGACATAGATCCCACAACATACATCAAGTAGGGATCTAAACAACATATTACATCTCACAACAAATGATAAAAGAAGCACATGACATCAATACTGCATATACCTCAACCCATGAAGTTGGCTGAATAAGTGGATGCTCAGTTGTTGAATCTGATTGCACCATCAAATTCATGGCATCAAGATGCATAAAATCGACTGTCTACACTTGGGAATCTGACACCGTCACTCCAATTTAGAAAATGGCCAAAAAATGGGAAGCTTTGCCGCTAAAACAGACATTACCATTGAGTTCATGTTGCCAAGAGATGTAAAATCGACATTGATCTTTTGGTTCAAACTTGAAAATCTTTGACCAATCAACTTTTTCAAGTTTATTAAAAATATTTGTATTTGTGAGAAAATAAAATTTTCTCAAATTGAGTAGAAATAATTGTATTTTATTCATGGATGTATTTGATGTTTGTGAGTTAGGAAGTAAATTAATTACTCAAAAATTTTACTGAAAATACCTATATTACTCCACTACATCCTTGATCAAGTTACAATATTTTTTTTAAAATTCAACATCCTTAACCAACCTAATCCTATTTAAAGAAACCCACCCCAATTTTCGAAAGACACATCACTCTTTCTATTGTTATCAATGAGAATGTGCATCTCAAACACTAATGAAACAACTAAAAATTAATAGAAATAAATACCTCATCTACTCATAAATAAAGTCCAAAAACATCATCATTTCATTTCGAAGCGATGGAAAACACATCATCACTTTTACATTTATTCACAATGCATGATTTAAAAACTATGGCCATAACAAACTACCACACCTAGAAGAACCATCTCTCACTTATCAAAGTGAACGGGTCGTCTCCTTATGGCGTATTCGTTGGTCGAGAAATTATTTCATCTGGTTCATGCACGGACACTTTGTCATTGTGACATTTCTCTGGATGGAGCCTCCAACATGTGGCTCTTTGATGGCCACTTCTGTCCTAATGCATTAGGGGAATTTTGAGGTCCAAAATGGGTCTCCTAAGGAAAATTTACAATAAAAATTCACTTTATGAGAACCAATCACATTTTAGGGGATTCCATGGTGGCATTGGTTGAGTTAAAGGTACTTACTTGTCACATTCTCAATGGTGGATAAAAATTCATAGTTAACCATGGTAGTGCTTTAAGTACTTTTAAAGTCATAAAGTAAAGTACTCATAAAAAATGTCATTAAACACTTTTGGAATAAAATATTATTATTGTCATTTCATAATTCTTGAAAGAAACAATGCATATCCCTACACAATCTTCATGTGTTTACACACTTTTCAATAAATATTATATTTGTATATTTTAATATATTGATTTTAAATTATATATTCATCTCATTTTATCTAATATTACAATTTCAAATTAATTATAAGGTAATATCTATACATGTATATTATACATATGAAATAAAAATAAATAAAAATATAAAGTCAAATCTATAACTAATATTATTATAATATTAATAACAATACAAAAATATTAAAATTAAAGAAAAAAAAACATTTTAGTTTTGTATGATGAAAAATGGTATATTAGTTTTGTATGTTGAAAAAAATTATATTAGGTTCAACATAATTTGGGGCAAAAAAAAAAATCTATTTCAACACATTTTTTCTTTAATCTTAAATACAACTCAATTCATTTCATTATGATTATATTAATATTACATATTATTATATATAATATTATTAAAAATAATCTAAATCTTATAGAATATATATTATATTATTTTTTATGTTATATATTATTGCGTCTTATGTTATAAATCAAATCAATTTAATATGTAATATAAAATCCATACATAAAATAATTTATTATATTATATTATACTATTTTTATATAGTATATTAATTACATGTTATTTACAATTTAAATAATATAAATTTTAATTATTAACATATAATATAATTAAGAATTTATGAATTTATATTTATATTTTATTTTAAGTTATTTAAGTACAAAGGGAAAATGCATTAGTTGTTCAATAATAATTAAATTTTCTTAAAAAAATCATTATTATTTATAGTCACATCAATACAATATTTTTATTAATTTTATTTTGGTAAAAATTTTGAATTGAATTTAACTATGGTTACATGGATTGTGATGCAAAAATTGAATTGCAAATTCATATATATTATTTTATTGGTTTAACTATTATTTTATTATTTCCTTAGTAGGCTCATTTTAGATCTCAAAATTCCCCTAATGACTGCAATGGGTCTTCTTCCTCCATACCTACTTTACCTTTTTCTTTTCCTGTGGTGGAGAAGGCCTTTCATGCCTCATCCTCTTTTGTGCTGCCATTCTCTTCCAGCACCCAGCAAATACATGGTTATGTAATCCACAAAAAACTACATGTTTTTCGATGCCATGATTTATGTTCATTATTAGCAACATGCTTGTAATCAAAATGAACATTAGAATACCAAGACTTTTTATACCTTTCTTGTTGGTCTCTGGTGCAATCATGGTGATAAGAGCTTGCCTCAGCTCTTTCTCTGCAATGTGCACTGTCATAGGATGATGGTGAAGTGTTCCCATCATTCGATTTCCCCAATGGTTTCAACCATGTATTGGAAGCTTCTGACACCTTTGAGCATTGTCCTTCAGTGTATCCCAAACCTGTGAATTGAGGTCTCTGAACAACCTCCAATGGATGAGTTATTCCTTGGCCATTAACACCAAGTCCTCCTCCTTTGTACCCCATCTTGGTGAGGAGTCTCATGCTAGATCGTGTAATGGGTATCTCCACATTTCCAATATAAATGATAGTATGTGAAGATGAAACAGAAGAGCAATCAACATTGTTTACCTCAATCGTCGATTCTGAAGCTACAATCTCTGCTTCTCCTCTTTCTCTTCTTGTAGTAGCCTCCTTAAGTCAACATTCTCTTCTTGAATACTTTGGTTGATATCCTCATTCGAATGATGAGAAGACAATGAAGGCGATGAAGAAGATTCATAAGCAGTGGAAGATGTGGATGAAGCATCGTTCTCTGATATATCTTTCTCCTCTTCGTCTATTCTCTTCTCATAAGCATCATACATTATGTCCACAATTTTTGACATCCTCAAGAAGGCCTCATACATTTCTTTGTCATCCTCCATGTATCGTATTCATGGGGCACGTCCTTTGAAGCTTGTTTCTGGTTAGCATGTACTCATGCAATTCACATCAACAAAGACTGCTGTTATACCACCCGATCCAAGATCTTTTGCTTATAGATGCATTAAATAATTACATGTGAAAGAGCATGTTAACCAGGAAACTTAATGTGCACATAAACAAAGAGTAAAAGAACATGAAACCAATAAAAGATGACACAAGGAATTGATAACGAAGTTTGTCCGATTTTGACTACGTCTCTGGGCCCGGTGTCAAGATGGGTTAGGCTGCTTCATATAGTGATGGAAATGGTGATGATGTACATGGACTATGTTTTCTGTCATAAAAGGACATATGGCCTCAACATGAGTGGCTTGTCTCTCCACGAGATGTTCCGCAACAGAACTCTCACTTACAATAGGCCTCCTATCAGAATGACATAATATTGCACAATGTGACGATGAGGACCCCTTCATGAAGGTTGCATAGGGATCTCAATCAAGCATAACAATCCATGGTGAATACATCTCACATGAAGTAGAGACATAGATCCCGCAACATACATCAAGCAGGGATCTAAACAACATATTACATCTTGTATAAAATGATAAATATGCACATTACATCAATATTGCATATACCTCAACCCCTGAAGTTGGCTGAAGAAGTGGATGCTCAGCTACTGAATCTGGTTGCACCACCGAATTAGTGGTGTCGAGAGGCATAAAATCGACTGTCCACACTTAGGAATCTGACACCATCACTCCAATCTAGAAAATGGCTGAAAAATGGGAAGCTCTACTACTAAAACAAACATCTCCATTAAGTTCATGTCGCCGAGAGGTGTAAAATCGACATAACATTTGTCAAATTCTGACTCTGGCAGGTTCTAGACTTAAGGAATCTTTCTGATGCCCCTCATTATTTTATGGGCAAGCTTCTACCCCTATAGCCGCTCATGGTTCCACCCCTACAATGAAATATATAAATATGGAAATCTGCACCGCTACTCTATTTAGTGATCCCATGGCTCAATGTTCCTCCAACGTCCTCAACATTCCCATCCGCTGGTCCGTTTCCCCGGACAAATGCGTTTGAAGGCATATATATTATTGTGTCGGCAGATTTTACAAGGTGTGCCGCTTTGGCGGGGCAATTATGCTATGGGTGCTTAAGCGTTGGCCAATAAGGAGGTTGGCAGTTCAAACCGCGCCCCTACCCCTTTTAACATTAACTCATTGTAACATAACATTTTTGGCATACGGTTATTCTTCGGCAGTCAGATTGACCGGTTCATTTGTTTTGATTTGCCATGGGTTGTTAACAAACCATAAAAAAGCGCCCCCACCATACATATTCATTGAAATTTATTTTGGTGGTTACATTTTAATTTAACATATGGTTGGTTTGACTTATAACCATATGTATTTTAACCATACTCCTTTATATAACCATTAATATATTCGTTCAAATTTATTTGTGGAATAACCATATCTTATATGGTTTTGTTTTATACATATATATGATTTTGATAACCATATTTTAATATGTTTTATTTATTTTTAATGATTTTCGTTTAAATATGTTTTGTTTGTCTTTTTGTGTAGTGGAAAGGAGACTAATGAACGAGAGCCACGTGTCATGGTTTGGTAGGATAACATTTGAATTCCATGTAGGCTTGTGGGTCCCACCTACTAACTGAGATTCCATGTGGCACAATGTGGGCCCCACTTCTCCCTTGCCTTTTCAAACTTTAAAGAGCTCTATCTCCCTGATTCGAGCTCGAATTTCAGTGTCATTCATGCCGTTGGAATCAAGGAGATGAGATGTATAAATTTGAATAACTGTTAAATTATTCATCGAGATTATCCTGATCACACACTATTTGAGCTTCATTCATAATACATAACCTCTTTTACTATTGATCATTAATTGCGGAAATATAAACAATTGCATGCGCACATTAAAACCATAAACAATCACACATATAAACACAGTATTTATGGGAAATATTAAAGCTGAAAACCCCCAACTATTTGCATATTATAATGATAGAGATCATGTAACAATCATTGTACAAACTCCTCACAAGCTCTCATTACAATCTCCAATTGTTACACACTACACAAGATCAGATCTAGCAAAACACATGCTCCAATTTGCTCCACCTGTTAGCCTCCCTCTACTGCGCAATCCAAGATGAATAATGGCCCAATCTGAGTTCGAATCCCTCTGGTATGCACTGCGTAGTCCTCATTGGCATCTCCATCAATGTGTGGTGCAAACTCATGCACCAGTATAGTCACAACTGATAGTCACACTTGCTCTTTCACCTACCTCTTCACTGGTCTCCACTGAAACTGTCCATGCACTGAAGTTAACTGATGTATTCTTTAGTTGATTTATGAGTTAATAATTAGTGAATTAATTAATAATTAATCCACACCACTCTCACTAGTGTATCAATCAGTTAGACTAGATACAACTAGCTCAACTATGTTTAACTGAGTTAAACTGAATACAACTCCACTAACTTCCTCAATCAACTCCACCAAACTTTGTCACCTGAGTTCTAACTGAAGTCTCCATGCAATAGCTCCACTAAACCCTCAGGAATAGCGTAATTCCTTCTGTCAGCTGCATGTGCCACATCTGTGCACTTAACTGAAGTGCTCCAAGAGGATAAGATAATGTTTAGAGTCCAAATATTATTAAGAGCTAATAATATTCGACATATCTATTTTTTGACTGGCAATCTAAAAATAGATTCCGCCCAGTATGTCTAAAAATAGAAGTCCATCTATTTTTTCCGACTTGACCAACCATCCACAAATAGCATCCTGCAACTCATAGAACATGATCCATATGTCTAAAAATAGACATAGTCTAAAAATAGACTTTGCGCCAAAAATAGCCTGCGGGCCCACTTAGTGAGGGCGACTTCTTTCCACTAAGCTCATCATCTTGTTGCAATCTCAACATGAGAAATTCAATATATACCTAGATCAAGATAGTTCTAACCACTTTGATTTTTTACCATTTCTGAGCCCTCTTGGTCCCTCGAGGGTGTCTGGAGCAACTTGGATCAGATTTTTTCCAAAATAGTAGTGACCACAGGAAGCTGGTGTTCAAGCATAAACTTTGAAATATCAAGATGAAGAAGAACGTCACTATCCCGCAGAGTTTGAGGAAGTTCACACAAGTTCGTGATGAGATTACAAGAGTTGGTGTTACTGTTTTAGAGGATGACTTGGTAAGCTTAGCCCTTCTGGGCCTTCCCAAGATCTCTCATAGTTATCAATATTCAATGAACGGAAGGGAGAAACTACTGAATTGGGAAAAATTATGGTTTGATTTGGTACAAGAGGAAATAAGGTGGAATACCAAAGATGGTACCCCATCCAAGGGTGACGATGTAGAAAAATTTTCATTGGTTGGAAAGGGAAAGAAGGGAAAATGGAAGAAATCTCAAACCAAACCAAAATCTGGCCTAGGGGGGAAGAAGAAAGATTTATCAGAAAATAAATGCTTCCATTTTCATGAATATAGGAACTATGCCACAAAGTGTCCACACAAAAATTCAAGAAGGAAGACCTTAGGAGGAGTAGCAAGTGAAGCCTTGGCTTCACAGTTCGAGCTTTAATTTACCCTTATCGCATGCATGTCCAGCACAGTGATGGGGAGCGTGTGGTACTTTGACTCAGGTGCATCGTTACATATGACAGGGTGTAGATATTTCAGTGACTTGGACGATAAATATCTCCATATGCACATCAAGCTAGGGGACAATGGAAGATACAATGAAACCGATATTGGTACAGTCACCTTTCAGAGGGATTCGGGCTCCCCTCTCAGGCTCAAGGATGTCATGCTTGTTCTAGGCCTAAAGAAAAACATCATCTCTCTTGCAGTTTTGGAAGACCGTGGTTATGATGTGATATTCAATAAAGGAAAATAATTCATGAGATATATAGCCACAGGATAGGTGAAGCATACTGGGGTTCGTGTGAAGAAATTATATAAGCTAAATGTGGAATATTGTGCTGCATTAAGTACTAAGGTGGATAAAGTGCAGGGTCGTGATGTTGGTGAACTTTGGGATAGAAGACTTGGTCATTTGCATCATGGCGCCTTGAAGATTATATAGCAAATAACCAATGGCCTCCATAAATAAGGACTTGAGTAGTAGGATGTATGCAAAGGATGTACATTGGGGAAGTACACAAAATCCACATTCCATGGTCAGAAAAACAAAGCACATGAAATCCTATAAAGGATCCACTCGAATGCTGTGGATCTTTCTTGATAGCCTCCATTTCCAGACTTCTCATGGAAGTTTTGGATCTTATTCATGTAGAAGAAAGATGAGACATTCCCCGTGTTCATAGAATTCAAGGCACTGGTTGAGAAATAAAGTAGTAAGAAGGTGAAGGATCTCAGGAGTGGTAATGGAGGTGAGTACATGTCGAATGAATTTAAAAATTTATGTGAAAAAGAAGGCATTCGACAGGAGTTGACAACACCCCACAACCCACAACAAAATGGGGTGGCTGAGAGAAATAATTGTTGTGGGTGCAACGAGGGTGATGTTGCATGACCAAGGCCTACCTTTTCATTTGTGGGTTGAGGAATGTAAAAAAAAATTATATTTGCAGAACTGGAGTCCTCATCGGATTCTTGGCATGATTACACTGGAGGAGGATTTTTTGGGGAGAAATTAAGATATGTCGCACTTCAATATTTTTGGAGCCTTTGTTTACTTCCATGTCTCAAAATAATCAAGGAATAAGATTGATTTGACCACATAATTGGGGGTATTTGTGGGTTACACATAAACTCCCCACAACTACCATGTGTACTTTCCATCCCTCAGAATGATAGTTGTGTGAAGGGATGTAAATTTTGATGAGGTGAAAGTGATGTGGTGCTCTCTTGATAGGGACCTTTAGATCCCACCAAAAGAGGATCTTTTATATCCAAAGAAGGAGCCTCAGGAATTTGTGGAGCAACCACAAATTGAGGTGCAAAGAGTGGAGACATTCACTCTAGAAAAACCATCCAAAGCAGGCATAAAAAGAACCAGGGAAGCTGATAGACTTGTGCATGATGCGAGGGAGAATGTGGGAGCTCCTTCAATTTTGTGTAGGCAAAGGAGGTCACCTAATAGGTACACTAGCTACATGTCTCTTATGACTGAGCTTATAGAGACTGAGCCATCCTCTTTTGAGGAAGCAGTAGAGAAAAATGTATGGGTTGATGCAATGGCAGAGGAATATGAATCCATTGTAAGGAACAATGTTTGGGAAGTGGTCCCAAGAATAGGAGATAAATCAATAGTGGATTCAAGATGGATCTTCAAGGTGAAGCAGGCAACAGATGGAAGCGTAAAGAAGTATAAGGCCAAATTTGTGGCCAAGGGGTACTCTCAAGTTGAGGGAATTTACTATGAGGAGAGCTTTGATCTTGTATATAGAATATAATATTGTACATCTTAATCTATTATTTGACATAAAGATAAAAAAATGGTTAAAGGATATAAAAAAGGGGTAACTATGATCCTTAGTTTACACTTTGAGGAGTTTGATTCTGTAATATTCCAAATAGGAAAAGATAGTAATACAAAACACCATAAAAATAGACAGAACAACTGAGCCATTTTATTAATCTGGAAGTGAAAAAAATACAACAGTGCTTCAAAATAGATAGCACTCAAGCCAACAAAAGCGCGCTGGAATAGCCTCAAGCTCTCCCACTGAAAACACTGCTCTCTGTTGTGCTACTAGCGCTCTCCCTCTACGCTGCCCTACTAGAAATGTTGTTGCTATGTGAATAGGAATACGTAGAATAGCATGCTCCAATGCGCGGAAAATTTTGGGATTTAGAATTCAGACTCTATAGCAAAAACCCAGAATAACCCAGAAGGGATTTTTGGATTGGCTGACCTTGGAAAATCACCCTCCTAAGGTTTGCAATGCATAACTGTTGGGTATGTTGGACTATAGGCTAAAATGAAAGATAGAATAGCTGCAATTACTCCCAAGCCCAACTATTGAAGGGCTGATCCCTTTAATGGATTCCAAGTGGAAATTCTATGGAATTTCCCCCTCTTCTGATGAACTCTGCTCCTAGACTATGTGAGTCAATGAGTGACTGCGCAACACTAGAGGGTCTACAAGTGGCTTGAATGTTGGATGATGAGATCATCTCACATGGACAACAAGAATCCTCTCCTGAGTAGGCACTCGAAGTCCCGCGAGGATGAGGTTGGGATCTCCACTCGGAGACACCCTTGTGCTAAACAACACTACAGACTTGGCTAAACAGCCCAAGTGTGCTCAATTCGAGAACGATAAGAAAATAATAATAATCCAGAATGCTCTCCATGGATTCCCTCACCCTTTTATTATACTTGTGGAACCCTCACATCCTTGGCCCCACACAATAATGATGCTACTCTCATGGCCACTAACCTCCATTATGACTGCATTGACCTCCGTTGTCTCCACTACCTGCATGACTGTGTTGTTGATTTGGTCAAATTGACTACATCCACATGCATGACCCACATTCACACCAAGGAGTGGTTTATTAATCTTGACCCTATCTAGATTCATTGATCCACATTCACATTAAGAAGTGGTTTTATTCCTACTAAATGGATTTATGGGTTCCTCTACCCTCTTATTCATTTATTAATTAAGGAAGACAAAATTTAATATTCTAATTAGCTAAAAGCTAAATTAGGAATATTACATATTTATCCACAAAAATTGACTCTTTTTTATTGTTTGGAGAACATCTTGGTTCTAGAGGAACAACCAAATGGTTTTCAATTTTATTCAAACACCTATCCAAGTTCATCATATAGACTTGCACTTCATCTAGCATGAGGATGATTTCCTCCTTAGCCTCATTATGATTTGGTAACATATGACCTAGAAGAAGTTTCAAATACTTATATATGTCAATTCTATACACCTCTTGATGTCTGGTGTGCCTAATGTCTAACACCCAATTTGTTACCTCCCCAACTGCTTCAAAATTTTTTGAACACCCATGCTCGCCTACTATGTAGCATTTTACCTCTATGATTTCATCTTCTATGCCAACTAGCGTATTAGACTGATAAAATTTTGTGGAAATTTGTACTCTTTTTTGGGCTTGAGATCTGACTTGTTCCTCATGATATGCTACTCCTTGTCAACTCCTAGCTCAATGTAGGGACATTGTAAGCATGAATTTGGAATAAATCTAATTTCCATAGTGAAGAATATTTGTTTGGGAGCAAGGAATACCATGGAATATATTATGTCTCAAGCTTTGGGGCTCTAGTATATCGATGGACTTTAAAAATAGTTATAAATGTTAGTGAAGTTCTCCTAACGTTTTGATGTAACTTTCAATGCTTTCTATGGTCACATGGGTGGCACTCATAATAGTTACAACAAAGAGTGTTTCATAAAATATAGTATAAAATAAACAAAGAAATTATAAGTTACATAATTAAAGTTATTTTAAGCACAAAGTTTCTTGAAGGGGGTAGTATTTAATGCCACATAATGTTAAGTAATATAATAATAAAATAATATATAAACAAATTTCAAAGTAGAATAGAAAGGAAATAAAAAATGATGATGATGACTGCGACGAAGATGACTTATGTAATAAGAGAGAAAACATGAACAATAATGTAGGTTTATGTGAAAGGAAAATGTTAAGATAAAGGAAGAATTATATAATGATAGATGGATCATAGGGGTTGGGTTCCTTATCATCGATGCATTCTATATAAGGAATGAGAATAAGGAGAAGATCATATCACTTTTTCTTGTGTAATTGAGGACAAGGCTAAGAAGAGACAACATAGTAATGGATCGATGGCTCATGTGTGACTTGTTATTGAAATATCTGGAGCGACAAGGTCTACAAGGTCTATGGCTAGGTGAAGAGTAGAGCTCGAAATATTTCTTGCAATAATTAATATTGAGTGAATAGAATGTCAGATCTACATTGACCTTTGCGAGAGGAGTACTCTATTCTAGGTGATGATAGAGTAAATTATTTTCTTATTGGAAATAATTAAACTTTTTTCATGGTATAATTCAACTATAAATATTTAAAATATTAGATGTTTACAATCAATTTTATAAAGGGCTATGGCCTTCTTAGTTTTTTTACTAAAATTTTAAATATTAAGATAGAAATTTGTAATGAGAATGTAATGACCTCAATTCCTTGTGAATGCTATAAGTATCTTCTATGTGCATTTTTTTTTCAAATTGAATAGAAATATAGTCAACTTTGTTTTTGCTAACAAAAAAACATACAAACATATTATATTATATAAGATATAATTCTTTTTGTTATTGTTAAGAAAATTACTATCAACCATGTTTTATTTAGATAACAACATATATTAAACTATACAATGAATTATTAAATTGATAACTATTTAATATGGGTTGACTTTTAGTGATGTTTCTATGGATCATCTTATGATGTTATGGACTATTCAGAGTGCCCAACTTAGATATTTCCTAACCAAATTTTGTTAGGAAGATATGTGAATATACAGAAGTTGCGCATTTATGGAGGATATGTGAATATATAGAAGTTGCACATATAAGATATGTTCATATACAGACGTTGCACATATATGGAAGTTGTGCATACACAAAAGATATGTGAATCTTCTGTATATGTGAAACTTTCGTATATGTGCATCTGCCATATATGCGCAACTTCCGTATATGCGCATATACACAAGTTGTGCACAATTTCAGCGTTGAAATTTGCAACAAGAAACAGTGAAATTGGCATCCAGAAATGGCTACCATGGAGGGTTTTGATTTAATTATTTCTTAATTAAATTAAAAGAAATGTGTGTCAAATTTATTTAACCCTTAAATAAATTGGACAATAAATTGGACAATAAATTGTAATATTATCTCATAATCACTTGTAATAGTTAACTGAGTGTGATAGACTCAGTTAGCTCATGAAATTCAAGTTGAGGGTGGTTGGTGAGGCATGTAGAGTGATTCTATTTGTTTTAGAGTCCAAGCTACTATTAGCGTATTAGTTTAATGCTTGAGAAATCAGTTAACTCAATTAAGTGAGTTAAAGTCAGTCTAACTATTTGTAACTGATTGTTGCACTAATGAGAGGTCAAGTGAATTAAATAAGATTTAATTCACATGTAATGATCTGTCAAGTGACTGATGATTTACTATTAATAGTTGCATGCATGTCAGTTCTGATGAAGACCCAGTTGAGACAGAGGTTAAAGGGAAGTTATCTATTAGCTATATTTATAGCAAATTTCCCAGGCACAATTATATACACCATAGGATGTCCATGATGTATTGCACAATCAAGGAAGGCTAATTATCCTAATTCATAGGGATTAATTTCCTAGGGATTGCATGAGCAAGGCATGCTGAGCAGAGGCTGAGAATTGGCTAAGTACTAGCCCAATTTTGTCCAGATCTGTGTGAGATAGTCAGGATAGTGCAATAGACTCTTGTGAGAAGAGTGCATTGTATTTTTTCATGGTTCCTTGGTTCATTATACAATAGAGATAGAGGGGTTTTGAGCAACTAAATTTACACAAGAAAAATATGTGTTGTGGATTGATTTACTTCTTTATTTTACTTGGTGTGATTGTGTGATTTTTATTTTCCGAAATGAATTTGTAGAAGGATTTAGTATCTTGCTTTAGCATATCACATGATCGGATTGAATCCATTGGTATACATATTGTTTGTATAATTTCTACATGGTATCAAAGCATAGATTGTTTGGGCGGCGAGTTTGCAGAGAATATTTGAAAATTTGGATGCAAAAATTTCAAAAAAAATAGCATATTTAGATTCCTTGTGAAATAATATCCAAATTGAAAAAAAAATTGGTCGAATCAGAGCTCGGATGAGGGAGATATCATCGATTTAAAATCCGATCTCTTTTTTTAGAAAATTTTGTGACGGCGGGACAATCACAATGTGCGGGAGTCAGAAAATGAAAGAAAGCCAAGGGAAATAAGTCCCAAGGCAAAGAGGGAATGAGATACTTGTCCAAGATCATATGTTTTCACTGTCACGAGCATGGGCACTATGCTTTGAATTTTCCACAGAAGAAGGCAAGCAAGAAGGAGCCTGTAGTTGCAGCGAGCGATGCATTAGCTTCACAATTCGAGCTTGATTTTACTCTCATTTCATGCATGACCAACACTGCAATGGGATGCATATGGTATCTATACAATGGTGCCTTGTTCCATAGGATGGGGAATAGATATTTCTTCAATGACTTGGAGGAGAAGGACCTCCAATAGAACATAGAGTTTGGAGATGACAAGAGGTATAGCACTACCGACATAGGTATAGTTACCTTTCAGAGGGAGAATGGATTCCATCTTAGACTAGAAGATTCTTTGTATGTTCCATGCCTAAAGAAGAATCTTTTCTCTGTAGCAGTATTGGAAGACCGTGGTTATGAAGTGATGTTTAGAAAAGGAAAAGTTTTCCTTAAACACATAGCCACGAGATAGGTGAAGCAGATCGGTTCAAGAGTCAAGAACCTGTATGCTCTCGAGGTTGAAGATGAATGCAAGGCTTTGAGGAGAAAAGAAGTGGTTAGTGAATTGGTTGTTGAGAGGGAGAAATTATCTCTCAACATGTAGCCTTAGAAGCAGTCTCAGAAGGTTGTGGTGAAGCCACAATTGGAGAAGTAGAGAGGAGACTGAGTGGAAGATTCCACTCAAGCAGAGACCTCCAGGAGGGGGAAATTTCAAGCCAGAAAGGCAGAGGGAGTACATGCAGCTATACCTCCAGGTGTGAGGTGGGACAATGTGCATAATTAATTCTAAGAAGAAATTTTGGTAGGGTTCATTGAGATGGTATGTCTCATTGATAGAACCTCGCTATGAGGAGCCCACAGTACTGTAGTAGCAGGAAGGACTGGTTAGATTTATGCAGTGAGATGTCAGGAATACATAAATTAGAGTGACAGGTGTCAAATTCTAGAGCGCAGATCAGATTTGGCAGTAGTGAAGAGTGCATGGATGCAGATGTCAACAACACAGAGAGTCTAGTAGACATGTGTAGTAGGATCCAATATTTAGCAGAATTCTAATGAAAGAAGCATTATACCGATTCAGTTGTTTGGAGGCTATTCAGTTTCAGAAGTGTAGCATGCAAGAACATTCCAAAGATACTGGATCAGGACAGATTGATTCATTTCTTGTTGAGAGGGAGTATTGAAATTTGCAACAAGAAATAGTGAAATCGACATCTAGAAACAACATCGAGAAAATGGAATCCAAAAATGGCCACCATGGAGGCTTTTGATTTAATTATTTCTTAATTAAATTAGAATAAATGTGTGTCAAATTTATTTATCCCCTTAATAAATTGGATAATAAATTGTAATATTATCTCATAATCACTGGTAATAGTTAACTGAGTGTTTAGACTTAGTTAGCTCATGAAATTGGAGTTGAGGGTGGTTGGTGAGGCATGTAGAGTGATTCTATTTGTTTTAGAGTCCAATTTGCAGTTAGTGTATTAGTTTAATGCATGAGAAATCAGTTAACTCAATTAAGTGAGCTAAAGTCAGTCTAACTAGTTGTAACTGATTGTTGCAATAGTGAGAGATCAAGTGAAGTAAATCATATTTAATTCACATGCAGTGATCTTTCAAGTGACTGATGATTTACTATTAATAGTTGCATGCATGTCAGTTCTGATGAAGACCTAGTTGAGATAGAGGTTAAATGAAAGTTATCTATCAGGTGTATTTATAGCAAATTTCCCGGGCGCAATTATATACACCATAAGATTTCCATGATGTATTGCGCAGTCAAGGAAGGCTAATTATCCTAATTAATAGGGATTAATTTTCTATGGATTGCGTGAGCAAGGCAGACTGAGCAGAGGTTGAGAATTGGCTAAGTACTAGCCCAATTTTGTCTAGATCAGTGTGAGACAATTAGGATAGTGCAGTAGACTCTTGTGAGAAGAGTGCATTGTATTGTTTCATGATTCCTTGGTTCATTATACAATAGAGATAGAGGGGCTTTGAGCATCAAGCTTTCCCCAAGAAAAATATCTGTGTTGTTGATTGATTTGCTTCTTTCTTTTACTTGGTGTGATTGTGTGATCATGTTTAATTTCCACAATTAATTTGTAGAAGGATTCAGTATCTTGCTTTAGCATATCGCATGATTGGATTGAATCCATTGGTATACATATTGTTTGTATAATTTATACACTCAGCCTTTGTATATACACAAAATTTGTATATGCGTACTTATATATATGCACATTTATTTCGTATATTCACAACTATATATGCACATATCTTCCTTATATGTGCAACTTCTGTATATGCTCATATACAAAAGTTGTGCATATATGGTAGATATGCACATATACGATATACACATATCTTCCGTATATGTGGAACTTGCATATATGTGCATATACATAAGATATGCGCATATATGGTCCAACTAATGCATATATGAAAAATATGTATATATGGAATTTGAAGTTGTACACAACATTTGTATGTGCACATATATGGATGTTATGCATATACGGTAGATGCACATACACAGAATTTGTGCATATACGGAAGCTGCAAATATACGAAATATGTACATATCTTCCGTATATGCATAAATTCCATATATTTACATATATTTCATATATGTGAAACTTCTGTATATGTGTATATCTTTTGTATATGTGAAACTTTGGTATATGCACATATACAAGATTTGTGTGCAACGTCCATAATATGCATATACGAAAGTATACATAGCTTCTGTATATGCACATACCTTTTGTATATGCACATATCTTCCGTATATGTGTAACTTTTGTATACATGTCCTCTATATATTTGTAACTTTATTATATGTGTATATATTTTGTATATGCATATCTACCATATATTCACATCTACTGTAAATGCACAACTTCCAAATAAGCACATATACGGAAGATATGCACATATACGAATAAAGTGAATTTATGGAAGATATGCGTATATACAAAAGACATGTACATATACATATGTTGTACAAATTATATATATGCACATCTTGTGTATCTGCAACTTCCATATATGCACATATCTTTCGTATATGTGCATATATGGAAGTTGTGCATATACAATGAATATGTATTTATGGAGGTTGAATTTTTGCATAGCTTCTTTATATGTGTCGCTTCAGTATATCCACATATATGGAATTTGTGCATATCAAGATGAATCTTTGGAAGTGGTTTTCAAGGCCTAAAACTAATGAGTGTACTAGGATATTTTATGGGATCACGGGAAGATAAGGATTTTGTCCAAATTTCACATGTCCTACTAGGAATGGGATGGATCCTAGGTTCAATACCTTAAATTTTATCAATTCGATGGCCTTATTGTTATTCTATTGGGAGATATAGGTGTGTATATTATGCTTCTTTTGTGCTACTATGTTGTCTCTATGACAACGACCCTCCAAAATTTTGGTCTAATTCAATTTTGGAGCCTACGTGAATTGTCACTTTAAGCTATTTAGTGGCATCATGTTCTTTTCTTGACTATCCTTGTGTTTTCTCTAAGTGAAAAATCCTCCTAAGTCACGTTTTCCAAGTGTCTTCACCTTATATTTAAGATATCTTATGTTATCTTATCCAAAGTTAGATGAAGACATAGTTTTTCTTGACCTAGCAACTAGGTTTGTTCGCCATGCAACCATACATACAAAAGCAAGAGAAAAAACTTTTTCCATGGACAAAAGCGCACTTCAAGATGACGAAGATTTTCACTCTAGTTGAGTGCACTCCTTTGGGTTGTACATTCTATAACTCTTCATATCCAGGAGGGGATTCCTATCATATATTTGAGATGAAGGATGATGGTTGTTGGGATCCAAGCTGGATTCCCCAACACATCAATTATGTGGATAGTGAGGGAATTGGCGGTGTGACGGATCTAGTGATTGAGAATCCACACACTTTCAGATCTCCATTAGCATTAATGATAGGTTGGGTTTACAAGGGAGCAGGTAGACTCTGCAAGTTGTTTGAGCATGGAGTCATAGGATGATCAAAATTATATGGAAAGAGTTTGTTGGAGGAGGTGGCATTGGAAGTCCCCCATATAGTGCCTTGTAGGGGGTTGAGGGTTCACCCCAGTTATGTGGGGCACAGTGGTCATGGAGGAGCATCACAGTGGTGGCATCACCACTAGTACATAGTTGGATTCACCTACCGTGTCTCTCAGGGAGATTTTGGAGGCAAGGTGCATACATATGACAATATGATGATGCAACAATGGAGGTGGCGATGTCAGTAGGGTTTGGGACGACACATACTATCTCACCTTTAAATCATGGCATCTAGTGGCATGTAGGAGCATGCAACATCGAGTAGCGGTTTGCAGGTGAGCATGTAGATGCATGGCATTGTGTTGTGGTTCATGTATTTGCACCATGGAGTGGGAGGAGTGACTTACACCACATCAATTTTTCTAGTGGAATGGTAGATGCATTGACACATATGGGATTCCATATGGTACAGTGTGGTATGGAAGTGAGCGTTGATATGGAGTTGTGCCTTGGATTTAAGTGTTATTTAGAGGAGTGCAGGGGTGCGTATTTATGTACAACAAAGCATGACGATTCACAACATGTTGTTGGAGTGTTTCCACTTAAGAGATATCTTGACAGGGATATCAGGCACACCATTAGGTTTGGCACACCCAAATTTGGAGAGTGAGTTGATCATAATGCTGACCGTGAGATTCCTTTTATAACTCTCCAACATTGCACACTAGCACAGAGGACTTGGCTACTATCTCTTGATGTTCTCATCATAAGAAAAATGTCCCAGGAGGTTCATTTGACATAGTTGGACATGCCATAGTAAATTAGGAGAGAGAATTTCTAGTCATGGCATATGGTCAGGGTGCGAGTTGGCAAGTTCAGGCTTGGGGATGGTGTGATTTTCTGCAAGTGTAGCACATGCTCCACCCTTGAGACCACATTTAGGGGGATGCAAGACACATGTTTGGAAATACATTCAAAGATGTCTTAGGATCACATATAGTGGTTGGTGGACCCATCGTTTAGGTGGATGTTTAGACACCAGGCATTTTTTGGCAGAACCTACATGAGACAGGATAGAAGATCTCACAACGTAGTATGACAGGCATAGGGAAGTATTACACACACTAGACTAATTTAGGATGTATGGAGTACATATATTGATTGCATGAAAGGACCCAAGACATGGTAGGAGTTGGTGCCAGTAGTTTTCAGGACTTTTCCAGAACCAATGTTGTTATGGGATCCAAGGATTCGATTGGATGATTGGTCACTCTATTTTGTGACAAGCAAGATTAGGGCAATAAGTGACTCAGATCACTCTTGGTTTGACATATGGGGGAGCACCAACGCCTTCGTCACATGGCAAGGCAAATTTTCCTTGTTATTGATTCAGACTGAGATTGGAGTAGATGGCTAGACATGGATATCATGGAGATGCCAGGGCAGGGTGAGCTTGGCCTTCATATATTTTTCACCATCAAGTTCCAGGAGAGAAGGATACATTTTGTGCATAATGAGAGGTATGTCATAGTCAAAGTGGTGCAACTTCAACATGGTAGCTGTTACACCATTTTTTGGTCATCTAACCTACTATCATTAGATGGACCCAAGTACACCACGTAAGACCAATTTTACCCTAAGTAAAATTGCTTTCACTATGTGAAATAACTTAATAAAACACATTTATTAGGTTGTTTATGGTCTAAACAGGAAACCCCAAAAGGAAATATTAAACAAACCTATATTTGTTTGATTTTCCCGGTCATGTTTAACCCAAAACAAAGAAATTAATTAGATAAATCTTTATTTATCTTATTATTTTCTAGGAATAATTATTTAAATCTTATTTAAATAATATTCCTTGTTAAATATGACTAAATCACCCATAAATAATGAAATAAATCATTATTTATTTGATTATCCTTTAACAACTTCCTTAAAATGATAAATAAATCATTTATTTATTTATTATTCACAAATAAAGGGATTTGACCCAAGTCAAATACTTTTTCCCTCCAACAAATATAATAAAATATTCCATAAAAGGTGGATCTAGATTTGGTTAATGTTATTTTAATCATGCACCAAGATCTAGAATGACCCAATATTTTGTTATAAATAGGAGGGGTTTTCTTATCATTCTTCACCTTTTGTTGCCTATTAGATCACTCTGGATCTATACACTTGGTCACATTCTACATTATTTGCTGTGTGAGCTCCCTTTGAGTTCTATCTTTGTATGGGTTTTCTACACCAACAAGAGAGAGAGATTCTAGATCTGAAGTGCTGAGGACTTCCAAGAACCCATCCCATTGAGGAGAATTGGATACACCTTCTTGTTTTCCTCCCAGGTGCCCTTAATACAAAAATTCTTTCAAAAACATTGTTCTTGTCTTGTCTATTGGATGTATGGAGCAAACTCTTAATTTTACTGCTTAATGTCTTTCTATGCATAGATTTGGTTTTTTGCAGCACTTGTCTTGATCAACTAACTGCAGATCTGAAGATGTTAGCAGCCACATTTGATGTTAGGGCTATAAGTTATGCGTAGCTAAAGTGGTCTTTTTTCGTACACTTCGACAAAAGATTCATACTAACAATAGCACCCTTCTGAAACTGGCATGGGATCCAAGCATCACATTATTTCACGGTTCAACTACCCTTAGGGGTGATTTGGTTCCTATAGGGGGAGATAATTTAGATCTCCCATTGGGTTTTAGTGGTTTTCTATTAGTGTGGGAGACTTCACTAGCATGGCAGGTTGGTCAGCATGATGATACTACTAGGGAAAGTCCATGCGGGAGAGACTTCATCCCCACGGGGATTATGTTTTGTCTTCAAGATTTTACTCTTGGAGTGCATGAGGTGGAGTTCTCAATAGGGAAACTTCATGGGGAGTTGGAAAAAGTCCTACATTATCATGATTTTATACTTATTGATAGTACGCAGAGGCCTTTTGGTACCTGTATCTGGTTGGATAACGAGTGGAGAAAGGTGTGCTTCACATTGATTAGGATGGCTTCAGATCCTGGTATTGAGGGATTCCTTCATGTCGGGAAAGTATTGATATTGGGGATGACACAATGGCACATTTGAGACCCTAGTATTATTGGTGGTTACAATGGTGACCAACAGTCAGAGAGGGCATTAGTTCAGGAATTTCTTGAGGATAATAAATTTTTGGCGAGGAGGAATCTAATGTTCCCAATTAATAATTTTACTAAGGGAAACTCTCAATTTTGTAATTTTGGTGAATAATAAATATTTTTAGATAAATAAAAATAGGAGAAATAATTTTTGGAGGTATTAAATAAATTTTGGAGAGAATACAATGGTTGGGACTTAGGAATAGAAGAAAAAATTAAAGTGAACATAAGTTGTCGAGGTTACCAAAAGTGGAAATCGAACCATGGGAAGAATCAAACCATTTTATCAAAGTATAGTGCGAGATAAATCAAACCATGGTATGAGGAAGATAAAGCAACAATTGAAGGAAAGCTAGAATATCATTGTAATCATTCTATTTGGCATTTCATTTCAGAATTGGAGAGTTTACCTCAGTTTCTTAGCCAAGTCAACCAGTGTTATTTAGCTCAAGGAATTTCCAAGTGGAAATTCCACCCTCGTTTCGAATAAATTTGAGTGTATCCTTAGAGAGGATTGAGGGAAGTCTATTTTAGGACTTTTATTGGAGTTTATTGAAGAGTATTCACTCAGAAATTCATTATTTCTGGGCACATAAGACAAACCCCTGAGGAATTTTGGAGCATCATCTTTCTATTGCAGGTTTCGGGTATTTGCAGAAGATTCTCTATTGGTTAGAGGAGGAGTTTGGTATCACTTTTCAAATTTGTTCATGTATCTTTTAGTTGGGTTCAATTTTCTCTTATAGAGCCTCCGCAAGGGTTGGAGAACAAAGTTTTTGTTGGTTTTTGGTGCTTGTATTTGTCAGGAGTTTTTAGTTTGGATTGACAACTATTTGTCAGAAGATATTTGTGCACAATATTTCTCAGCCATTTGCAAGATATTTTATATTTTCTCAACAATTTATCTTTGGTTGGGTGTAAAATTGTGTAGCTAAGAGTTTTGCACTATTTGGGGATTTTTTCGGATCAGCTAGAATCTACCCAAGAATTTTCTCGGTTTTTTGGGGCTTTGTGAGAGGATATTTTGGTTAAAATTTCATAATTTTTAGATCATTTTTGAGGGAGGATATCCCAATTCTTCTCCAGCAGCAACAATAACAGTTATGGGCGGTGCGAGTTACAAATTTGAGCCATTATATTTTGGAGGCCCAATTTATTATTGCAACAGATCTTCTGTGGTCATCACTTCAACTATTTCTATTGGGAGATTTTTATTTAATTGCTTCAATAAATAAATAAAGTTGTTCAATTCTCCATTTCTTGTGATATTTTCAATTGTGGCATTTCTAGTTTATTTGGAAATGTTATTTTATTTTTGCAACAATTTCATGGTTATTTTTTTGCAATTGATTGGAGAAATTTATGGTATAAATTTTTAAGCAATCTCTAGAGAAAATTAGGAAAAATGGTTCTTGTTCTCCAATTGCTTGGAGAAATTTATGGTAGAAATTTTTAAGCAATCTCCCGAGAAGATTAGGAAAAATATTAAATTGAGATATTATAGAATCTGTGTTGATTTTGAACAATACACTAATAAAATGTTTTAACTATAAGAAAATTTGTATTTTCACTCGTTTTATATACTATATGACATTGAAATATTTTATGGATGATTCACATTGTTCACATTAACATATTAATTTATGCCCCTTTATATTATGAAATCAAAAATATATATCCCTAAGGTTCATTTCATACTTGTATATTGGAGAAGTTCAAAACAACTTACTATGAATATATATTTTACGAAAATAGGTAATAGGACATATGTACAAAAAATAAAATTGTGATATTTAGGAAACTACTAGCACCTATATTGCTATAACAACTATCTATCAAATTAGACTTTGTGTAAGTTGTGATGCTACAAGAATAACATTTAGTTTTCGATACAAAATAACTTGAAGCAACATTCAAGGTTTTAACCATTTTATTGTTAATTTTCTATACATAAATAATCAAATAATTAGGTATAATTTCAAATAGAAATTAATCTTTTAACCATATACGGTTATTTTTAATCCAAATTGATTTTGATATAAATTACATTTGAAAACACTGAGTGTGCATCAAATCATGCCAATAAAATTATGAAAGGAAATAAAATATGGATAAATAAACAAATATTTTTCAGATATATATAAATCATTAATGAAATCAACATCACAAACTATGTAGAGTTGTAAATAATTCCAACTTATTATATTATAAGATTTGAAGTTTGTTTAATTGAATAGTAAAAATTTATATTGGATTTTTAAATATGTAATTTAAAATTGAGTAAATTAAATATTTTCTAATAATGATTAAAATGACATCTAAAATTATATTAAAAAATAACATCCAATATAAATAATAACATTCAATAACATATATTATAATTCCAAGATTTCATTAAACTCTGGGATCGACTCTAAAATATATTTTTTATTTAATTGAATATTTTACAATGCCATTTAAAATTACACACACTTAAACCAAACAGTAAAGATATTATAAATATTATAGTGAAAATAATATCATTACTTTTTATGACAATCATTGAAGATCATATTTTTATATGTATATAAATTTTTTAGGACACACTAAAATAAATAGGGTTAATAATTTTATAGTTAATTTTAATAAAAGAGTATTGAAGTATAGTTGGGGGAAAGCAAAAAAAAAAATTAATAACATGTGATGCATAGAGAATAAAAGTTGAGTATAAAGACTAATGGAAGAAAGGTTGATAACTATATGATAGAAAGAATTTCTTACAAAACCTATTAATATAGTAGCTCTTTACCTATGTATTCCCAGGGATGTTAATCTTTTTATATGGACTTTAACAATGTTTATGATGTAATGGTGCAAGAAGAAGAATGAGAATAAAACAATGAAGAAGATTAAAAATAAAATTAAAAGCGCAAAGATGAAGAAAAAGCCATAAAAGATCAATTCCTAAGCTTGTAATGATTAATAAATAAATATCATGATGAGATGTAGACTAATTTTAAAAGTCCATGGAGGATGAGGAGGAAAGGGTGAAAATATAGATGAAAATTTATTGACAGATTTGAGGAGATATTATGGAGAGAACATGAGAGATAGTTATAGAGATATTATAAAGATAGTTGACTAGATTGTTATGGTCATCTATAGTTATATAAAAGACCATTTGTATAATAGTTATCACACTCAAGATTGATACAAGTAATATAATCTACTCCTTTGGGGAATTGTGTGAAATGTTCTTGTTGTCCTTGACTTTGCTTGAATTTGCAATAAAGTATTGGTAGTTTTTTTTTTTTTTTTTGAGTGATCTGACCTTGATATCCCTTGCTTTGTTTGACTTTGCAATAAATTTTTGGTAGTTTCTTTTTTGTTGCTGTGCTACTTAAGGAAATCAAATTGTAGAAGTGATTTTAATATAAAAGTTGAAATTAAAATGTTTTATGTATTTGTAGCACCAAGTGATTTTCCCTTACTGGTAGTCATTGATTTGCTTCCATAATAGATTTCCTTTGGAGTGTGCCTTAAGGGAAAGTGTTATGAGGGAGAGCACTTGAACAAGAGAATGCTCCTAGTGAAAGAGCATGTTAATGGACAATGTTTATATGGTGATATTGCATCAATGGATTTGAATGAAAAATGTAAAGTGTTGTATCTTTAGAGAAATTTTATAATATTAAAAAGAGAGAGAAAGAAAAAATCAGAGAAAAAAAGAATTGAAGTGAAAATTGAGAAAACATTTATAAAAGAGTAACAGAAGGAAGAAAAATGGATTAGAAAATTGTTACGAAGAATGGAAGATGAAAATCATTAAAAAAGAGTAGAAGAGAAAATTGCTAAATAAACACTTAAAAAGAAAATCAAATGAAAGAAAAAATTATTCCAAATATTAAATTAGAGAAAAAAATAAAATTAGTGGGATTTGAAGTTTTAATCAAGAATAAAAGAGAGAACAACTAAATAAAAAAAAGAAAAAAAATATTACTAAATAAAAAAGAAAAAATGAATTTTAAGAGGAAATAAATAAATAAAAATGAAAAAATAATGGTAAAAAAATTATAAACAATAATAATAAAAAATAAAAAAAATAGAATTGTATAAAATATATATATATATATATATATATATATATATATTAAAAAAAACCAATAAAATTACTATTTATTAAAAAAGAAAAAGAAAAATATTTTTTTAAATCTTAAACAAAATGAAAAGAAAGAACTTTGAAACTAAAACTTGTTTGAACCTATTTAAAAAAAAAAAAAAAATCAGATTATTGTTTCATCCTTATTAGAAAGGGCAACCAACAATGACTTATTATAAATTATATGGATTATGAAGTGTGTAAAATTTGAAGTTCAGGTTAAAGTATTGTAGGGGCAGAAGTGGATTCCTCTTGATTTGTTAAGGAAAAAAAAGTGAAAAAAAAACAACGTCAAAACACAACAATTAAGATAAAACACTTAATATAAATTTTATTATCTCATTGCGGATGTGAGCTCAGTGTGAAACTGCAAACTGTGTAAAACTAACATCAGTTTAAATCAAACTTCATTAAATTTATTTCCCACAGGTTAACCCATACATCCAAGGTCAATGTTCAATGGCTCTCGGAAAATAAAATGAAAAAACCAGAATTATATTCACGTACGATTTCACTAATTCCTTGGATTTAAATAATATTAGACCCTTGGGCTTATTAGTTCTTTTGGATTGTAATATTAATAATCCATTGGTATATTTTTAAAAGATATATACTTATTATAAATAGTAATAAAATACTAGTATTACGTTATATTTTAATTTTAGTATAGTTTGAGGTATAACTATTAATGTATTGAAATTTTTTAATAATATTTTATTATATTATATTCTTTTATATATAGTATCAATATAGTTTATATTATTAATATATTACAAGTAGATATATAAAATATATTGGTAATTATATTCATAAATATATAATGATTATTTTGGTAAAATACATGTGGTGGGTGGTGGATATAGGCCTATCGGCATATATCAAATACATTAGTGAATGTGGTTGTAAATCTATTTCATATATGCCTATCGACGCATATCAACCACATTGGTAAATGCGATTGTGATAGAAATTTGCAACATGCTTGTTGCGGTGGAGCTGATTAGAAAGCTCTAGCAGAAAGCGAGCAATGTACACCATTATGTTTCTATGTGATCTCATCACCATAGCCATTATAATTTATTACTGAACAATGAAATATATAAATTTAAAAAAAAATTGGGATCCATAACAAGATCCGCAAATTTGTAAGGAAATGAAATATGAGGAATTGAAACTTACTTCTTGTCTACTGAAAAAGAGCATGCGACACAACCATAATATGAGCAAGGAGCGGTTACACATAACTACACCATATTAATTACAAGGAAGAATATTAATACTAAGTCACATAACTGCGTAACAGTTATGAGAAACATAGTGCACGAAAAGGTGTCATTATTCCTTCAACATTCATACATTTCAGAATGCAAACAGACATTCGTTTCAAAGTTTCGCTCTAAATTTTTTATTTCATTTTCTTTAATCCCTCATACGTGGAGATAAATAAAACGAACAATAAATTTTTAATGATAGTTTGGTAAAAAATTAATTTAAGTAGGATTTAAACACTTGATTTAGACATGCACAGAGGTTATGGCTTTTAATTTCATTCATTGATGGAGTGACAACGACAAGAATATACAAGCATCTTTCAATTTAGACCATCGAATGAAAATTATTAATTAGCAAAAGGATTAAAGTAGCCAATTCCAACAGGGGGGGCACCTGTCGGCGTAACTAGCACAACCACATTTACCAATGTGGTTGATATATGTTGATAGGCATATATCATATCTAGAACCACATTAGTAAATGTGTTTGATATACGTCGATAGGCATATATCTACGACATTAATAATTATTATATGTATCTTATTAAAAGCTAACTATTTCTCTCTCATGATTAATAACTATATAAATAATCCCAACTATTTATTGTATATTTATATATTTATGGTTATTATATTGATATTATATTATATATTAATATAATACTATATTATTATATAATATTATATTAATATTCTAATAGTTATTTACCAAACTATAATATGATTAAAATACAACATGAAATGATATTTTTTATGGTAAATAATTATTATATATTTATTAATATAATTTTAAATATCTTTTATATACATAATGAAAGCATATTAATAATATTAACTATATACATAGAATATATGTTAAACATATATATATATATATATATATATATATATATATATATATATATATATATATATATATATAATAACCCAATACTATTTTAAAGAATTAATCCATGAGATTATTATTATAAACCAAAAGCAGGTATATAAATAAACTCAAGGGAGGAATACTATAAATTCAAAGCATTAATAAACTCAAGAGATTATTAATATTGTAAATCCAAATGGTTAATGTTATAAACCTAGGGGATTAGTATTAAATATAATGTATTATTAATATTAAAAATAAAATAATATTACTTATAGAGAGTGTTATATATATATAAACTAAAATCTCAATATTATAAAATGAAGGGATTAATATTATAAACCCAAAGGATTAACATTATAAATCCAAAGGATTATTAATATTATAAACTTTTCAGATTAATATTCTAAACAAAAGAGATTATTAGTTACAAACCCATAGAATTAATGTCTTAAACCGAAGGGATTAATAAACTGAAAGAATTATTTATATAATAAATCCAAAGGATTAATATTATAAACCATTTTGATTAATTTTTTAAACAAAATGGATTATTAATATTATAAACTAAAATGATTAATCAACCCAAGGGATTAATATTATAACTCCTTGGGATTAATAAACCCAAGGGATAATTAATACAAACCCAAAGGATTATTATAAACCCAATGAATTAATAAAACCAAGGTATTATTAGTATTATAAACCGAATGGATTAATATTATAAACACAAGGGATTAATATTAAAAATTAGGTTTGATATTATAAAAAACTCACTAGGGTTAATGTTATAAACATTATAAAACGAAGGGATTAATATTATAAATCCAGTGTATATAAACCCTAAAATAAACAGGGTTAATTTTGGTTTACCATGGTTGATTTTCATATTAAGCTAATCTTTGTCAAAATGCAATGTTGGACCATTTTTCACCATGGTTGATTTTCATATTGAGAAAATATTGGTACAATGTGACATTGGACCATGCTTGACCATGGTTTATGATGGTTGACAATGGAAAAATATTGTTGACAATTGTTTACCATTGTTGATGATGGGTTGCGATGGTTGAAACTAGTTGATTTCTATATTGAGATAATATTTGACACAATGTGACATTAGATAATGGTTCACTATTCTTAACCATGATTATAAACCCCGCAGATTTATATTAAACTCAAGGATTAATATTATAAATACTATGAATAATATTATACCCTAAGTATATGAACCCTTAGATTAATAAACCCAAGATATTGATATTATAAACCCAATGGAATAATAAAATTAACAGGTTAATACTAAAAACCCAAGTGATTATAAACCCAAGGGAATAATATTAAACCAACGGGATTAATATTATAAACCCGAGGTAAAAAAAACCCTAAGATAAATATTGTAAACCCTAAAATAAACATGATTAACTATGGTTTACCATAGTTGATTTTCACATTGAGGCAATATTTTTCATAATGCGACATTGGACCATGGTTGATTTTCATATTGAGACAATATTTGTCACAATGTGACATTGGAGGATGCTTAACCATGATTGACCATGGTCAAAGATGATTGAAAGTGGTTTACCATTGTTGATTATTGTTTACCATTGTTGACCATGGTTTATGATGGTTGACAATGGTTCATTTTCATATTGAGACAATCTTGGTCACAATGAGATGTTGGACCATGATTGATTAATTTTGACCATGATTATAATCCCAACAGATTTATATTAAGCCAAAGGACTAATATTATAAAGCCTATGAATAAAACCAATGGTTTACCATTTTTTATCATGGTTGAGTATGGTTGACCATGGTTTATTTTCATATTGAGAAAATATTTGTCATAATGTGATGTAGGACCATGGTTGACCATGACAATAAGCCCAAGGGATTTATATTAAAACCTATGAATAATATTATAAACCATATGAATAATATTATACCCCATGTATATGAACCCTTAGATTAATAAACCCAAGGGATTGATATGATAAACCCAAGGGAATAATAAACCTAAGGTGTTAATACTAAAATTTCAAGGGATTATAAACCCAAGTGAATAATATTATAGCCCAAGGGATGAATATTATAAATCTAAGCTAAATAAACCCTAAGAAAAATATTTTAAACCATAAGATATTTATTGTAAATCTTAGAATTATCGTGGTTGATCATTGTTGATTTTCATATTGAGATAACCAAGGGGATTAATATTATAAACCCAAGGTAAATAAACCCTAATATAATTATCATAAACCCTAAAATAAAAATGGTTAACTATGGTTTACCACGATTTATTTTCACATTAAGACAATATTTTTCATAATGTGACATTAGACCATGGTCGACCATGGTTGATTTTCATATTGAGAGAATTTTTGTCATAATGTAACTTTCGACGATACTTAACCATGATTGACCATGGTCAACGAATATTGAAAATGGTTTACCATTTTTTATTATGGTTTACCATTTTTTACCATGGTTGATGATGGTTGACAATGGTTCATTTTCATGTTCAGACAATCTTTGTGAGAATGAGATGTTGGACCATGATTGATCAAGGTTGACAATTATTATAAACCCAAGGGATTTTTATTAAAGCAGAGGACTAATATTATAAACCCTATGAATAAACCCAATTGTTTACCATTGTTGATCATGGTTGAATATGGTTGACCATGGTTTATTTTCATATTTAGACAATCTTTGTCATAATATAACGTCGGACCACGATTGACCATGATTATAAACCAAAGGGATTTATATTTAAACCTATGATTAATATTATAAACCCTATGAATAATATTCTACCCTATGTATATGAACCTTTATATTAATTAACCCAATAGATTGATATTATAAACCCAAGGGAAAAATAAACCCAAGGTGTTAATACTAAAATCTCAAGGCATTATAAACCTAAGTGAATAATATTAAAACCAAAGGGATTAATATTATAAACCTAAGATAAATATTTTAAACCCTATGATAGATATTTTAAACCTTAGAATTATCATGGTTGACCATTGTTGATTTTCATATTCAGAAAACCAAGGGGATTAATCTTATAATCCCAAGGTAAATAAACCCTAAGATAATTATTATAAAGCCTAAAATAAACATGGTTAAATATGGTTTACCACAATTGATCTTCACATTGAGACAATATTTGTCATAATGCAACATTGGACCATGGTTGAGCATGGTTGATTTTCATATTGAGACCATATTTGTCACAATGTGACATTGGAGGATGCTTAACCATGATTGACCATGGTCAACGGCAATTGAAAATGGTTTACAATTGTTGACTATGGTTTACCATTATTGACCATGGTTGATGATGGTTGACAATGGTTCATTTTCATAATGAGACAATCTTTGTCATAATGAGATGTTGGACCATGATTGATCAAGGTTAACCATGATTATAAACCCAAGGAATTTCTATTAAACCGAAGGACAAATATTATAAAATCTATGAATAAACCCAATGGCTAACCATTGTTGATCACGATTGACTATGGTTGACCATGGTTGATTTTCATATTGAAACAATATTTATCATAATATGATGTCTTACCATGGTTCACCATGATTATAAACCCAAGGGATTTATATTAAAACCTATGGATAATATTATAAACCCTATGAATAATATTATACCCTATGTATATGAACCCTTAGATTAATAAACCCCAAGGGATTGATATTATAAAGCCAAGGTGTTAATACTAAAATCTCAAGGGATTATAAACCCAAGTGAATAATATTAAAACCCAAGGGATTAATATTATAAACCTAAGGTAAATAAACCCTAAGAAAAATATTTTAAACTCTAAGATAGATATTGTAAACCTTAGAATTATCATGGTTAACCATTTTTGATGTTCATATTCAGACAATATTTGTCACAATGCGATGTTGCCTCATGCTTGACCATGGTTGACCATGGTTGATTTTCATATGCAGGAAATATTTTATCACAATGCAACGTTTGACCATGGTTGATTTTCATATTGAGAAAATATTCGTCATAATGTGACGTTGGACTATTTTTAACCATGATTATAAACCAAGAGGATTCATATTACACCAAAGGATAAATATTATAAACCATATGAATAATATTAAACTATAGGAATACGCACTCTTATATTAATAAACCCAAGGGATTAATACTAAAAAACCAATGGAATAATATTAAACCCAACGAATAAATATTATAAATCCAATGTATATAAACCCTAATATAAATATTATAAATAATAAAATAAACATGGTTGATGAGGGTTTACCATGTTTTATTGTCATAATCAGACAATATTTGCCATAATGTGATGTTGGACCATTGTTGATTTTTATATTGACACAATCTTTGTCACAATGTGACACTAGACCATTGTTGGCCACTGTTGACCATGATTATAAACCCAAGGTATTTTTATTAAATCTTAGGGTATTATAAACCCAAGTGAATAATATTAAAACCCAAGGGATTAATATTATAAACCTAAGGTAAATAAACCCCAAGACAAATATTTTAAACCCTAATATAGATATTGTAAACCTTAGAATTATCATGGTTGACCATTGTTGATTTTCATATTCAGACAACCAAGGGGATTAATACTATAAGCCCAAGGTAAATAAACACTAAGATAAATATTATAAACCCTAAAATAAACATGGTTTACTATGGTTTACCACAATTTATTTTCATATTGAGACAATCTTTGTCATAGTGCGACGTTGGACCATGGTTGACCATGGTTGATTTTCATATTGAGACAATCTTTGTCACAATGTGACATTGGAGGATGCTTAACCATGATTGGCCATGGTCGACGACAATTGCTAATGGTTTACCAATGTTGACCACGGTTGATGATTGTTGACAATGGTTCATTTTCATATTGAGACAATCTTTGTCACAATGAGATGTTGGACCATGATTGATCAAGGTTGAACATGATGATAAAACCAAGGGATTTCTATTAAACCCGAGGACTAATATTATAAACTCTAGGAGTAAACCTAATGGTTAAACCCAAGGGATTTTTATTAAACCGGAGGACTACTATTATAAACCCTATGAATAAACCTAATGGTTTACCATTGTTGATCATGGTTTACTATGGTTGGCCATGGTTGATTTTCATATTTAGACAATCTTTGTCATAATATGACACCGGACCACAATTGACCATGATTATAAACCAAAGGGATTTATATTTAAAACTATGAATAATGTTATAAACCATGTGAATAATATTCTACCCTATGTATATGAACCCTTAGATTAATAAGCCCAAGGGATTGATATTATAAACCCAAGGGAATAATAAACCCAAGGTGTTAATACTAAAATCTCAGGGGATTATAAACCCAAGTGAATAATATTAAAACCCATGGGATTAATATTATAATCCTAAGGTAAATAAACCCTAAGAAAATTATTTTAAACCCAAGGTATTTTTATTAAACCGGAGGACTACTATTATAAACCCTATGAATAAACCCAATGGTTTACCATTTTTTATCATGGTTGACTATGGTTGACCATGGTTTATTTTAATATTTAGACAATATTTGTCATAATATGACGTCGGACCACGATTGACCATGATTATAAACCAAAGGGATTTATATTTAAACCTATGAATAATATTCTACCATATGTATATGAACCGCTAGATTAATAAGCCCAAGGGATTGATATTATAAACTCAAGGGAATAATAAACCCAAGGTCTTAATACTAAAATCTAAAGGGATTATAAACCCAAGTGAATAATATTATAAACCCAAGGGATTTTTATTAAACCATAGGATTAATATTATAAACCGTGTGAGTAATATTATACCCTAGGAATATGAACCTTTAGATTAATAAGCCTAAGGGATTGATTTTATAAACCCAAGGGAATCATAAACCGAAGGGATTAATTCTAAAACCCAAATATTTTATAAACCAAAGAGAATAATATTTTTTTTTTATAAATAAGACTATTTCTAGTATATGGCACATAAAATACAATAAGAAGCTTTCCCGTTGGATTTGCTATGCTAGCCAATTCCGATAGGAGTAGAGTTCAAAAAAACAAAAAGGAGACTCCCCAGTTGGGGAAACCAGTCCATAGTTTGCTACCCTGAGTGGGGAAACCAGCATTTACAAAAAATATCCAAAAAATTATCGAATTGTTCAAGAAAAACATGAAAGAAGAAAGGTGAATCCTCATTGAGGGAGGTAATCTCTTGATATGGATTCTGAGACAGCGTGACATGCTACTTGTCATGAGGAGGAGGCTCTTCTATGATGAGGCACATGTAGTTTTCCGAGGAGTCCTCATCTTTCTTTGACAACTGCACCGTGGGCTCAAGCATAGTGGTTAAACGCACACCAGCGTACTTGTCATCTGTTGTCGGGCTATCATTTCCTTCGTTGTTGGAAGAACGTGAGACAATTTTGATAGGAAACACCTCTGATTTCCAGTAATGCTGAGGGGGTGACGGGGAAATGGTGGACTTCCTGAGAATTTTTCGCACGCCAGAGCCAACAGATCTGGACGAAAGGTCGGGAAAATGCACAATGAGGGTTGCGGTGACAAGAGGGAGGTCCAAAGAGCCAGAGGAGTCGTAATGGAGTTGTTAGGCAACTGAATTATCCTCAGGAAGGGGGGTGACATTCCTCATGAATGGAAATGGGAGGGCGAGAGGTCTGGCCTCTGCCACGACCCCTACAACACGTCATCCTGTGCCTCGATGACATATCATTGTAGGAGGGAGCTGGTGCAAGGGGAGAGGCGGAAGGGTGGCAGGAGGCCTGAGGCAACGAAGCAAGCAGAGAATGGACACAGAGGAGCTTAACGCTGCAACTAGATGAATGAACAGAAAGACTAAGGCTACAGGAGGAGAATGCAAGAGAAATGGAGTTGGGTGCCATGAAATAACGTGAGGGCGTGCAATCCGAACGAGCGTTAATGCTGGAGGCAGAGAAATTAACAATGGAATGAAGCGGGCAGCTGTGGAATTTATGGTCAGACAGATGAGGGCCATGCATGGCCAGACAAAATTTCGTGCGGAGAAGTCGCCACGTCCCAAAGAAAATCATACACCCGCATCTGAGGCCGAAGAGAATAATATTATACTAAGGGATTAATATTATTTAAACCCAAGGTATATAAACCCTAAAATAAACAATATAAAAATTAAATTGTTGTAACAATATAAACATTAAACATAATTTAAATTTAATGTTAGCTCGATGACCATGGTTTACCATGCTTGATTTTCATATTGAGACAATATTTTGGCATAATGCAACGTTGGACCATGGTTGACCATGGTAGACCATGGTTGATTTTCATATTGAGACAATATTTGTTAGAATATGACATTGGAGCATGGTTGAGCATGACTATAAATCCACGAGATTTATACTAAACCCTAGGATTAATATGATAAACTCTATAAATAATATTATAATAAATAATATGAATAACATTAATATAGATATGAAAATGAATAATATTAATATAATAATGTGAATAACATTAATATAATAATATGAATAATATTAATAACATTATATATAATAATATTGATATAATAATATGAGTAATATTATAATAAATGTGGTTGACTATGGTTGACAATGTTGGGCCATTCCAACTTGGGTAGACCCTAGTTGGCAATTAGGAATGAGTATACCAAGGGGTTTCTAGGGTGAGAGGGATGACAATGGTTGACCAAGGATGACCATGGTTGAGTAAGGTTAACCATGATTGACTATGGCTAAGAAAGGTTGTGTATCATTCAACATAGGTGAGAATGAGTGACAATGATTGATTGTGTTGGCAATGTTTGACCATGGTTGATTAAAATGATTAGAATGTAAATATTATTAATATTATTGATTGATATTAATCTTAATACTATTTCTATTAACAATATTAATTTTAATATCATTAATACTATTAATGATATGGTTACAATGAATATATATTTTTTTAATTTCAATTTTATTAAAGGGATTAAAAGCCTCAAATTCTTTTTTTATTTTAAAGAAAAGAGAATTATAATTACTTAAACAATTATTATACTTATTTAGATATTATTATATTTATTTAGATATTATTTTAATTATCATTAGTTTAACAATTTAAAAAATTATAACTATAATGAATCATTATAATTATTAATTATAATTAAGGCTCACCATGGCTTATTATGGTTTAAGACGGTTAACCATGGATAGCTATGGCTAAGCAAGGTTGTGTACCATTGAATATTGGTGAAAATAAGTAATACTGGTTGAGTGTGTTGGAAATGTTTAACCATATTTAATTAAAATGATTAGAATTTAAATATAATTAATTATTAAAATTAATCTTAATAGTCTTTATATTAACAACATTAATGATAATATCATTAATACTTTTAATCATATTGTTAGAGTGAATACAAGTTTAATTTTTTTTAATTAATAATTATATTCTTAAATATTAAGAAGTAAATATTATTATTCTTATTTATTAATATTAATGTTAATATTTTTTTTTTAATAATATTAATATTCTTAATAGTAGTAGACCTAATTTAAATTTTAATGTTAGCTCTATAACTTCTTGTTTTGTATATATAATTATTATATTAATGAAATTTTAATATTATAAATTAAAAAATAGCCATGTAAATATTAGATTGTAAGTATTATTAATTATTGATACTAATCTTATTAGTATTTATATTAACAAAATTAATGATAATATCATTAATACTTTTAATCATATGGTTAGAGTGAATAGAAATTTTAATTTTTTTTTTTATTGATAATTATATTGTTAATTATTAAAATGTAAATATTATTATTCTTATTTATTAATATTAATTTTAATATTATATTTTTTAACAATTTTAATATAATTAATCATATTAATATTATAATGTAAATTTTATTATCTTAATAATATTAAGTGTTAAAAAATTAAAACAGTTAATATTACAAATATTATTTTTTAAATGTTATTAATATTGTATTTAATGATCCCCGGATGTGGGTGATAGAAATGGAATGGACGACAATCATTTCTCACACTCCCCGGAGGACGGAGATCTTCTGGGCAGAGCCTCACCTGCTATGGATCCTCAAACTGCTAGCCATCCACATTAGACAAACATGATAAGGTATGATGATGAGATGTTGGGTACAACGTCACCCTCTCCAAGGTACCCCCCTGCAACTATCACCATAAATGATTATCATGATTGATTTTTATATCAGCCATCACCCCTCCCTCGAGCGTGCTCATGAAATTGGACATGGCACACAGCTGTGTGCGAGGCATACTCATTTCCATCCCCCTCGCATGTGTCCAAGACCCTTTAAAAGGATGAGCCCTCAACATTGAGCAACTCATAGTAATCTCCCTCTGCATTTCCTTTTGACTATGCTTTGGCACTTCCCCGATTCCAGACGTCCGCGCAACCCTCTTCTCAGCGCTGCACTATGCAGTCCCCTCTGGGTTGCGACTTCCCAGTTTGCACACCTCTTCTCTTGTCCTTCTGCCCCCCGGTCCTTGACACGGTTTGTCCCCCTGGTGCACACCCTTCCCTTGAAGTCTCTCCCCTGCCTCATTGTGTGATGGCCCATAGATTATGCCAGAGAACCATCTGAGGTGGTCAGAGAGGTCCTCTCCCTCGTCGTTATCACCATGGGGAGGACAACCGCTTGAGTCGATGGAAGGCTCCTCCTCTGGCAGTTTTGCAAGACAGAGCCCCGACCTCGAGCAGGAGGAAGAAGCTCCAGTGCAAGCTGCACGGCGAGGTAGGCGTAGCCCGTGGAAGCCCACCATAGAGCACCAGGCGCACCCCCTGCCTCGCAAGACTGATCCGCTGTCGATTCAGGTGGAGGAAGACAATGAATCAGATGTCTAGGTGATGGAATCTGAAGGCATCTGGATGCGTGTCCCTAATGCAAAGGAACCAAAATCCCCCATCCTCTGTGCACCTGTCCCCAAACCCAGGCGTATAGTGGCAAAATTTCAGGAAGTGGCTGCATAGGCGCCCGCCTGCCCCATAGAGGAGGAGTTCCCCGACAGTGATGATGAAGATGAATATTGAGGCCTATGCAGTTGCACAACTCTTCCATGTTTTTTTTCATGCATGCCACCATCAATATTTTTTTGTTTTTGCATATTTTGTACTATCTAGATACATCAACGCTACTACGCATATTGTAATTTTTTGTCTCAATTTTTGTCCGGGCTAGTTTCCTCCTCTGAGGCAGCCCCAAAACTGAGCAACTAGGGTCAGGATTGGTTAATCGTAGCTTTCCAACCCCGCCTATAGCATATGTAATGTTTCTTTTATCGAATTAATAGAATAGCCTAACTTACCAAAAAAAAATTGCATTTAATGATATTATTAATAATATTCTTTTGAATATAAAGTCCAATTTTTATTTTCATTATTTATCATAATAATAATAATAATAATATACATTAAAATATTATTTTTAAATTTAACATAAACTTTACTATAAACCCAATATTATAACAGTATAAACATTAAATTATTGTAACAATATAAACATTAAATTTAAATTAAATTTAACCAATTTAAACATTAAAATATTATAACAATATAAACATTAAATCTAATTTAAAATTAATCTTTACTGGAAATTAAATGACAATAGACTTTTGAAAAATATGGAAAACTTCCTTAACCTCTTATCTTGATCAGGATTTCAAGAAACATTCAAATGTATCTTTTGTGTGCCATCTGTTGTTTTGAATATTTTGATGAGAGTAACTAGATATATTATCCAAAGCTTGTATTTTATTCTTCCACTAAATTTTCAATTGAGATAGAAAAAAAAAACAATTTAAACAAATGACTAGATTTGCCCTATGAATTTTGACAAAATATAGAAACGATGAACCAATTTCAGCCGAAACAACACAAGTAAAGTCGATCTCACATAGAATCAAACTGCAATTAATAGAATGCAGCCCCCCAAAAGCCAAGGAATAAGTTAAAACTCTCTTTTCAAACCTCGAACTATTTTGAAACCATCGATGTGCATCGCATAAGTAAAGTGACCAGAATTCTTCTCCTAAAATAATAATTAAAAAAACTGAGTCCAAACAATTTCTTTTATTCATTCTATTAATTTATTTATAATTACATTTTCGTAGGGTTTTAGAAACAATTTAAAGGGACTTGGTATTTGGGACAAGAAAATCAAGTGAAATTAAACAAAGAAGGAAAAATGTTAATCAAGTGTTCATCAGAAAACGACTTTTAGAAACTGCAGAAAAATCTGAGCCATGCTTGTTGCAATGAGCTGATTGGATTTGCAAAATGTTAATTAAGTGTTCACCAGAAAACTACATTCAAAAACTGCAGACAAATCTGAGCCATGCTTGTTGCAGTGAGCTTATTGTATTTTTCCTTATGGCATCTCTTGGAAATCCTTTTCCAAATTTTCTCCATCTACTATTATTTTATTGAAAGTATTTCAACAATTTTTGCAATAATGTATCAAACTAGCAAGCACTGAGAATCATAAGCAGCAGAAAGAGAGAGTAGGCTTAGTAAACATGAAACTCTAACCTAAAAAATGCTTAGTTAATATCATGTGGACACAGTTAAAGAAGTCTATTACTCACAAGATTTCCAATGATAATTCCATCATTTATACTTCTATCCTGTGATAGAAATATGCGCCATGCTTGTTGCGGTGGAGCTTATTGGAAATATCCAGCAGAAAGCGAGCAATGTATACCATTCTGTTTCTATATGATCTCATCACCATAACCATTATAATTTACTACTGAACAATGAAATATACAAAATTAAAAAAATTTTGGGATCCATAACAAGATCTGCAAATTTGTAAGGAAATGAAATATGAGGAATTGAAACTTACTTCTTATCTATTGAAAAAGAGCATGCGACAAAACCAGAATATGAACAGGGAGCGGTTACACATAACCATGCCATATTAATTACAAAGGAGAATATTCATACTGAGTGACATAACCTCGTAATAGTTATGAGAAACATAGTGCATGAAAACGTGTCGTTATTCCTTCAACATTCATATGTTTCAGAATGCAAATAGACATCTGTTTCAAAATTCCACTCTAATTTTTTTATTTCATTTTCTTTAATCCCTCATATGTAGAGATAAATAAGATGCACGGTAAATTTTTAATGATAGTTTGGTAAAAATTTAATTTTAGTAGGGTTTAAACACTTGATTTAGACATGCAAGGAGGTTATGGCTTTTAATTTCATTCTGTTAGCCCCCCTATAAATTTTTGACAAGCAAACAGGGGGCTAAAATGTTTATGAGCCTTCAAGGAATGCATTTCCTCTGAAAACACATCATCCTTGAAGTCTCCTGTGCCTTTGCCTTTGATAAATTCCCTCTGTTGACTCTCATTATAAAGCCTCTCTGATTGCAAAAAAATGGTGCTCCAAAAGGATTTTATTTTCCCCTCATATCCCTGCAAAATATCCCATTTTAACCTTTTTTTCCCTCTGTCTAAATTCCCCTCTTACCCCCTCCCAAATCCCTTCCTAAATCTTTTAAATCACCCTTCTTCCCTTCTAAGCCTCACAAACAACCTTTGTTCGGCCTAAGAACTCCTTTTTCCTCTTATCGTTACCTTCCATTGGCCTTGAACTGCCTTAAAAATCAGCCAAAAACCCATTTTCCACAATATATGGGCTTAGCACCTTTCGGCCCTAGCCCCTCTGCCTTTTTCTCCACGTGACCAGGGCACTAGAACCAAGCGCTGGCCCGGAGGGCGCTTATCTCGGGTGGATATCGAGCGCAGTATTAACCGTTGATCTGTACAGATCGAACGGTCGTCCCGTCCCCACAGCATCCACCATCCAACCTGTTCACTCCTCCGATCGCATCATCCACCGTTCATTTACCCAGATCCGACGATCCAGAATCTGCTCGCCTCGGTGGTCCCTACGCCAACGCGCATGTTCGAAAATTGCCTGTATCTATCGCACCGCTTTCTGAAGGCTGGCGGTATTTTCCATTTCAGAGCGATTCCATTCATCGCATGACGTGTGGCAGTGGCACTGTTTGAAAATCGCCCACTCATTGCGCGTTATCGTTTGGCATTTGATCCGGCACGATATGCATATAAACCATCTGATCTGTGATCACCCATCCAACGGTCATCGTACCCTGGAGATGCACGGAAGTTAAACCAAGGCAGTCGTACCCCTGGCCCACTGTCCATCGCCCTCCGATATGTTTATCGTCGTGGATCTCCTACCTAGATCGGACGGTCCAGATTCACTGCATGCCCCGCCGTTGACTCGGCCCCACCACATCATTTTTCCACGTGTGTTCATTGTTTTTCGCCCGTCCCCTATATATGTTCCATTCATAGGTCAAAGTTTAATGTTTTACGTTAAACTGTCTGTCTTGACATTTTCTCGTGCATTTCCTACTGTTCCATGGTTTTCCTCCACAGAATCTATTGCATTCATCGTCCACGTCCGGGCCACGCTACCATTTTCACAGTCATCCACAGTAACCCTTCCTGTGCATGATTTCTTAACTTTTTTTCATGTTTTGCAGGGTTTCGAGCGGCAATAAACCCCCATAATTCACAGTCTCTGTCACAGTAACAGAGAACGCAGGAAAATACCATGTGCAGAGACCAAATTAATGAAAGGGGGACAGGTAAAGTGTTTTGACATGACTATCATCAAAGGGACAGGGTTAAAACTTTTTCAAACTTCTCTAGAGCTATTAAACACAAATTTCACAGTTAGAGGCAAACGAGAAAGTGGCAAAGAGTATCAGTGAGAAAAAAAAGCGTTTAAGGCCTGTAATTACATATTTTGAGCCTTAATCCAATTATTAGAAGGCAAAGGTACCAGAATCGAAGACCCTGAGGATCAAACAGAAGGTCCGATGCACAGAAATATAATAGTACCAGGGTTTCACATCAGCAGAATGTTCATTCCCATGAAAGGACAAAGTGCCCATGCAGTTTTTATTCTATGCCATGTTCTTGAGGGGTTTTCTGCCCTAACAACAGTCCTATGTCGTCAGAAGCATTTGTTATGCAGTATGGAAAACCCTAGCATCATTATTCTACCTTTTTGTGCAATTCACCAGAACACTGCAGCAAGTACAACAAAGATATACCTGAAGTAAATGGAAGCCTGACGAAGACCACTCCATCATCCAAAGAGTACCAGAGATAAATGCCCAGAATTTAAAGGGGGATAGAGCCTCGGCCCTCTTGCTGCTTCTGAGTTTTAATGCTACATTTAGTTCCTCACCTACCTTCTCTGCTCCACTCGAGCTATAAGAATCCCCAAGAACATATTGTAAAGGTTGTTGTTCGGTTGTTGCCGATTGCTGTTAGAGGGATTCATTTTGACTGTTAGAACAGTCTTGGGAGGGAGTATCAGAGTAGTTTGTTATGTAGTAGGTTGGGAGGAGAAAGTTTGGATTGTAGCAGCCATTGAGCTCAATGTATGTGACTGATTTTGCATCAATTAATCAAGCACATTTCACAGGATCCTGGTCTATTACTATTGGTGATGTTTTTCTAACACTGTTTATTACATCTTCATACTGTTTCATTTTCTTCTGGGCTCGCATTAGAATATTGGCACATGATTTACCCTTGTTAGGTACCCTATGTTTCTGCTCTCCTTGCCTTCAATGTTTTCTGCTAAATGTGTTATCTAAGGGCTGGTTTCATTTAATTTAACCAATGTAGTAGTTCCTTATGCTGCTAGCTGATGTATGAATTAATGAAATCTGTCTTTAGTTGTTCTTGTTGGGTTTAAGCTGGAAGATTTGGGAACACTGGGGATTAGAGTTAGCCCTGTCCACTAGGATCCTTGTGCGACCAGCTGGCCTTTCTAAGATCTCTTGCTAGTGTCAAAGCATTGAAGGTTCAAAGTCCTTCTCTAATCTACAGACCCTGGCTCTGTTAAACTTATCTCTATTTTCCCCCTTGGAGCATGCTAAAGCTGACCTGGAGTTAAATGACCTCTGGTCTGATCTATAAGTTGCCCCTTTTTCCCTCCATTGAGAGCTACCTTTGAGTATGTCCAAGTAGGTTTGGATTTAAATGACCTCTGACCTGATCTATAGACAGAAATTGGGTTGCTTTCCTTCTCTCACTTTCAATCCTTAATGTTCCATCCCACCATCTATCTAAAAATATCCTTTAGTGTAGATGACTTTCCCTTTGAAATCTTTGGCTAGTTGTTGCAAGTAATTCCCTTTCATGACTCCATAGCCCAATGGATGGCACTTTCTTGACCTATCCTCTTTGCTGAAACATCCTGCTGTTTTGTTCCTTTTCTCCCATTACTTTCTCAGTCTATGATCTCATGACCAACCCAACAACTCACCAACCAAATCATTTAAAACCCCCCTTTGTGCTTCATAACTAGCCTAACATCTGAATTTTGAGCTTCAAAGATATATCATTCTTTGTTTTATTAGAGAGATCCCTCTCTGGACCCAGGAGGGCTAGATCCTGAGGTCCCAAAGTGGTTTGATGTTGTCTTATCTTTTGGTATTGCCAAATCTGCCAAAACATAGGAACCCCAACATAATGGCGACTCCGTTGGGGAAAGAGACCAAAAGCTTGATTTGGTAAATCACTGTGGTGGACAGTAAAATTGTAAATCATCCACCTAGCGACTCCACAGTTCCTGAATGATTAAACGACTCCACTGGTGATCAGTACGTTGTTGATTATCTATGTGTTCACAAGACTCCACTGGGAGACCATGTCGCAGTACAACATCAACCATGCTAAATACCAAGTCACTTCACTGATGGAAGACCCTGAACGGTTTGCAGAAATGTATCCAGATTTCATAGCAGTGTGTCGTGATACAATTTCTAGTGACTTGGTAGAAGTGAAGGTGGAGGACCTTCCCAGGGTTATTCCTCTCAGTTCAAAATTCATACCCATGCTCAGGAAAATTTTCTTAGAAGTGGTGGTTGAAAGGTATGAAGATGAGATTGAACTTTTGAACTCACAAGAAAAATCATATCAGTTCAGAGACCCCAGAGAATTTTTGGAAATTCTCCCTCCCCCTAAGAGGGAAGAGATTCCACTTCCTATTGAAGTACAAGAAGAAGGTGATCAGGCTTTCAATAGCCACTTTGAAGATGCAGTGGAAGATGTAGTAATCAAAGCTGTCCGGGATAAAGACAACCTACCAGTCATGGCAAGCCTAAAAGAAGAACTTGTACATCATCTGTTCATTGATCCTGTGGCAAAATATATGGAGGCCCTGATTAGCTCAAATTCTCCAGCATTGATCCTTCGCCAGGGCTAGATTCATCAGGAATGGTCACTACTGATGGTGACCTCAGTTTCGAAGAACCACAGGCAAAGTACTCTGTGGTTGTCTCTGATGAGCAGTCAGTGCTTCTATCCTTTTTTGTTACTGCTTGACTGGCTGCACTGGCATTATTGTATCACCTAGAACATCAGAGATTTCCAGGTTAGAATAGGGTAGGTAGGAAAGATCAATAAAGCTCAGTGTGTGAGCATGTAGTTAGTTGTTTTTAATTTCTGTAAAGTCCAGCAAGCTAGACAGTCTAATCCTGGCTTGACTGTTTTTCAATTTCTGTCTTAGAATGTAGAGGAGAAATCTACTGGACAGTCTAATCCTAGCAGATAGTAGTTTAGGTAGAGAAACTATGAGGCCAACAGTCTAATCTGGTCTCATGGAGTGATAAGGGTAGATTTATAATAGGTTTATTTTCTGTTTATAAAATAAATGATGTAAAGGGTCTGCCAGTTCAAATGCACCCTAGAAGAAAAAATGTTATGATTGTAGGACGGGTAGGTAGATTGTTTGGGGATGTTTCTGCTGATCTATCATGTTTGTAGCAGCTGAAAATCAAAGAAGAAGATGGCTCAAGGTACCAGGCATTTGGCCTACTCCAAATATTTATTTTTTGAATTCTTGACTCCTTCAAGAAGAAGCCATCCCCATGTGGAGCCACTGTTAGGCCCCCTATAATTTTTTGACAAGCAAACAGGGGGCTAAAATGTTTATGAGCCTTCAAGGAATGCATTTCCTCTGAAAACACATCATCCTTGAAGTCTCTTGTGCCTTTTCCTTTGATAAATTCCCTCTGTTGACTCCCATTATAAAGCCTCTCTGATTGCAAAAAAATGGTGCTCCAAAAGGCTTTTATTTTCCCCTCGTATCCCTGCAAAATATCCCATTTTAACCTTTTTTTCCCTCTGTCTAAATTCCCCTCTTACCCCCTCCCAAATCCCTTCCTAAATCTTTTAAATCACCCTTCTTCCCTTCTAAACCTCACAAACAACCTTTGTTCGGCCTAAAAACTCCTTTTTCCTCTTATCGTTACCTTCCATTGGCCTTGAACTGCCTTAAAAATGGGCCAAAAACCCATTTTCCACAATATATGGGCTTATCACATTTCGTCCCTAGCCCCTCTACCTTTTTCTCCACATGACCAGGGCGCTAGAACCAAGCGCTGCCCGGAGGGCGCTTATCTCGGGTGGATATTGGGCGCAGTATTAACCGTTGATCTGTACAGATCGAACAGTCGTCGCGTCCCCACATCGTGAACCATTCAACCCGTTCACTCCTCCGATCGCATCATCCACCATTCATTTACCCAGATCCGACGGTCCGGAATCCGCCCGCCTCGGTGGTCCCCACGCCAATGCGCCTGTTCGAAAACCGCCTATATCTATCGCACCGCTTTCTGAAGGTTGGTGGTATTTTCCATTTTGGAGCGATTCCATTCATCACATGACGCGTGGCAGCGGCACTGTTTGAAAACTGCCCACTCATCACGCGTTATAATTCGACATTTGATCTGGCGCAATATGCATATAAACCGTCCGATCTGCGATCGCCCATCCAACGGTCATCGCACCCCGAAGATGCACGAAAGTTAAACCAAGGCAACCGTACCCCTGGCCCACTGTCCATCGCCCTCCGATATGTTTATTGTCATCGATCTCCTACCCAAATCGGACGGTCTAGATTCACTGCATGCCCTGCCGTTGACTCGGCCCCGCCACGTCATTTTTCCACGTGTGTTCATCATTTTTCGCCCATCCCCTATATATGTTCCATTCATAGGTCAAAGTTTAATGTTTTACATTAAACTGTCTGTCTCGACGTTTTCCCGTGCATTTCCTGTCGTTCCATGGTTTTCCTCCACAGAATCCGTTGCATTCATCGTCCACGTCCGAGCCACACTGCCATTTTCACAGTCATCCACAGTAACCCTTCCCGTGCATGATTTCTTAACGTGTTTTCATGTTTTGCAAGGTTTCGAGCGGCAATAAACCCCCATAATTCACAGTCTCTGTCACAGTAACAGAGAATGCAGGAAAATACCATGTGCAGAGACCAAATTAATGAAAGGGGGCCTGGGAAAGTGTTTTGACACGACTATCATCAAAGGGACAGGGTTAAAACTCTGTCAAACTTCTCTAGAGCTATTAAACACAGATTTCACAATCAGAGGCAAACGAGAAAGTGGCAAAGAGTATCAGTGGGGAAACAAAGTGTTTAAGGCATGTAATTGCAAATTTTGAGCCTTAATCCAATTATTAGAAGGCAAAGGTACCGGAATCGAAGACCCCAAGGATCAAACAGAAGGTCTGATGCACAGAAATATAATAGTACCAGGGTTTCACATCAGAAGAATGTCCATTCCCATGAAAGGACAAAGTGCCCATGCAGTTTTTATTCTATGCCGTATTCTTGAGGGGTTTTCTGCCCTAACAACAGTCCTATGCCATCAGAAGCATTTGTTATGCAGTATGGCAGACCTTAGCATCATTATTCTGCCTTTTTGTGCAATTCACCAGAACACTGCAGCAAGTACAACAAAGATATACCTGAAGTAAATGGAAGCCTGACGAAGACCACTCCATCATCCAAAGAGTACCAGATATAAATGCCCAGAATTTAAAGGGGGATAGAGCCTCGACCCTCCTGCTGCTTCTAAGTTTTAATGCTACATTTAGTTCCTCACCTACCTTCTCTGCTCCACTCGAGCTATAAAAATCCCCAAGAACATATTGTAAAGGTTTTTGTTCGGTTGTTGCCGATTGCTGTTAGAGGGATTCATTTTGACTGTTAGAACAATCTTGGAAGGGAGTAGCAGAGTAGTTTGTTATGTAGTAGGCTGGGAGGAGAAAGTCTGGATTGTAGCAGCCATTGAGCTCAGTGTAAGTGACTGGTTTTGCATCAATTAATCAAGCACATTTCACAGGATCCTGGTCTATTACTATTGGTGATGTTTTTCTAACACTGTTTATTACATCTTCATACTGTTTCATTTTCTTCTGGGCTCGCATCAGAATATTGGCACAGGATTTACCCTTGTTAGGTACCCTATGTTTCTGCTCTCCTTGCCTTCAATGTTTTCTGCTAAATGTGTTATCTAAGGGATGGTTTCAGTTAATTTAACCAGTGTAGTAGTTCCTTATGCTGCTAGCTGATGTATGAATTAATGAAATCTGTCTTTAGTTGTTCTTGTTGGGTTTAAGCTGGAAGATTTGGGAACACTAGGGATTAGAATTAGCCCTGTCCACTAGGATCCTTGTGCGACCAGCTAGCCTTTCTAAGATCTCTTGCTGGTGTCAAAGCATTGAAGGTTCAAATTCCTTCTCTGATCTACAGACCCTGGCTCAGTTAAACTTATCTCTGTTTTTCCCCTTGGAGCATGCTAAAGCTGGCCTGGAGTTAAATGACCTCTGGTCCGATCTATAAGCTGCCCCTTTATCCCTCCATTGAGAGCTGCCTTTGAGTATGTCCAAGCAGGTCTGGAGTTAAATGACCTCTGACCTGATCTATAGACGGAAATTGGGTTGCTTTCCTTCTCTCACTTTCAATCCTTAATGTTCCATCCCACCATCTATCTAAAAATATCCTTTAGTGTAGATTACTTGCCCTTTGAAAGCTTTGGCTAGTTGTTGCAAGTAATTCCCTTTCATGACTCCATAGCCTAATGGATGACACTTTCTTGACCTATCCTCTTTGCTGAAACATCCTGTTGTTTTGTTCCTTTTCTCCCATTACTTTCTCAGTGTATGATCTCATGAGCAACCCAGCAACTCACCAACCAAATCATTTAAAACCCCCCTTTGTGCTTCATAACTAGCCTAACATCTGAATTTTGAGCTTCAAATATATATCATTCTTTGTTCTATTAGAGAGATCCCTCTCTGGACCCAGGAGGGCCAGATCCTGAGGTCCCAAAGTGGTTTGATGTTGTCTTATCTTTTGGTATAGCCAAATCTGCCAAAACATAGGAACCCCAACACATTCATTGATGGAGTGGTGACGACGAGAATATACGAGCATCTTTCAATTTAGATCATCGAATGAAAAAAATTAATTAGCAAAAGGATTAAAGTAGCCAATTCCAACAAGGGGACGCCTATTGACGAATTATATGGATTATGAAGTGTGTAAAATTTTAAGTTCAGGTTAAAGTACTGTAGGGGCATAACTGGATTCCTCTGGATTTATTAAGGAAAAAAAAGCGAAAAAGACAACGTCAAAACACAACATTAAGATAAAACACTTAATATAAATTTTATTATCTCACTGCGAATGTGAGCTCATTGTGAAACTGCAAACTATGTAAAATTAACATCAGTTTAAATCAAACGTCATTAAATTTATTTCGCACAGGTTAACCCATACATTCAAGATCAATGTTCAGTGGCTCCCTGAAAATAAAATGAAGAACCCAAAATTATGTTTGTGTATGATTTCAATCATCGAGATATATAGTACTCACTATAAGCAACTAAATACAGATGGCCATGACCTATTCAATTTGAAAAGTTACTGCACATTCTTCTCAAGGGCATTCATCAATAACCCTTAAACTAACAAACCCTAACTCCCTATAATGCCATCGCCATTGTAAAAATCCAAGATTGTCCAAAAGAATTTTATCGATTCAATAAATGAGAAAGAACTTTAAACGATTCCTTCATTTCCTAGATTAGCCAGAAGAAAGAAAACAGTGTAACAGATACAAAATACTCTGCCTCCAGTCTAGAAACGAATAGAAAATAATAATATAAATAATCAGAACTATATATAAAGAAAATATTATCCACCTCTGAAGGGGATCAAAAAAATGGAACTTAGAACAACCTCAAAAACATCTCAGTAAAATTTACATGTCAGAAAGGGAATGAAGGAAGCGACGAGGCCAGAGAATAGGGAGGGAAGGTCAAGTATGGAAGTAACCCATGTCTCCATTGTGGGACTGGTGCAACTGCCTTCACCTCTGATTCTTCTGTTGATCCCATCATCATCATAAGAAAAACTAAGAGGGTCGTAGATGCGTATTTTCCTACACCTACCATTCTTTCTTGCACTCATAAGAAACCGACTCCTGCTAGCAGATACGAAAATGTTCAAACTCTAAGCACAGGCCTCGCCGAAAAAATGTGAAAATAAGAAAGACAAGAACCCTCCAAATGTTAAGCAACAAACTTCTCATAGATTCGAACCCTCAACCAAAAGGACCGACAGATGTGAGCACATTTCTATGGAGTTGTCTACCGACGTAACAGAATAGTCCGGACGGCAGTTTTGTGTCGAAATCCAATAAAAAAAAAATTCAAAAAATCAGGTAGTTGGAGTGTTTGAATTGCATTTTTGATGGTGTAAATGGATTCAGCACCATCAAAAACCCTCAAGGCACCCAAAATACTGAAGTTTAAATACTGTAACCTAGATTTTCAAAATCATTTGCCTGAATTTTTCATAATATTACCAAAATTTCTAGGTTATTCTGTGAGTTTTTTTAAGACTATGACCATTTCTACAGTAGGGGTAGTTTCACTAATTACTTAATATTGCGCATATGATGACAGTTTCACTAATTACTTCAAAGATTTAAAATAACTTGAACCTCAAAAATGGCACCCTGTTGTGCGATTTTAAGATCAGGTATAATGATATCTTGGCAATGGCAGTTAGCACCCTGTTGTGCGATTTCAAGATCAGGTATAATGATATCTTGGCAATGGCAGTTAGCACCCTATTGTGCAACTTCAAGATAAGGTATGATGATATCTTAGCAATGGAAATTGTACAATTACTAAAAGAAATGGCAGTTTAAATGCAGTAATATTAGCACCTTGAGAACATCTTTACTATGCTTGCCAAAGGCTCTGATGCATGCCTACATCACCAATGCATATAGCATAATAAAAAAATTGGCTTTCATCTCCCATCAAATGTTTAGCTTCCTCCAATGGATTAGCTACTATAACCAAGGTTCGAATGTCCCCGGGCACACGTCATGGTGAAGAAGTCGTTCCACTGTGTTCCAACAAGATATGCAGACACAAATGACGCACGAATCCAATTCTTTTCCACATTCAAGAAGAAGTCGTTCCACTATGTTCCTACAAACGACGCACGAATCCAATTCTTTCCACTTTCAACAACTCAAAATTCTTTGTACTCTCCTCTGTATCTTCAAAAAGCTTCACAAAATATGCATCGATACGCCCTTGAAACCTTGCCGCACTGATTCTTGGAACCGTCTGTTTAAAGGTTCCAGAGCTGCCTTGAGAGATAGCTCGAGAATGCATCACCTGCACTTGCGCTAGAAACCCATCTCTCTTTCCACATGGCTTAGCGTTGTTTCAACAGGGCGAGGGTATCAAAATAAGAAATAGTGATCTCTTCTCCGCTGTTGATGAGATTGGATGCATGAATAGGCATGGGGTTTAGCACTTTCAACGTGCTCCAATTTCAAATTCAAATAGTATAGCCCCATATTCAAATTCAAATTGAGCTTTAATTTCAAACTAAGTTTTTTTCCAAGTGTACCAGCCTAAAAAGCTATCACCTCAACCTTGGCGTGGCAGGAAATTAATAAAGAGATGACTACTTATACGACCGACTCCCACCTCATTCTAAACAAGATATGCCACATAGGTTTATAATGTATGTATGACCATATATCAATAACAATTCCATACACTAAGCCAATGTCAATTGCTGGTTTTTAACAATTTTCACAATGATTATTTCGTAGGTTATAGGTTATTTAATGCTAGTGGGCAGTATATGTCTATGGTTAATTTAAATTTAACAGTAAGCATATACTGCCCACTAGCATTAAATAACCTATGGTCTGAAAATATGTGTTTCCATGAGAAAGGAAAACCCATAAATCGTAAGCTATAGATTATTAAATGCACCTTTAAATTCTTTATTATACCTCATGCCCATAATCCCATCCCATCTACCATATAGCCACCCATTGCCATGGCATATATAATTCTGGATGTCGTGTCTCCATCCATTACCTCACATCCCGAACCCCGAGCCTCTGCCTTCGGGGAATTGAATGGCGATGCCGATGATGGGTTAGAAATCAATGAATTAAGCTTGCGTCATGCCTTCGTACAATTGATATTTCTGCGATGGGTTAACAATAAATGAATTAAGCTTGCATCGTGCCTTCGTACAATTGATATTTCTAGAGATTGAATCGTGAATCCTTATGATGTGTGAACTCAACCACCATATCTTGTAACATTTAATGGCGGATTGATCTGGTTTGATTTGTATCCTCCTTCCCTTTAATTAAAACCATGGTTGTTGGCATTGAATGGGTGAATAAATTCTTCTTGTTTATTCCCTCAAATCAAGCAATTGCAGTTTATGAGTTCAGCGCATAAGAAATTGCAGGACGTCTATGGTTTGCAAGTTTTTTATACTAGATTGTTAAAGTTAATAACCGGTAAGGTTCGGCACCCAAATTTTATTGTTGCATTTGAGATACTTTTATTCTATTCAAAACTGCTTTAAGCAAATTTTATTTGACTGGATAATATTCCTATTTACTTGGGCCGCTTATTTCCAAGGAGACAAACATTCTTTCAATGCAACATTTTTCAATATTTTAAGAATTCATCACATCTGTATAAAAATCCATTGAAAATTTACAATCTTGAATTTTCCACTTGCGTCCAGGGGATACGAACATTCTTTCAATGCAACATTTTTCAATATTTCAAGGATTCATCACATCTGTATAAGAATCCATTGAAAATTTACAATCGTGAATCTTTTGCTTACGTCCAGGGGATACGAGCATTATTTCAATGCAACATTTTTCAATATTTCAAGAATTCATCACATCTATATAAGAATCCATTGAAAATTTACAATCCTAAATTTTGCCCAGAAAATTTAAAATTAAATTACATTCCTGAGTCAATATTTAAGAATATGCAATGCATGATGCAAATGGTAGAAAAATATTCTTTTATTATTTAAAATGGAGAAAATAGTTGAAATCGAGATGCCATGTTCGAAACCAAATTATTACAATACTTTATTTTTTTAGTTTTCCAATTAGATTGAGTATGGGTTAGAGTGAGCATTAATTAGTTGTTTTTTTGTTTTTCTTTATTCTCGCTGATCAATCAACCAAAACCTGAAAACCCCCTCTGTTATCTATCAATAGGTAAATTTGAAGTTTACGATAATATTTGGTTATGGTGAAATTGGTGACTTTGGACCATTCTGTCAATACTTATATTTTAAGTTTAAGTAATATTTGTTTATAGTAAAATTGGTGACTTTGGACCATTTGTTTTTTTGTTTTTCTTCATTCTAGCCGATCAATCATCAAAACCTGAAAACCCCCTTGGTTAAATGTCAATAAGTAAATTTAAGTTTACAATAATATTTGGTTATAGTAAAATTGGGGCAGATCTCTAAATGAAATTTACTCTCCAAAACCCCTTCCCGTTTTAGGAAATGGAATATGGTTACCCGATAACAACGTCATTTGATTTTTTTCCCCAAATCAGAAAATGTGATATGGTTATGGATAACATTGTTTGGTTTTTTTAATTCAATAACAACGATGTTTGATATTTTTTCTTCCGAAATCAGGAAATGTGATATGGTTACAAGAGACCGTTGTTTGATTTTTTTTATTCAACCAGAAATTCGTTAGCAAGGTTTTAATGAAATTTGTAAAAAAACAACAACTTTTTATATATATAATAATATAGAATATGCTATTGAAATAATGGGGTTTGTATGTAATTTATAATTTTATTAAATTAAATAATAATAATAATAATAATAAATCAATCAATTTGAAGTCAAAATTTCATTTTGTTCTAGTAAAATTTATTTTGAGTAAATATAAAATTATAAGGTTTAATATTTTGTATTATGGTTATTATATGTTATAAATTAGAATTTTGTTTCTTGTGAGCAATGAGTAATTATAAATTAAGAATATAAATGTATATTTTGAAAAAATATTTGTACAAGTTTAATATATGACTTTATCTCAAACTTAAAATTCTTGATAATATGAAATTTATGTAATTCATTGTAATATAAAATTTGTAAGGAAATTCAGTTTATATTAAGTAACATATAATATATGGTGTACTTGGGTGAATGAATGAATTTCACAAAATTTTCTATTCTAAATGTAAAACTTACATGCTTTGGTATAATATATAGTTTTATTTGCAACATTTATAATTAAAAAAATTGTAAAAGAGTTTATGGGGATTTCAATATTATAATTATCCATGTTAATATTTTAAAATATTGGAAAAATAATATATTTGAATCACTTGTAAGAGATATACTTGCCAATTTTAAATCATCAAATTTTTCTGTATCGAATCCAAAAATTTGGTAACTATGTTTTAATCCTTTCAATATCAACATAACACTTATGCATGTTCTAAAACTTATAAGTCGTTGTGATTAGGTGCTTCTATTTAGTTTTCATAAATATTTGGATAATAGTTGGATATAGATGTTCAAGTTGAATGATGGAATAAGTTTCTTTATTTACATATTCTTGTCTGTTGAAATGTAAAATCCGTGTTTTTTTATACAGTATTTCAGGAAGCTGTTGTTGTTTCCAAGCCTTTTATACAAGACAGTTGCTATTAATAACTAGTAAGGCTCTCCCCCACATATTCTTGATGCATTTGGTATATTTACTTCAATTATTTAAGAGATTTTAAGCAAATTTTCAGGTCGAATTGGTGGAATAAATTTTCAATTCTAAGTGTAAGATTTAGTTTATGGTTCTGATAAAGGGAACATTACCCTAAATTCACTATGGACGTTGGTATTTTCATTGACTCTTGACTAAGTGTGTATTTTCAAGAATATTGGTTAAATTTATTTTCAAGAATATTGGTTAAAAAAACAAGTGTTACTCCTTCTCGTTTCCTTGTTCTTAAAGCGTGTGAAATAGTAAAAGTTTAACTCCAACTAAATTGTAAAAATGCACTTTAGCTACAAACCCATTGATCCACAAACACCAATAATAATACATTCAAATTACAAATTCAACTTAAATTTACATGGCAAACACCTTCCTAAAAATACCATCTCTATTTTAATATATAAAATGTCAATGTATTTTCACAAAATAATGGTATTTTGAGTGTATGCAATGTTAGATTTATGCCAAAATAGTTTTTAGTTTTTTAAATACAGTTACATAAAAAAATGGTACACATGAATAGTATTAAAATACTTGTTTATTTATATATTTTATATTTTCAAAATTATATAAATTAATTAAATCATATAAATTATTTAAATTATAATTTGTTTTAAATTATTTTAATTATTTATAAAAAGAAGTCATATATATATTAGAATTATATATATTAAAAAACATATAACAAAATTTAAGATTAACTTTTAATTAATTATATAGATATAGATTTTTAACTTTTAAATAAGGTATGTCGCAATATTATGAACCATATTATTTTAGTTTATTATATATATTTTTATTTTATTTCATTATATAGATTCATCAATTATTTTTATATCAGAGAAGTTTATTGGGAACAGTGAAACAAAATCATGGAGAATTCCAACAATATTTTTTAGTTTGTCTAGTCCTATTTCAGTTTGTCTAGTGTTGTTTTTACATAGGATCAATGTGTTTGGCCATGTGAAATTCCTTGCACCTGAACCTGTGGGATTCATTTTTTTCTTCTTAGGTTTGATTTATCTCAATAATTTGCCTAGTAATATTTAATTTCATATCTTTATTTATATATTAATATTTTTTGTTTTTATGGTTGGAGTTGGGATTCATTTTTCTTACCAACTTGATTTCAAGTATTGGGTTTAAGTTTATAATGTTTAAAATTTGTATTTTTTTTTAAATTTATAATTTTTTTAATGTATTTAATTAACAAGTAAATATTTTATATTAAAATGTTATTTGAATTTTATATAAATAGTTAATGATTAAAAACATATCAGTTTTATATAAAATAGTTAAATGTTATTTAAAACATATAATTTTTTATTTATAAAATAATTAAATAAAAATTATAAAATATTTTGGTTTTTTATAATTATTATTTATATGAATTTTATATAAAATAGTTAAATGTTATTAAAAAATACATATAATGCAATTTAATAATTATTATAAAAGATTTAGGTTTTTTATAAATATTATTTACATGAATTTTATATAATATAGTTAAATGTTATTAAGAAAATATATGATGTAATCTAAAATAATTTTAATAATGATTATTAGAGATGTTAGTTTTTTTTAATATTATTTACATTAAATTCGCATATTATATTTAATCTAAGAATTTTTCTAATTCTTAAAATTATATATATATAAAATATATATTAATAACTTTGTTAAATTCAATATTGTTTTTGAAAATTCCTTTCCAATCTAAAGAGGAATTTTTCCTAGAAGTTTATTGATCAGAGTTGAATTTTATCTTTTGTTAGTAAGAAAATTGAGTATGCTTATTTATTGATTAGTATTTTTTTAGCTACAAAATTAATGTTTATAAAAAATAAATGTTTAATTAGATTCTTTAATATTTTGGTTTTTTTAGGGGTATATTTTTTTTGTCAATTTTATTAGAATTTCAAAAAAATTGACTAGAATCATAAAATTGAGCTACATAGGTAATTAGCAAGGAGTAAGTTGCCCATATCCACGCATGCTTATCTAGTTTCCATTTATTTTTTCCTATTTTTACCATTAGTTTTAATTTAAATTTTTGCATTAGGAATCGGGACCAGGACTAAATTATATTAGAGAGAAAGTAATCTCCACTGCCCTTGCACCTTTTGGTGACTCTGGGCATGCATATGAACACTCTCTTTTGATAATTTTCCATCTACCTTTAGTCAAACATTTAGTTTAATAGGAAAAATTGTAAGCGGCCCACTATCTACACATCATTCTTTTCGCAAGGAACCATCAAAACATAGTTTAAATAAGGGGACATGTAAAGGATCACCGCATATCCACATCTTACAAAATTTTGTGATTTTTCACTTTCTCACACACATTGCCACACCATAAGAAAAGTAAGCCACATTAAAACTAACCATAAGGGAACTCATTAAATCTCCCCACAGGGGCCACAAGATAACTAATAGTTTAGGTTTTGCATTCCGAAAAAAATTTAAGTTTTGCAAATTTAGCTACCAACACACCTAGATAATTAGCCAAAGTAAGTGGCCCAAGTCTGCACATGCTTAGCTAGTTTCTTTTTTCTAATGTAAAATTTATTAGTTTAGTTCAATTTTTGCACTAAGATTTCGGGACCAAGATCGAATTGTTGATAGAAGAGAAAGTAATATATGTTGCCTTTGCAACCTTTGGTGATCCTAGGCAAGCATATGAACACTCTCTATTCACTACTCACCATCTCCCTTTAGTTGATCACATAGATTAACTAGGAAAAATAGAAAGTGGCCCATATCCGCACATTTTTTTCTTTTCAGCAAGGAACAATAGAACATAGTTTAATAGGGGATTTTGAAAAGGATCATCACATAACCACATGTTCAAACTATGTGCTTGTCCACTTTTTTCTCACACACATCTACACACTAAGAAAAGCAAAGACACCTAAAACTAACTTAACAAAACTCACTAAATTCTCCCCACAGGGGCCACAAAAGAATTTATAGTTTAAGTTAGGATCAAGGGGGTAGGCATCCAATAAGCCACCTTGATAATTCTTCATCTTGAAACATAGAATTTGATTGTTTAGGGAGCTTCAAATCCACCTATCAGCCCAAGGAAAAGAAAACCCGAGCACAACAAAGACTCGTTTCAGAGGAGGTTAGACTTAGGCGCAATGCGAGCAGGTATCAGTCAGAGCTACCTGACTTGTCGGATACTCGGTATTGTTAGTTGACTTACCAAGAAGCCCAAGACTCGAATTCTCACATGGGATAGTGGTACTTAGTGGCCAAAACTAGGGCATCCTTTCCCTATAAGTGATGGTGCAGGCAAGCGCTCGATCCTCTACCCTTACCTTGGTGGATTTTCTTTGGCTGACTAGGGGCATCGCCAACTCTTATGGGACGTTGTGCCAGCGCTCGCAAGGTATCTTCTCAAGTCCCAGTTACATCTGAGTGTGTGAGGACGAATAGGTCTTCTAGGATTTGAGTATCATATGCAAACAAACAAAAACCACATTTTGATTGACTGATCACATAGGATTAATTTAAAGGGAAAATTAATTTTATTTTCACTTTGTTTTATGCATGCGATCAAAAAATTTCTTTGATCATAGACTCTATCCTCTCAAATTTTTCCAAAACCAAATATAGTCGACGCCAGAATGGACTCAATAAGACCTCGTCGATCTAGGCTCTTTTGGACCTCCCCATTATTTTATTCTTTTGGTAAGTGTACAAAGACCACAAATGATGCAATACGTCCCCCACCCTCTCATCCATATTTTCTACCATGGCAGCAGTCCCTGAACACCCTTGGTCGGATTATCACACCCTCATGCAAAGGCCTCCATGACATTCATAGCCAATCTATACCCACCCTGGAAGTCCTATAGACTCTAGGTATTTCCCCATCAGAAATAGTTATGATTGCCGCCAAGCTACTTATCATACTCTGAACTTGGGCCACTGGATCCCCATCATCAGTTTTCAATCACCCCTCACCACCATGGCTATGTTAAGCGCATCACTTCCAGGTCCTGACCCATCATATCAGCGACCCCTCATTCGATTGAGGCTTCCTTTTTTGTCAACTCCAACACCTATTTTCCAAAAAGGAAGCAGTACCTTGGATTACCCCTCTCTATAAAAGGGGCATCCTCGTGTGGCACTGTGGGAGACATCATTGCCCATATATGTCATCGATCCTCCTAAAATTCGACTACGACACAAACTTTCATGTCAAGATGGTATCGTACCTTACAACCATTTCACTTTGATCAAATTCGTCGAAGACTCATGCCTTCATAAGCGTCTCTTTCAACAATTCTCGTCACTTTCCGGGACCACAAAAAGCACACTTCGGGATAGTGATTTCACACTTGAAGCTGCCTAAGGACAACCACCAAAGCCTCCTTAGACATCAAGGGAGCACACAATGGAATATTTGTGGCACACAATGGAATCATCCCCCACTCTTGGGTCACCATCCACAATGTACCAAGGGAGGGAAGGAGGATTTTAATTCTCCTATGTAAGGCCAGAAAGAGATGAAGAATGTGACAGCACATTGTTATGTTGGCCAAAATTTCCCCAAGAAATACCATCAGTGTGTCATCCGGAGCTGAGATAGAGGGGACTCAATTTTTGGCCATCCAACAAGTTTAGCCCACTACAGTAGAGAGAGGGAGACTTTGCACCAAGGCAAGCTTTGAAGTAAAGACATCCTTGCATCGACACTTAGAACCCAAGTTCTAAGGGCCCTTTGGCAAGAGGGTTAAAGTTCCATCCTCATTTCCTACCAGCACTCAATAAGAGGGGCCAAAAGAGCCACCGTTTGGATTATTACAATTGTTTGACTCTATTTAGATATTTTGTTTATTTGTTTTATGTTTTAGTGTAGTTTTAGTTTGAATATGCATGTTATTTCTCTATCTAGTATGTTTATGATTCTAGCTTGTTCCACTAACTTTCTTAACTCCACTTCTTTTTCTGCCTGTGACCAATAACTTAAGAGGGTAAACCACACCCTTTAATTTGGTGTGATTTTGTACATGTGTGCACCAAACACACTAACACAGCAGTCAAAATAGTGTCTCCCATTCATCTTCCCTCCTCCTATCATACGTTGTGCACTCTACGATGAATGTGACCATTTCATCGACGACTGTGCAACCCTGGAGCTCATCCAATGATGGTATCCATTGGATCGAGTGTACTATGATGGTAAGTGAGCAACCCAGTTTTCATGTCTGATATGTTCTCGCAATCACCCATTAGAGAAGTTCCATTACAACCCTCGATTTCACTTAGCACTAACCAGTTTATGCACAACCATAGTTCACCTCTCACTAGAAGACGACTTTGACACAGAATCCATGGATAGCTCGACAAGGTCCAAGCCATCAAAGAGGTACCTCCACCTCGAACACTCAAGAAACTACAAATCGTGTAGGGAAAGGCCAACTTTCTGAGACGTTTTGTCCCAGACTAAGCCACTTGTGCTCAAGGATTCCTGTGTCTCCTTCGTCAAAACATCTTGTTCAAATGGTACAATCGAGCCCAACAATAATTTGAGGCGTTGAAAGACACATTATCCTCAACACCATTGATCAGTCCCCCAGACTACAACAAGGACTACATCCTGTATCTATTAGCTTCCGAGACCACTTTGTTCGGGTTATTGATCCAGGAAGGCCCAGATGGGAAGGAACACGTAATCTATTACATTAGAAAAACCTTATCAGGCCCCACATTAAGATATGAGCCTAAAGAAAATACTTCCCTAGCATTAATACACGTAGTCCAAAAACTTCGCCACTACATTAACTTAAGGACTACTACAGTCATCGCAGATATTAACCCCATCAAATACCTGCTCACGTGTGGTTCAATGAACCATAAGTACGCTCATTGGTTAGTCATTTTGTAAGAATTAGACTTACAATTTCACTCCCCCAAAAGTAAGAAGGATTTAATTTTAGTTGAGTTCATCACAGACCTCCCAAGTTAGACCAAAGGATCACCAGTCAACGATTCGCTACCGGATGAACATCTCTTCCTAGTAATGACCAATCTCTTATGATCTTTCTTATCGCGCAATTTCATATAAGATTCCCTCAATATTACTTAAGCCCAAAGTGGTTTACCTAAAAAATATAAAATATTTACCTAAAAGTGAGACTTCCATGCTTAGTGATATGAATTAATAAAGACCATAATATTTAGTCAATCTAAATTAGTTTCAATGCAATTTGTATAGGTATTTAAAGAATGACTAAGTGGGAGAAAATTAACAAGTTGGAAGTTGAAGACCCAGAGGATATGATAATATTTTCAACCGAAGACTTAACATGGACAGAGGTTGATGGGGACTAAGTTGCAGTTATTCCATATTATCGACTTGATGATTTTATAAGTGGAGATGAATCAAATGAATTGGCACCCACTCAGTTTCTTCTTAAGTTTCATCTAATTAAAAATGTATAGGATATCAAACACACATATTGTTCAACATATCTAGAGTATGCTATGTGATTCTCTAGATATTTTTTCAATATACGTATAATTATTTCAATATGCATAAATGTTATATCTAATTTGTTGTAATTTTTTTAAATATAGTTATTGGTGTGCATATGGTCTGGGGTCGCAAAAGAAAATTATCAATGCATCCTCATATCAAAATACAAACCGCAATCAACATGAAAATATTAAATTTGGTTGTCAATGTCACTTCATTGTGCGACGACTTCAACTTAGACCAGATGATGCTGTAATAATATATACTGCATGTAGGCATATTGATCAATCTAATGTTTTTTTCATGGGAAAGATGTAATTGGTAAGCTTATGAGATTCAATTATGCACCACATTTAACAAGGGATATGCGATCTAGTGTCCAAAATTTCATTCAAAGAGGTTTTAATGTTTCAATGATATGGGACAAGTTCATCTCTGATGTGAAGGATGGATCTGGTGAGTTATACACAGGGATATCTCAAGATATATACATGACAAGACAAGATATATTAAACATTTACAATGATACCATAAGGCTAGAGTATGTTAAAGATAAAAGTGATCCAAACAGTGTAGAATGTTGGTATAAAGAAAACCCTAAGAGTTTTTTCTTCTACCAAAAACAAGATATTGTTGAAAACATCCCTTTTATCATAGGCATACAAACAAAGTGGATGTGTTCAATGATGATAAAATACTCTCACAATAATATTATCTCAATGGATTCAACATTTAGTACAAATAAGTATGGGGTGAGTACATATTTATTCTGATTCATTTATTCAATATCATATTAATGCATGTATCTTATATAATTATAATTATGCACATTGTTTGTAATGTAGTATCAACTTTACACTTTAATGGTTTTCGACGAACATCACAATAGGGTTCCAGTAGCTTGGGTGATATCATCACGCAATACTATAGCTGATATTTCTAAATGGATATTAGCCTTATTTTCCATTGGAAAGAAAGAGCGACCAAATTGGCATGTTCAAGCCTTCATCATAGATGATGCTACTGCTGAAATTGAAGCATTAAGGTGATGCCATTATTCTTTTTTATCAGAGGCATAAATAATATTTTTAATGTATATTCTCTCAAAAATTATGTTATTCCAGGTCTTCAATCAACTATAAAATATTATTATGTGTGTGGCATGTTCGTCGTGCATGGTTGAATAATGTTGGAAATAAGGTCCACAGAAGGGAAAACCAAATCCAAATTTTTCATACTTTAGGAGAAATCATGCACACATGTCAAGGTGATGAATTTGTAAAAAAGGCAGTTGAATGTTTATTTGAATATTTCAGCGAACATAAAAAAATTTTGGATTATTTTAAAACCACTTGGTTAGGAAACAACAAAATATGTAAGTTTCTTGTTGGTGGTTTTAATGACTCTGTTTTTCATGTCATATGTATAGTTATTAATACATAACTAATAAATTTATTTCTACAGATATGTGGGCAAAAGCATATAGAAATTTTCCACATTCCAATCAAGATACAAACAATGAAATTGAATCTTACCATAGGTATATCAAGGAGAGGTACCTATGTGAGAAGAACAATGCATGCCATAGACGATTTGATTGGTTAATCTATGTGTTGTTGAAAAAGGTTGTATTATATTACAATCATATGCAACGTTTAAAAGAAGTTGGTTTTGTACGACCCAGGAAATTGAGGAACAATTGAATTCATCCAAGTGTAGAGCTAACCAAATCCAAACTGAAGATTGTGTGCTTGGTGACAAGAGTTACAATGATTATTGGGTTCATAGCCAAAATAAGGATACTCGTGACATTTGGTACAATGTCATATATAAGGGTTCTAATCTACACTTCTGTAATTTCAATTGGGCCCTAAATGGAAATATATGTAAGCATGTATTGAAAGTTGAGATTTTGGTGAGTAACACTATTTTGGGTGAAAATGTACTACCTAGTGTCACTAATCCTACTACAGAAAGGCCTAATATTTTATTTGATTTGAATGAAACACCTATATTGGGCCCAGAAATCCAAACAGAACTTCCACCATGCTTTGATTCCCCTCCCAACCTGAATTATCATAATGAAACAAGCATTGATGATTTAGAGAATTTATTGTATAATGTTAACTCAACCAATGTACGACAAGATAGTGCATTCTCCAAATATGATGAGATGAAATGTGTTAACTCGTCAACTCATGAGAAATTGAGATCCATAACACCTACAATTTGGAACAGGCATATGCATTGAAAAAATTGGTAGACAAAGTGTGTCAAGAATATAACAAAAAAAAATTCAATACTATAACTCCATCCAAGAACACTACCAAGAGAAAGCATAGTTTCTTGAGCCCAGCCAATAAGAAAAGGCGATGTGGTCACAAGTCAAAATCATGGAAAGATAAACTACAATTTGAAAGGGTTGGACGAGTTCATGCAAAAAAAGAAGCATGGATGAACAATTGGAGTTATCTTATAAAAAAAAAAATGTGGAACACATGCCTGAGTTAATGCAACATTCTATTATAGACAAGATTGGTAAGAAAATTTGATATGCATTGTTTTACGTGATATGTGATATATTATAATTTTCAATACATTTGCATAACTATCTGAAATTTTTTATTGTTACAGTTGACGGATCGACATATCACAATGTTCCAACTTGCCAAATTAGATTATTTGATGAACAAGTTACTGAAAAAATATCTACCATTGGAAACACTACTCCAGCCATTAGCATCCCAATTTTGTCCCCGAGGGTGTTTCCCCTATTGTACAACCATTGGAGATGTATCATCGCCCACACCCACCACCTATTTCCTTAATAAATTATTCTATGCCTATAAAAACCTCTCCAAATCCTTCCCAATGCTCACCCCTACCCTTTAGTCATCCAAAATTCTCATTATTTCAATCATCCACCCCTAACATTCCAATTCCCCCCCCTAGTTTGATTCCCCGCCCTATGGTGATTCCCACTATTGTACAATTGTTGGGGGTGTATCAACGCCCACACCCACTATCTTTTTCCAATTTCAATTCTAGCATGCCTTTATCTATCAACCCTGAACCATGCCTATATCCATCACCAAGTGCTCCACCATCTACCTAGGAAGGGCAGTATTCTCCATTTCCTTGGATATTTATGGTGAGAATGAGTAGTTGATCAAAATCTCATCATGAATTAATGAAATTTATTCTATGCATTTCATTTTTTTACAGCTAGTTGATTAATGTAATTTTTGCAGAATTATCAATATGGAAATGCACTTAGGAGTGCCAAGAGGGGAGAGGGTGACTTATAGATCCATATTATATATCAATCATGATGCAATTTTTCCATTATGTCATTTATGGGCATGAAATTCTATTATCTATGTTGGGAATGAAGCTTGATTTTGTAAAAAAGAAAAATGTATAGTTGGACCAATTTTCAATACAAATACATGAATATAGACTTGCGTTTATAACAACATATTCATTACCTTTTAAATTCATGATGTGGATTTGATGTTCTATTCTATCAATGTGACATTACTTTTGATGAATGTAGTTAGAATGGATTTATCTTTTCTATTTACAAATTATCAAGTTTGCATGTTAAGTTACTTTTATATTTATATCTTGCTCAGTGTTGAATGCATGGAAGAACATATCATTACCATGGAACTTTGCTTATTTATAATAATAGATGTATCGTGTACATTTAGAGAACATAGAAAAATTTAGGTGCTAATAGTAGCAAGTGAACTAATTTTCCATGTTTTTTCAAAAAAAAGATTTACTAATTTCCATATTTTCTAAAAAATGATTTGCCCAAAATTTATGAATTATTTTTTTTACTCTAAAAATCGTCAATATTTTATAGATACAACATAAAATCATTAGAAATTTCAATACATTTACAAATATATCTTCTATCATTTTATAATTTACATATTAGGAACTAGGAATATTCGTCAAGGGTTCTAAAATTTAAGATAAATTTTCATTTTTAAAATTTTCCCTGGAACAGAGCATATACTATGTATATGATATTGATGTAAATGTATCATGTACATGAAATTAATCTTATGCATTTTTTTTACAACTAATTGATTAATATAATTTTTTCAGCAATATCAATTTAGAAATGCACTTGGGAGTGCCAACAGGGGCAAGGGTGACTTATAGACCCATATTGTAGATAAATCATGATGTCATTTTTTAATTATGTCATTTATGGGCATGAGATTCCATTATTTATGTTGGGAATGAAGTACCATTTTGGAAAAAATAAAAATGTATAGCTGGACCAATTTTGAATACAAATACATGAATTTAGACTTGTATTTATGACAACATCATTTGATGTTATATTTTATCAATGTTATATTATATACTTATCGAAGCTAAGTATATAAGGAAGTTAAAATTGTGTACAACTTCTGTATATGCACATATATGGAAGTTTTGTATATATGTAAGTTGTGCATATCTTCTATATATGTGTATATCTTCTGTATATGCACATATACAAGAGTTGAGCACATATAGAAGTTTTGTGCATCTTTCATAATACGCATATGCAAGTCTTTATATATGTCCATATCTTCTGCATATGCGCATATATTCCTTATATGCACAACTTCCATATATGTGCATATTTTGTATTGCATATCTTTCGTATCTGAAGAACTTCTGTATATGTGCATATCTTATGTATATGCTCATTTCTTTTGTATATGCAAAACTTCTGTATATTCGTATATCTTCCGTATATTCACAACTTTCGTATATATGCATTTTTTTTTATCGCATATCTTCCATATATGCATAGCTTCTGCATATGCACATATATTTTGTAGATGTGTAACTTTCATATATGCGAATATCTTTCATATATGCATATATCTTCCATATATGCGTATATATTTTGTATATGCGCAATTTTTGTAAATGTACATATCTTTTGTATATGCGTTTCTTCCATATATGTGCATATATTCAGTATATGCACATATACAGAAGATATGTGCATATACAGAAGATACACATATACATAAGTTGCATATATACGAAAGTTATATATAGAGAGAGATACTTGTGTATGCATATTACAGAAGTTATGCACAATTTCCGTATATGCACAACTTCTGTATATGTGCATATCTTTTGTATATGCGCATACCTTCCGTATATACACAACATCCGTATATGTGCATATACAAAAGATATTTGTATAAAAGTTGCACATATACAAAAGATATACACAATTTATGGAATATATGCGCACATACGGAAGATATGCGGATATATAGAAGTTGTACATGTATGAAATATGTGAAAGTACGGAGGTTGTAAAATTTTTATATATTTGCATATTTTGTATCACATATCTTCCATATATGCAGAGCTTATGTATATGTGTATATATTATGTATATGCACCACCTCCTTATATGTGAAACTTCCGTATATACACACATATTTTGTATATGCACAAGTTTTGTAAATGTGCATATCTTTCGTATATGTGCAACTTCTGTATATGTGCATATACGGAAGATATGTGCATATACAAAAGATACACATACATAAGTTGCACATATATGGAAGTTGTGCATATACGAAATTTGCACATATATAGAGACTTGTGTATGCATATTATGGAAGTTATGCACAACTTTCGTATATGTGCATATATTCTGTATATGCGCAAATATTCTATATATGTGCAACATTTGTATATGTGCATATGAGTATCTGCACATACAAACTATATTTTCATATTATGGAAGATATGTGCACATACGGAAGATATGTAGATATATAGAAATTGTACATGTACGAAAGATGTGCAAGTACGGAAGTTGCACAAATTCTATATATTTGCATCTTTTGTATCACATATCTTCCATATATTCATAGCTTATGTATATGCACTTATATTATATATATGCACAACTTCCTTATATGCACAACTTCCGTATATGCGCAACTTCTGTATATAGATATATCTTCTGCATATGCACAAGTTTTGTAAATGTGCATGTCTTTCGTATATGCACTTCTTCCATATATGTGCATATATTCAGTATATGCGCATATACAGAAGATTGTGCATATACAAAAGATACACATACATAAGTTGCACATGTACGGAAGTTGTGCATATACAGAAGTTGCGCATATATAGAGACTTGTGTATGCATATTACGGAAGTTATGTGCAACTTATGTATATGCATAAATATTTTGTATATGCACATATCTTCCGTATATGCGCATAATTTTATGTATATGCACAACATCCATATATGCGCATATCTTTTGTGCCTATAATAAAGAATTGCATATATAGAAGAATCACATAGATGGAAGACATGCACATATACAGAGGTTATGCAAATATGGAAGACATGTGCATATATAGAGGCTGGAGTTCTGCACAATGTCAATGTAAACGCATATATTCCGTATATGTACAAATTTTGTAAATACACATATAGTTTGTATATGTACAACTTCTATAAATACACATGTATTTTGTATATGCACAACTTCTTTATATGTGTATACACATAATTTTTGCACATATGTGGAAACTATGTATATACAGAGGTTAGAGTTGTGCATGGGTATGTGCATATATAAAAGTTGTGAATATATAAAAAATATACACATTTACGAAATATATGCACAAATATGAAAGAAATGCTCATATACAGGATATGTACATGTATGAAAGATGTGCAAGTACGGAAGATATGCACACATACAGAAGATATGCTCATATACAGGATCATTGTCCACCACCATTATGCCTGCTTCAGGGTCTAATCATTGGCCTATTCAACTGCAATGGTCCCACCTTAACGCAGGAAACAACAAGCCCTTCTGCTTTGAAAATTTTTGGCTCACTCATCCTTTGCAACATCATTTATAAGCTCATATCAAAAGTGATAGACAACATGCTCAAACCTCTCCTCCCACTACTTATATCACCTGAGCAAACAGGATATGTGGAAGGAAGACAGATATTGGATGGCATCATCCTAACACATGAAGTCATACACTCTCTGAAAATGAAGAAAAAGCCAGGTATGCTTCTCAAAATCGATCTCTCCAAAGCATTTGATAAACTCAGTTGGACTTATATCTATCAAGTGCTCCTAGCCTTCAGCTTTAGTCCCACCTAGATCAAATGGATCATGAGTATGCTCTCCTCCCCCTTTTTCTCCATTCTGGTCAACGGTTTACCCTATCCCACCTTCTCTCTCTCAAGAGGTATCTTTCAGGGTGACCCCCTCAAGTGGTATCCATCAGGGTGACCCCCTCAAGAGGTATCCATCAACTTTGACGGAGCCTCAAAAGGCAATCTGTGCGAAGATGGCTTTGGAGGAATATTTCATGACTCCGAGGTGCCCCCCTTGCTCATCTTATATGGATCTATTGGTTAGGATAGCAATAACTCTGTTGAACTGGAAGGACTCATCTCAGGCCTCAACCTTGCTGAAGAGAACGATATCTTCCCCCTAGAGGTTGAAGGGAACTCTGAGGTTGAAGGGTGCTTAACATGATTAATTCAGGTTGCCACTTGGCCTCACGTCGCGGGGGCACATTGCCCCTCCATGTGATCGTACCTGCCTCCCGCGTGAAATTTTTCAATGCACAGAGGATGCCCGCACCTGAAGCAATTATGCCTCTCCCTCAACCTCTGCTCCTGCAACTTGCCTCCTGGCCATTTATGGCTCATGGCTCTTGTGTTTATTCCCATTTTCACATCTGCTTCTCATTCTTTGTTGCCCTCCTCTTTCATAGCTCCGTACGTTGCTTTGCTCCTCCTCTGTATCACTTTGAGCCTTCTGCTCTATGCCAGCAGTCCCCCCTTCTGGCTGAGACAATGACCAGAAAGCACCGGATGCAATGCCATCGCAGATGAGGCAGGGGCTCTCCCTCCCACCCTCCTATTCCTCCAATGCCTGCAAGCTCCCTATCCATTTCTGTTTCCATGGAAGAACCCAAGGTTCTCGACCCACATTTTATCTCTTCCCAGTTCTCGATTCATCTCCCAGAGGAGAAACTCCACCTCTCCAGCTCTGGTAGCAGAAAATGCCTCCGCAAATCCACTCTTTCACGCTCCTCCTCCCCTATGCCAAGGAAATTCGTCGGCTTCCCAGTCAAGCAACTGGCGGAAGACTTGGATAACGGTGGGAGAAGCCCAACGGAGGACTTATAGCAAAAAAATGTAAAAGCAGATCATGTGGCACACTCAGTTTCCGCAAAGCCAATCAATTTGGTCTCCACCTCAAATTCGGAGAGAGCCCCCCAGCTCTCAAAGAAGGACATTGAGACAATGCCCAACTATGGTTGCTTCATAATTGAGGAGAATCCTCATAAGGAGCACCATGACATCCAGAACCAGTAGTTGCAGCTCCTTGGAGCTCCTCCTCTTTGGTTTACACATGTTCCTTCTTAGTTTTCATGTTTTTTTTATCTCTTTCTGCATACTTTGTCAGTTATGCTTATGCTAATGGTTGGTCCCCTGGAAGGGCAACCCATCTTTCGAATCTCTGAACTCATTAAGGGATGTTTTCCCCATGAAGGGAAACCCATTTTTTGTCTATTTGTTCTATCTTCAACCAACAGCAGTTGGCTAGTCCAGCAACCTCTGTCATGAAGTTTGATTGTAATTTGTATACACTATAATAGAAATTAGCATTACTTAGAAAAAAAACAAATAATGCTTTGCTGAATTTTCACTTTTGATAGAGATATGTGATTTTATTATGATTTCAGTTTAAAAGTAACAAAAAAAAATGATTTAAATCTAATGAATAATGTCTATAGCAAAGTGAATATTTCAAACACATATTTATAAGATTACAAATTGACAAGGTATGAAGTGAATAAATTGATTCATCTATATATATTTTGATCATGGTGTCTCATTATGTTCATATATGTATGTATATGATAAGTATATGTACATGAACCCATAATAAAAAAATAGATGGATAAATAAACAAAAATTTCATAAACTAGAATTTGAGTTTAAGTTTAAACTTTATAAACTTTTTTTAATCAAATTATTATGTCGATAAAATCCCTTATCTCACAAACAACCATAAATTTAAAATTAAACTGCTATATTTATTATTAAAATAATTTTAAATTTAACCCAAAAAAATTGATTTCAATTTAAATAGTATTTATGAATTCATGACATGATATACTTTGTAATAATATTCCATCTTAATCTTAAAAAAAAACAATTTAAATTGCATTTTTATAAAATATACTTTATTAAAATATTTTTATAATATATTTAAGTTATATCTTATAAAAATTTAAGTTATAGCTTAATTAAAATTATAAATTTATAAAGTGAATCCTCTTAATTTGATTGAATAATATATGGTCATTTTTTAATGATAATGGGGCATATGCTTATGTATAAACTAGACTAGGATGACCATATAAATTAAATTGTTAGTAAGTGTTGATAGACATCAAATCCCTTTCCTCAAAATACATTTCACATGCTAAAATTTAAAAGAAAAAACATAAAAATTTACTTATTATTATTATTATTATTAAAAGAATTAATATATGAATAATGTATTTAAAAGAACATGTAACAAAACTTTTAACCATGTAGATTCAAAATCACTTTACTATGGAGAATCTTAATTTATAAATGAATTTTGTTACATTATTATGAAGCAATACCTGCTATGGTCATTTTTAAAAATTATTAATTAAAAGAACAAAAAGATATAACTAGATTCAAGATAAATCTCAACTTTTAATTTATGAATATGCTAACATATTTATGGACGTTAAATATTTACCATCTACTTTATAATTAGTGATATTTAAATTCAAATTTTGAAAATTATATTACAAAATAAACATGTCTATTAAAATAATAATTCACATCAATTTATTGTAATAAACATAAATAATGTTAGTGACTTAAAAAAACATTCCAACAATAATGTATGCAGCCAAATGCAGCCAATGGACTTATCATATTGATGCATTTCCCATAGGGTAAAGACGAAAGTTTAGTATGGGTAGTGGTTAAAGAATAAATTTATAAGAGTTTTTCTTATGTTATTTTTTTTTTTTTAATGGAGTATCAAAAGGGGATCTTGTTGTATATGAAGGATGTGGAATTATATTCTTTGCAAATAATCATTCTAATAAATTTAAGGTAGGATTGGGGAGACATGAACAAATTATGAAGAATTCATTACACACTAGTATTGTTTCCCCTAAAGGAAAAATGAATTAATGGGTTACACTTGTTTGGTGGCTCTCAAGTTGTTATAAAATGGGTAAAAAATTAAAAAATATGTCTCAAGGTATTTCTAAATTATGTCTTGGAAGAGTCCAAAGGTTTGAGAGTGTTTTTCAACCATATTTCTCTTTAACATGTGTGTAGAAAGAGAAATATGGAACTTTATGGTTTACCCAAAATTAGAATATTATGCAAAATCTTACTTGGAGAACAACAAAAAAATAAGAATCTTACTTGGAGGACAAAAAAAAAATAAGAATGAGCACGGTTTATAATATTATCACCCTCCTTTTCATGACATAGATGATAACAAAAATAGGAATGAAAGATATTTCTAAATTTATTTATTTTATGTATGTAGATGAAGAATCCAACATGGGGTGGATTCCAACGACTACCACTACTTATGTTTACAAGAATAATCAAAGGGATTTGAACCTCAAAACTACTCACATATAAGATTTCATTTTCACTGGCTTCCATAATTAGGTTTCCCATGGCGATGGAAGACATTTCTAAATATTTTCACCTTCTTTTCCATGAAATAATGACGGGAACACAAAAAACTATTGTTTAAGGTTCTTCTTATCTCTCATCAAATCTTATTCTTTATCAATTTTAATCATATTATTTTTTATATCTAAATATTAAAGTGATATCTCCATTATAGAAAATATATCATTTTCTAAATAAATAAGTGGGATTTATTTGAATGTAGTATATTCAATAAAACTAAAAAATAAATATAATTTTATTGGTTAAAAAATTTTGAAAGGTTTAAAAAAAATAAAAATAAAAATATAACCAAATAGTAAATTTAAGGAAATTGTTACACATTATCACTGTCATATTAGTATCTAGATATTTTTTTAATGCAATTTGAGTTATTCTCCTTCTAATAATATAAATAATAAATTCATAGCACATTCTATAAATAGGTATTTTAATGTCCATATATAGTTTTATTATAATAAATTTTCATATTAACTGAAAAACTTTATCATAATTTGATTTATATTTTAATATAAATCAAATATATTTTTATATTATTTAAAAATTATTTACTAATAATATATGTGCAAGAATTATTTATATTGAAAAAAAAATGATAATTTTAATAAAAAATGAGTTGTCATTTTGATAAATTATAAATTTTGAAAATAAAAAAATTAATGATAATTTTAATAAAAAATCCCTTGCCATTTTGATAAATTATAAATATTAAGATTTAAATATTGTAAGTATTTATGATTTAAAGTATATTTTAGAAAAAATGTTTATCATTACGTTAAAGCAAAAACATTAAATAAAATAATTTTGTTGTTATGATTTTTTATTTTTTTTTCAAGAATAGATACTAATTATATTTTTTTTAGTTAATTGTATTTATGTTCCCAAGGAATTTCACTCTCTTTAATTTAACTAATCAATAGTTTTAAAATGAATAGTTGAATTGAAAACTAATTTACAAAATATGAATTTGTTTAGAATTTACTCAATGACTTAAGACTCTATAAAATAGAAGTAGGAATATGAGTGTTTGAAATGAGTGTTAAAACATTTTTTAGTGCCCTTAGATTTTTCTAGCTTCAAAATATTTTTTAAATTACAAAGCACCAAAGAGACATCTTTCTCATTAATTTAACTAATCAATAGTTTTGAAATGTATAGTTGAATTGGAAACTAATTACATAATATGAATTAATTTCAAAGTAACTCAATAACACAACATTGTATAAACTAAAAGTAGGAATATGAGTGTTTTGAAAGAGTGTTAAACATTTTTAGTGCCCTAAGTTTTTTCTTAGCTCCAAAAGGTTTTTTAATTGCAAAGCACAAAAGGCATATGCCTTTCAAGGTTAGTGGTAGAAATTTCATAATTATTGGTATTGGTAGAAAGTAAAAGTGGGTCTAGTTTTTTTTTTAGTTTTTGGTTTCTCGAAAGAAATTTGAGAAATTATTCTTATTAGAATAGCTAAATTTTAAAATACAAAACTTCTCACTATCTAAGTGTATCCCTTGACTACTTCTAACTATATTGTGAGTAGTGCATGTTGGACATCATCAAGCTACTAACAAGCATGTAATCAAAGAAAGATTAATCATGTACATTTAAGTCATGAACTTAAGAAAAAATCCAAATAATATATCATAGGTATAGTTGATATGCAACTATTTTAAAGTGTATCATTCATATAAGACAAAATGCACATAGAATTTCAAATGTAAAAAACACCTCTAATACACCATTCTATATCGAGACAAAATTTAGCCTATCATTCAAAAATATAATATTAATTACAAAAGGAGAAACTTCTTACTTCACAAAACACTGATTAATTCCCTAAACATGTTCAAGTTACCTAGACATGGTGAGCTATTTTAGTTCTCAAAGTGGCAAGCCTAGTGGGTTTAGTAAGAGCAATACTAGTTGAGCATATATGCTCTATGTATTGTTTTCGAGACTTGAACCCGCTTTCTTTCAAGTCTTTTGGTGTAATTTTCGTTCTCTTCACCATCCCAAGATCATTTGCCCTTTTTGCTTACTGCAAAAGTTAAAACATAATAAATAATATGCAAATTGATATCAACATAACAAAAAAATGGGTTAAAACAAATGTAAAACAATATGGTGAACATCACAATGGTCCTAAATTCCCTTGAAGACTCTAGGTGAACATCACAGTGGTTGTGAACAATGTGGCTTTGGATGCATCACTTGCGCGGTATCTATTATATGTGGATGGCTTTGAGGAGATGAATATTCTTTATTCTAGACATAAGATCATGTATATATACATATATATTGCATATTATTTATTCTAGACACAAGATCATATATATATATATATAACCAAATTAAATGTAAAAGCTAATTAACAATTGTAAAGAATTATTTAAATATATACTTGATCCATCTCATTTACTTTCTTTTCAAGACCATGATTATGTTTTGGGTTTCAAATGATTGTAATGGTTCCAAAAACAATACCTACATCCATTTTCTTTATTATCATCATAGTAAAATATAATCATAAATAAGAAAAGAAATCTGAATAATAAAATATATGTTTTCTCAGTTGTCATCCTAGTAAAATATAGTAATGTGTATGCTAATGTTGATGGGAAATAGTTTGTATGAAACAAAACTCACTTCTTCCAAAACCTTTTGAAATCTAGGTGAACGTCGCAATGGTTCACAACTTGATGCATGTGGGGGTTCACAACTTGATGCATGTTGGGTTTCTGAGTTACTCGACCAAAAATCACTGAGCAAATAATATGAAGATCTCTCTATGGAATTATGTTCATTAGGCTAATAATATCAATAAAAATGGGAAATTAGTATACAATTGATACTAAAAATAAACATATCATTTAATGTGAAAATATCTTGAAAATAAATACAAGCAAAAATTAGACTTATATGAGTACTCATTGTTAAATCTATTATATTCATAGTTTAAGTTAGGGTTATGTCCATCAAACTCTTCTGCCCTTACATCATTAAAAATTCCGTCTCTTTATTTTTGTTTCAAAGCCATTTCTATGGGCTTAATCGTGTCCATAAGTCTACGAGGTAGACTTTGGTTCCAACGATCAATTTTTTTTTGATTTTGAGTTTTGAGGCATCATCAAGCTCATCTATTGTAGAAACAGACTGCATAAAAACAATTCAATGATTAACATGTAATCATATATTCATATTATTATAATAAGGCACACATAACCATGCCAATAAATACTTACAAGAGAAATAATTTCTTCATCAATAAATCTTTTATATGCTTGTTTGGGTGCAGGACATAACCTTGCATCTACATCATATTGGATCTTTTCATTCTGCTTTCTAATCTTTCTTGGCGACTTGACCCCATGTCTAGCATTGTGATCTCTTTGTCTCCCTCTTTGACGTGGAGGAATAGGAAGGAGATTGTGTATCATTATGTGATGGTGATTCCAGCTAATACCAATTAAACAAGAAAAAATGTGTTTGGTGCCTTTGACAATGACTTTCCATTTATGTTTATCTTCCTCCATTTTCTCAATTCCCTATACATACATAATTTCCAAATCCACGTTAAAAAAAATCTATTAAATGATTGTCATATACTAAATAAAATGCATAGTTTTACACTAGAATTGCCATAATTTGTGTGTTCATCGATATACACAATTACAATTATAATGATGTATTCAAATCAAATTCTATATTAAAGTAAACCATATAAATTCCACATTTATGTTAGCAATGGAGTTATATTTACTTGGAAATGGAATTATATTTACTTGAAGTAGCTAGTTAGCTTGGAAGTTTTATTTACGGAGCCTACCACTCAATTCTATATTTACTTGGAAATGCCAACTTGTATTTTTAGATTCTCAAGGCCAAATTGTGGTTTGAAAATTGCTAGAACATTTGGGTTTTTTATTTTCACTTTTCCACGGCTGAATGATGATGCTATAAAACCCGGAACCAAAAATCCTCTCAAATATATATCACCACTTTCTATCCAGCATGTATGGGGAAGTGCAGCTGAAGCGAAATGGATAGTTCATTGTTCTTGTACAGATATTTTTCAAAATATACATTTATATTCTTAATTTATAATTACTCGTTACTCACAAGAAACAAAATTCTAATCTATAACAGATAATAACCTTAATACAAAACATTAAACCTTATAATTTTATATTTACTCAAAATCAATTTTACTAGAACAAATCTAACCCATACTAAATCTAATTGGAAAACTAAAAAAAGAAAATCCTATAGATGTCATCTTGATTCAACCATTTTCTCTATTTTAAATAATAATAAAATATTTTTTCACCATTTGCATCATGCATTGCATATTTTTAAATATTGACTCGGGAATGTAATTTAATTTTAAATTTTATGGGCAAAATTCAGGATTGTAAATTTTCAATGGATTCTTATACAGATGTGATGAATTCTTGAAATATTGAAAAATGTTGCATTCAAAGAATGCTAAGCTGTAAATTTTCAATGGATTCTTATACATATGTGATGAATTCTTGAAACATTGAAAAATGTTGCATTGAAGAATGTTCGTATCCCCTACTTAAGTAGCAAATTCAGGATTGTAAATTTTCAATGGATTCTTATACAGATATGATGAATTCTTAAAATATTGAAAAATGTTGCATTGAAAGAATGTTCGAAGTAAGCGGCCCAAGTAAATAGGAATATTATCCAGTCAAATAAATTTTGCTTAAAACAATTTTGAATAAAATAAAAGTATAATTAGATGGCGTCTGCACCTATGCCTTTGGTCGCCATGCCTGAAATATGAGAATGTGGCTCTGTCTTTACCCCTTTTTAGTTCCCTTCCAAACCATGCTGGACAGTTCCCTTTGTTAGAATGGTAGGAATGAAAAGTCTGGTCAGGCGCCAATTAATGAGGATCTGGGTCACTTTATTTTAATTACATGTCTTTGTAATAGGAATTGCATGCATATCCACAATATGATGGGGAAACTCACTGAGTTTACTAGGTTTTGTGTTTATAATATGCTACCCTGTACAGACCCTCTCACAAACTTTGTAGGTTTAGTTAAGCAGTGGTTCGTAATCCTCGGCCAGAGGAACGCAATGGTGAAAGGGTAGTCTGCAAAGGGCTAGCCTAAGGATAAAGGAAAGAAAAATCTTGTACAAAATAAGGTCGAAACCAGCAAGAGAGGAAGAAAGACGAAAAAGGAGAAATGGAAAATCTCTTTAACGTTTACGTAGCTGGCGATTCTCCGTAGATTCGGAATGTCATTCACGGATGGGAGAGAGAAAATGAAAGTAAAGAAGAAGATATTGAGGTCTAGGAGGATAATATGGCTTTTGTTGTTGATCCCGGGAGTACGAGAGGACGTCTATCCCTCTTTCATCAATCAATACACACCTATTGGACTCTGAAATGTGTTCTAGCTAAAGCTCTGCAAAGCTTACAGGCAAGTGAAGGTAACCCTCAAGTGCTTTCAATACTACAGGAAATCAAAACAGATATTCGGGAAATAAGGGTGTCATAGTATCATGCCACTGCTCATATTGGCAGAATTGAAAGACAGCTTCAACAGATACAACAGGTTGATATGTCAAGCTCTACAGCAAAAGACCCAGCACCAATTGTCTCTTCAGATGGTTAATTGACTCTAAGTTAATATGCTTTTTGCGGTTAGCTTTTATTTTTCATGTTGTTTAATAGGCTTGGTAGTAAACAATAAACAAACCATAGCGGAGAGTAGACGAAAAAAACAATTGCAATTTTGGATGGCATTTAATGCTTTAAGGTGGCCAACAAACCTGGTTTCCTTCAAGCAGGTTGAGGCTACTAACTGTGAATATGTTGCAACAGGTGGAGACTACGAACTGTGAATATGTTGCAACTTGCTCTATCTTTTTTAGAAATAGAAAATGGTAAGGAACTACTAAATTTACAACAACAAAAAAAAAAAGAATAGAAGTATCTCAAATGCAACAAGAAAATTTGGGCGTTGAACCTTACCCGTTATTAACTTCAACAATCTGGTATAAAACGCTTGCAAACCATAAAGGTCCTGCAATTTCTTATGCACTGAACTCATAAACTGCAATTGCTTGATTTGAGAGAGTAAACAAGAAGAATTTATTCATCCATTTAGCGCCAACAACCACAATTGAAGGGGAGGAGGATACAAATCAAACCGAATCAATACGCCATTAAATGTTACAAGATATGGCGGTTGAGTTCACACATCATAAGGATTCACAATTCAATCTCCAGAAATATCAATTGTACGAAGGCACGACGCAAGCTTAATTCATTGATTACTAACCCATCGCCGGCATCGCCATTCAATTTCCCGAAGGCAGAGGCTCAGATTTTGGGATGTGAGATAATGGATATAAACATGACATCCAGAGTTATATATGTCATGGCAATGGGTAGCCATATGATAGATGAAATGGGATTATGGACATGAAGTATAATAAAAACTCTAAAGAAGCATTTAACAATCTATAACTTATAATTTATGGGTTATCGTTTGAAAAAATATTCCCAAGTTATAAATTATTTAATGCTAATGGACATAATTTAAATCTAAAAATAAACATATACTGCCAACCAATATCAACCTATGGTCTGAAAAATATGTGTTACGGTGGGAGAGGGGATGGCCGGCGAAGCTGGGAAGAGGAGACATGACAGTCTGATTGGTGGGAAAAAGGGAAAAAGGAGATGGCAAATGTCGCTGAAAAACCGAACACAAACATGTAGGTGCAGACCGGAGACAATTGGCGAGCGAAAAAGCCGCTGGGTCCTGGGTCATAGACGTATCATCTTCCATCAATGTATTTGACAATAATGGTTTATTATTTTATTGAAAAGAAAGATGCTATCCATTTCTGTCAAATGCAAATCTTGCTGCACAAGCAGTGGCAACAGAAGCACCAACGGTTGTCTTTTGAAAAAAGGAGCACCAGCCCCTGAGGGAATGACAAGTATCTGGGATCCTGTAGTCTCGGACCGAGGGCGACTATATTCGATTCTGGGGCTTCTTGAAAAATAAAGCCCTTATGCAGTGACGAGAATGAATTCTGCAGGCGTGGAGCATCCACAAAATAAGCATTAGTTTTCTGCATAATTTGAAGAGAATCCAAACATAGTCTAAATAAATTTGAATTTCAAAGTCAACTTTCAATCCCCCACCCTTTCAAAATTCAAATTATATAACGGCGTTAGCAAACGGTGGATAACGGAGGTTGACAAACTGTGGTAGACGGGGATGGTCGGCGAAGCTGGCAGAAGAAGATGGGACAGATCTGACTGGTGGTAAAAGGGAGTTGGCAGATGTCGCTGAAAACCGAATACAAACATGGAGGTGCCGACCGGCGAGACTGCGACAATTCCCCGGCGAAAAATCCGCCTGGGTAGACTACTCGGCCAACGTTTTGGTCGAGAATCCGGCAAAGATTTTTAAAAAATCTGGCAAAGATTTTATCATGTTTACAGTTGTTACGTCGGAGGCGTTTTCTTTGCGGGCTTGGGGTGAGCAAACACTGTTCACCCCAGCCAATGAAAAGATTTTCCTACCGCGCATGGAACCAGTGAAAATTTTACATTTGGCAGCTCCTCACAGCGAGTCAAATCTTGACATGTGGCAGCTCCTCAGCAGATTTAACATTTTGACATGTGTTTTCGCTTCCACCAATAAAATATTGCCATGTCTGCCTGTTTCTGCGTGTCAGTGCATGTCTATGACACGCCATCCCGCCATAACTATGATCTCCCTTCCGCCTTCAATTTTGACGGCGTCTTCCCATTCCTGTTTCAAATCCTCTTCGCTTAATTCTACAGGCACTCTACAAGCACAGAGCTTAAAAGCAGCGCTCGAGATGCATGTTCTCGGCCTAATGGATAAAGAGCCCCGGGACTCGAACCCACAACATTGCTCCACTATGAGCACCAACACCACCAGTGCTGCGGGAGTTATTGGTGTCATTGTAGCTGTAAGGTCTGATTAGGGGCAATAATGGAAGACAATGGGTATTAACATCTGCTTGAAAACCAATCGGAACCTGCTGCTGTTGTTGCTGATGGTGCTGCGCCTGCCTGTTATCCCAAAGCGGCTGTTGAATTGAAGCAGCAGGATAAGGAATGCCCATATCAAAAGCATTATACAAGGGCATGACTGGACTGACAGGAATCGAACACGTGCCTCCCGTTGGTGAAACATATGGTCGTGCATCTAGGTAGTAAAAATAATAAAATGGCAGACGTGGTGGTGCTGGTGGTTGAAACATGGCATAAGGACCAGGTGTAAACTCTTGGGCACATGGGTCCAGATGTCCAGAAGAAGCCGAAGAAGCACGAGCAGGCGCTACAGATGTATTCATCATAACCAGAAAGAAAAAGAAAAAAAAATCAATATCGCAGCAGCAGCACAGGGGCGATTCGAACCTTAGACCTCGGACACAAAAGCTTCAAAATCCAGCCCTGCAAAAACCAAAAAATTCCCAATTTGGGTTACGCACGAGCTAAAGAGATGGGACAGGGCTGGCCTATTCCTGTTCTCCTCCTCCAACTTCTTTGTCGTTTCCAAAATTTTCCTTGCAGCAAAGGAGATGTGTTTCAACGAAAGGACCATATGCAATGTCGACCTACAGGGATGGTATACATAAATTGTCAATTGGGATTATAAAATAATTTAATGTTGAATGGCAACCAAAATATAAGGATTTCCGTACCACACTGAATTCGCCCAAAAGAAAAGGCCCATCAGCAAAATTTCCCAGAGCATTTTCCATATATTCAAGAGCAGGCCCTGTCATGATGGGAAATTCATTTGCATTAGTCCAGATTGGGAAGTGCATTTCTATTAGTCCAGATTCTTCATAATCCGTTGAACATAAGAAATCTTATTAAAATGTAAGAGATGGCTACTAGAGAATTTATTCTTACCAGTTTCTTGTGCAGCCTCAGGCTCTGGCTTGGGCACGGCAACGTATACAGTTTGTGTAAAAGTATCTATATATTTCAGTAACTCAGTTGCAGCGTCTTTCTTCGCAGGATCCTGTTTAATGGCAAGCCATTTTTAGAGCAAGCCACGACCTCCTGGGTGCTCTCGCTGGCCAAACCTGCACAACCCATAAGAAGACTAAGGAGAAATGAACATTAATATATTCGATGTTAGCAACCAAAATGTCCATTAAGGAACGCTAGATGTCACTCCTCATTCATGCAAATTTAACGCATGGAGTGAAGACTACAAAGGTTTTAGCTTAGTTTATTCTATTTGTTGCCATCTTGCAAATTTGACGAATGTAATGAAGACTACAAAGGTTAGGTTTTAGTTTATTTTATTTGTTGTCATATTCCCTTAAGTTTGTTTTAATGGTTTCAATTTGATTAAGGAGAGCCGCCCTCATAAAATTAAACGACAGAAAGCAATGAAAAATTAATTTATTTTATATTCTAAATAAATTTATAAGATTAAATTTTTAGAATAAAATGTAATATTTATTATACTGGTTAAAAGAACACTAACCATAATTACATTGTTAAAGGCATTTTTACTATTACCATTAATACTGAGGCATTTTTAGTATTACAACTAATTAAGAAAGATTAGCAAGAAATGAAGGAAATCCACAATTCTAAGGGAATTGTTTTACCACAAACACATAATGAGAGTCATTTTATATAAGAATTGTTGTCCCATCTAGAAAATACATAAGCATTGTATGGTTTTTGAACAATGGCTAATTGAATTTGACCTATCCCCACTAATCAAAGGAAACACATTCACTCTATGGTGTAGAAATGTTTCTTTAGAAACAAAGAAGGGGAAGTTGGCTCAACTTTGTGGAGAACTTATTATGTGTGCAGAAATATAATCTTGAGAAATTATGCATTGGTTTTCTCTCTCTTAAGTATGTCATGTTTAAGTGAATACATATTTAGTATCATTATTTTCAATGTAATTTATGAATATAGTTTAATAAGTGACGTGCTCTTCATATAGTTAAAGAAAACTTGAATGCAAGTCAATACTCTTTAACATTGAAATATACATTCTACATTTTGATCTCTATAACATGATCATTGATAGTTCAAAAATAAAAAAAAATAAAGTTATAATATTATAAATGAAATGAAAGATTAAAATATTTATAAAATAATTATTTATGACTTTAAAATAAATCATATTTTGTATTCTATGTATTGTGAGTGAATAATAAATGAAGATTGAAAATAAATTTTATTTTTTATTTTGTACAAGTGGTAAGATTTTATGGTTTTGTTTTGAAGGTGAATGTGAAGCTATTTTGCAATTTCTAGGTTGGTTATAGTTGGGAACAATAGGAAGTGCAACAAACTTTGCTTCACAAGTTTCTTGCTTGAATATGCTTACAATAAAAAGAGTAAATGCGGAATTCCCTATAGAAAATGATTAAATATTGGAAAAAAATGGAGTAGTTTTGGCTAGACAAATATCTCTTGTGTTTGATTTGGCTCTAAGCCAACTACTACAAATGCATGTGAATTTCAAGTAACAACCACCCCTTGATTAGTAATCTCATACAACCTAACAAAGTCATAGGCTACATATTCAACAATAACAATATTCATTCCATCTCAAGATGGTTTGTCTATTGAGATAATGAATGACAATGGCACTCGAAAATATTTTCATATTTATTATGTAATGCTTACCATTATAATTTTTATTCTAGGAGCATAATTATATATGAAATATTGTGTAAAATTTATCATCATACTTTATTTATACTTAGAGCTCAATTGAAAATGTGGTACATTTTTTTGTACAATGTCATTTCTCTCTTGTCAACTGAGTAAGAGTATTATTAAACCTTAAGATCAATGCAAATTGGTACTACTAAAGCTCTACTTTGCCAATAATTTACCCTCCCAATTTATCATGCTTTCCATATCCACATCCAATTTAGAACAACAACAAAGTTATTAAATTAAAGTCATGGAGATGAAAGTGCCTAACTTGATTCTTCCTTGAAGTTGAGCAAACAACATCAAACATAATATAAAAAAACAATCTTACAATGAATGCCTATAAACTCAATGTATATCCTTCAAAATAGCACAAATATTTATTTTTCATAGTTTCAAATCTAACTATCCATGTAATCAATCAATGTCACATTTTACCCCTCATAAGTTCACATTCATCATGTACCCTTACATGTAGCACAAAATGATTCGGGAAACCATTTATGGTTTTCGCGTTGTCAAAGACCGGTAAGCTGTTTTGGGAAAAAAAAAGCGATTAGTGTCTTGGCTCGACACGCGTCCACAGGCGGTATTGCGAAACCATTTATATCGTGTTTTTTTTTTGGCATTGACGATCGGAGAATTAAAAAATGCGATATTCGGTTAAGGCCATTCGATCGAAATTTTGGAAGTGATAAATCGTGGATTGTCAGATCCGTTTGACAGATAACACAAAGGTACGTTGCAAGCATTGTGGGCCCGGTGTTATTTTCGGAGATTCCATTTTATTATAGGTGTGGTATAAGGTGTATGCCCGCTGGTGTAATTTGACGAAGGTCACACTTGGTAAGGGTGATCGTCGTTATATTGGAGTTTTAATATGAGTCCACGGCTTGTTAGTGTTTAATAGGCTGTGGGGACCGAGGCCTTGACATATGTTGTCGTCGAAGTTTAAACCTAGGCTGAGATCGCATCTTATTACAATGGTTGAGCAAGGCGTAATGTGTACCCATATTATGTCGAGATGATAGGCCATGGAGAGATATGTTAATGGTAAGCCACTGCACATTTTAGATTGTGGGTTTATAAAGCCTAGATGTGGGTTGATAAATAAGGAGCAAAGCGCATTTGGCCGTGCAAAAAGGGTTTAGGCGTGGATAGTTATTTAACCGAAGATTGATATTTGGGGTCATTTTAAGTTGTGGCGTAACAATTGTAGGCGGCGGTCATTGTTTAAACAAAGGCTTGCCTTGGGATTAATTAGGATTCGAATGTTAATTCGAATGTTCATTTATTAAAGTTTGATATGTGAGGGATAACCCAAAGGTCGGAAGAAGGAAAAGCGCAGTTGTAATGTGGTTCTAATTAAAGTTGGGCTAGATATTAAATGTGGAAAGAAACTAATGTGGGTCTTAAAATCATATCGAAATTTTATATGGACTGAGAGTGTGTTATTGAAAATAAGAGTAGCTCGGGCATCACATTGCTACACAACCCTCTTGGATGGTTAGTTCTACTTTAATGTACTAAAAGCTAAACAAAAATCATTAATAAAATAATGAAATTGATCTCAACATTCTTGTTACTATATTCTTGCATTTAATATAATTACTTCAACTTTAAAAAAACTAAGATGTGCTTTTACTACCTAGGTGGAATTCTCCTTAAAACAAATACTATCAATGTATCAAAGTCATAATCGAAATTTTGTTTCAAAAATATCTCTTATCCAAAACATAAAACAAATATCATTCCAAAGTTATAATGTAAATATTGTTCTAAATAACTTTACTCTTGTGAAATATGTTATATAATTTATTGGTAAAATTATTAAAATTATTCGAAACATAAAAACAAATATCATTCCAAGGTTATAATGTAAATATTGTTCTAAATAAATATTTGAAATTAAAATGGATCCTTTCCCTCTAGTCCTATGTCACCCCACGACCAAAGCAGCAAAAGGATCTATCTATTTGCAACAGAAATTATTTTGCACATGAGGCTGAATTGAAAAAGCAGAAAGCACTGAGGATGCAACATATTTGTTAAGAAAATAAAAAGGAAAGACAACTAAAATTTCGCTGGAGTGCAAGCTAATTGCACTAGAGTTTAGGTCATCGTTCGTGATAAATTAGGGAAAGCTAGAAAGCAACGAGAATATTTCATTACATTAACAAATAAAGATGTCTACAAAAGAAAAACAATCAGCAAACCACTTCAGGATTGGAACAGTAGTCGAGCGGAAATTTCACCATCGTTAACGCCATTCTTCGTATTGACTCCGCCTCATTAACTCTGGGTTCAAGCCTCGAACAATATCACTCCACTAACATTAAAACAAGTTTATTCTCTCAACGGGCAGGGTTCGCCGCCTTATACAGACTTAAAGGTTCTATGGGCAAACAACGTATGATAATGAGTTCACTCATCCAATTCAGCCTTCTGCAAATCAAAATGAGCACACTCAATTCGACCACCCAGACATAACATCAAGGACAGGTAGAGAAACTACGGGAATTTCACATCAAGGTCTCATTCCCTTCTTCATATATGAGGATTCCATCAGTCTCGAGGATGTGCATGCCATTTGAATGGCCGGTTTGTGACATGGCATCAGGTTGTTTCTTTAGTATATAGTATAGATATTTTGGACGTGAAAATAATCGAGACATTAATAGCTATAGGCTTTCCACCTTAGGTGATCATCTTTCTACTTACCATTTATGATTATCTGTTCAATTTTCGATTTTCTTCTGTTAAATCACAATTCAGTTTTTACCCCTCATATAGCACAAAATGCTTCACATCTCCTCCTTCCGGCGTTCCCTTGCACCCCCGGTGCAATTGCTAGTTAAACTTTAGTATTTTGAGTGTTATAAGGGTTTTTGATAGTGCTGAATTCATTTCCACTATCAAAAATGGATTCCAAACACTCCAACTCGCTGATTTCTGAATTTTAGTTACCCAGATTCCGGCAAAAAAACTGCCGTCCGGGCTATTTCGTTGCCTGGGTAGACAACTCCCTCCGCCAACTATTTCCCACTTCCGGTCGATTATTAGTCAACTCAAGTCGCTTGTTAGTCAATCATTGGTTGGCCCGCCGGTGCTTTGCACAAAGGGCACATTTTGCGCAGTTTGACTAGATGGGCTAAATTTAGATTCATTCACATTGCAGATTTCACATTCAGATATGGATAAGTAAAGCTTAAATACTCCTTATACTCTCCTTTCTGTGACCACTCCATTCATTCAATCTTTGTAGCATTCGCTGTCTGTAACCACTCTCTCACTTGTTTGTGCACTCCATTCATTCATTCATTCTTTCAAGTATTCACTGTCTGTAGCTCCGGTCTTCTACCTATTAATCCGTTGAACATAAATATCAAGATGCCTACAGCTAATGCTACTCACTCGAGGAGGAACATCCCCAAAAGAGGGCAGGTGAAGGCAGCCATTGCCTCTTCCATTGCCCACTCCATCAGATCGCTGTTAACACCAACAAAATCCTTCAACGACTCTGTGGCTTCCGATTCCTCTTCCCTCGCGACTGCAAATCATTTGCGGGCACAATGAATGAGCTTGCAGATCAGATGGGCTTATCTCCAGAATGCTGATACAGATTTGAGTTTCATTCATTACCAGTTCAGTGATGCAGAAATTAAATCATTATGGATCAAAGTATGGGATTGTCAGATCTGTGGTCCAAATCATTTGCTCGCTTTGTCTGACTCTGTTCCTCAGATTTGAAGCCCTGCAACACCAATGGAGTTTACTCTTTACGGAGCTGTAGTGAGTCACTACATATGAAGAGGGGAAATATTTTCTACTACGACAGCTTTTCCCAGTTGCAGTTGAAAAGCTCTGAAATACAAAGTTTGTTGATCAGAGATTTTGAGTTGAAATATATGGCACTTGATTCTCCTTCGCTTATGTCTTTGGGGAGCTTGCACATTTGGCAATGATCAAATATAATATCTCAATATTAATGTTGTTTATCAACCCTCCTCCCTGTTTTGCTTTTAGCAGGTTCTGCTCTGCTTACATATTTATTGCAAATGTAAGCATGCTATACAGTTTCTCGATGTGATACCAAGTCCAACTTTTGTATGGTTAATTTCTGGGAGATTGTATGTATTGGTAGAATGTGAGAAGGATGTTGGAATCTATAACAGTGGTAGAGGTTGCAAATGTGCCCCCTATTTTTTAAACCATGAACAGAACTTTGCAGCAAAGATATTTTTCTCAACTGAAATAGTTTCTCACACTTAACGAGCATACTGGATTTAACTTGCGGACAACCATTATTGTTTTTGAAGACTGCAAATTTTCAACTGGGGGATTATGAATTGTAACATAATTACATTGTATTTTATTTTGGGGCTTCGCTTATATGAAACAGATTTCGTGATCGAATCCGTGGAGGGTTTGAGAGCCTTGGAGCTCTTGTGTTAAATTCTTCTCAAGGTGTTCAGATCCGATTTTATTTTTTTTAATCTATTTTGCTCTGCATTCGCGTGGCTATTGTTACTAATTTTGCATCCCCTGCACTTGCTGGCCGAAGATGGTGTTGACTTTCTCCGTGTAATGATAGAATCAATAACCAGTACAATCCCCTCTTCACAGATTTCAAACCCATTGCTCAATACTCCGACTCCCTTATCACTCATAATTTCTTGACACGACATCGTAGCAGAATAACCTAGAAGTTATGTAGCTTTTGGGCTTCCATGAAAGTCGCAAATGCTTTGGATTAGTATCGATTGGCTACACTATTTCTTTATGGACTTGTGATCCTTGTTAAGATTGCAACTGACTCTTGTCTTCTCACAAGGCGGTTAGATTTGAACCGTTCAGAGCTGTTCAGATCGCCAAGCCCTCTGCAATTTAAAGCATTCTTTCAAACAATTTGGGTGGAAATTTAGTACAATTTTGTGGCATTTGAGGTGAAAACACTCCATGGGTTTGCATTTGATGTTGAAGAATTCTATATCCTTAAATCACAGCGAAAAATAGGTCAGATTGCCCGCAAATATGCAATTTGAAGTATTTCTTTCGAACTATCTTTTGCAAAGCTGTTAAATCTTATGAAAGTTGAGAACGAAAACATTCCTTAGCATTACATTTGATGTCAAAGAATTCCATATTCTTAACTTACAGTAGAAAACAGGTCAAAGTTCCTGGTTGTGTTATTTAAATAATTATTTGGAACAATTTGCGCCAAAACTGGTGCATTCGATGAAGTTGGAAGTGGAAACAGTGCATAGCGTTACATTTGATTTTAAATGACGCGTTTTTTGCCCGAAGAAGAAAATAACGCTGTATTTTTCATTAAAAACCAGTACATGAGCATAATTTACTTCAAAAGCATAAGAGTATCAAAAACCTCCAAATACAGCTCCTAACTATAAGTTTAGAATTTACTTCTGATCTAATACGAACAAAGACACGTTCATATACATAGATCTGGTTTTCCTCCAAAATATAGCCACTCAGACTCTTCAACAGAAATTCCTCATGCCCAGGGAGCCACTGATCGCATTGGAAGAAATCCTTCCTCCTCTAGCACACCATTATGCCAGTGGGAGACATGGCCGTAGTCCAAAAAAGTAATAGAATGGTCCGGAATCTGGTAGAGATTTTGAAAAAATCAGGCAAAGATTTTATCAGAATCTTGTCTATAGTTGTTAAACTTCAGTATTTTATTTTGGGTGTCCTAAAGGTTTTTGATAGTGCTGAATCTATTTCCACTCTCAAAAATGGATTTCAAACACTGTAACTACCTCATTTTTTAAATTTTACTGAGCCAGATTCCAGCAAAAACCTGCCGAGCTTTCCTGAAAAGACAACTCTAGAGAAATGTGGAGAAATGAATAGATCCAGGAATCCATCTGCCACGGTGTTTGAAAACAATATTATTAAAAACCTTCTTTAAGATTCCTATACGGAGCATCGTATGTTTATCCATTCAATGATACATTTGGCATCCCATTTGGGGTGGTAATGTTTCCCTGTCGTTTATCCATTCAATGATACATTTGGCATCCCTAGGATGGAAATGTTGTCAATATGGTCAACACGATGGCAATTGTCTCAAAAGTGCAAAGAAAGGCTTATAGTAGTGACAATTGTCTCAAAAGTGCAAAGAAAGGTTTATAGTAGTGTGAAATAGAAATAATTATATTTTGTTTTGAAATAATAATTATCATATTAAATTTAGATTGCTTAGTATATTTATGTTTTTTTTTAAATTTATTTGCAATCATATGTATCATGAACCAATTTTATTTTGAAATAATAATTACTATCTCATGGCTTTACTCTTGATCTATTTTGTTTGGTTTTTAAACTTTATCAATACTCAAGTCAGAGAGATTAGAGAGTGGGCTAATCCTCTTTCTCACCTTGAGTTCAAATTGTTGCATAGCATTTTGTTGCAATTTACAAGTACAATACCTCCAAAACTCAGTAGATAAATCTACCAAGCTAGAGATGAAGCTCAATTTAAAGGAGGTTTATTTCTTGTGCAAACATTGGTAAGACTCAAACCTAACAAACCCATTACATGTAAATACTGAATATATATATTAGAAATGATATTGGCAATTTAAAGCTATCCTGGAGACAATTCCAATGGAGAAGTCAAAATCCTAGTAAAAAACTTTAATTTGATGGAATTCAAAGACCAAATTCAAAAATTAGATGAGAAAGTTGTAGTTCTAGCCCAAATAAAGTAGCCAACCTAGAATTTGAAAATACCAAAGTTCCTACCACTACTCAGATACCCATGTGAATAATATATTAAATCCACCACTCAGATACCCATGTGCATACTATATTAAATCTCTTAGATACTATGCATAATATATTAAATGTGTGCATAATATGTTAAATCTTTCTTGTTTTAGATGTAGGCAAGACTCATGTCAATTTTCATGCTTTAATTTAGACATTCTCAAACTTTTAATTAGAATTGAGTAAAAGATATAATATTCTCCAATGACTACTTTTGTGCCACTAATTTGATTGGTCAGCCAAAAGTAGTATAGGTGACATAAAGCTCTACCTAACCTTATTTTAATAATAAGTTAAACCAAATAAAAATAAAAATGAAAATAAAAATATATATAATATAATAGATTAAACCAAATAATTTCATATTTACAGTGCAAAATTTTTAAAACAAAAAATAAATCTTTTATAACAGTATAATGTGTTAAGCCAAATGATTATTTTATATTTGATGTGAAAAATGAAAATTATATTTTATAACATTATAATGTATTAAGCCAAATGATTATTTTATATTTAATGTGAAAAATGAAAATTATAAAACCGTTAATGACTTTCTTTCCATTAATAAATAATAAGAGTACAATCAAATGTCAATTCATCATAAATTTGTTTAAGAAAACTAACCAAAACTTAAAACTATAAACGCTTATAAATGTGGTTGAATTTGTTTATGAAAACTAACCAAAACTTAAAACTATAAATGCATTTGAGAAAATTAGCCAAAACTTAAAACTATAAATACTTTTTGTACTTAATGGTAACCATAATTTCTTAATTTTCACACAATTTATTTTCAAAACTCACCAAAACTTTAATCCAAAATCAAAATGCAGCCATAGTCTTAATTTATCATAAAAATATCTTCTTTAAAAGCCAAATTTAGCTTTACAATAAAATGAAATAAAAATAATAATAATAAACAATAAACAATAATTGAAATAAAAACAATAATAAATAATAAATTTAAATAAAATAATAATAAATATTAAACAAAAATTGAAATAAAAACAATAATAAACTAATAAATTAAAATCCTTTTGATTCACTAATAATTTTTATTGAGTGACTTCTCAACAACATTATCATGAAAATTAAATTTATAGTTATAAAATGTTGATAATATAGAGCTTGAACAACATATTTACAAGACTCAAGAAGTTGCAATTATGTGGAGATTATTGAAATCTCAGGGGAGTAGACAACATTAACATCATCTAAATTAATTTTATAATTATAAAATTATAAAATATTGATAATACACAACTTGGACAACATTTATAGGAAGAAATTCCAATTATGTGGAAATTACTGAAATCTCCCCACGGGGAGTAAAAAACATTAATCATCTAAAACATTAATTTTTTATCACGGAATTTACAGAATACAACTTCCCCACAAGGCTACTAAACAACATCATTGTAACTAAGTTTTGAGGAAAATAGAGGAGAACGGAGAATGGTAGGGTTTATGGAATGGTAGGGTTTAGGTAATCTGAAACTTGTCATGCATAGTTTGAGGGGGGGGGGGAGCAGTTCTACATATCCGATGGTCGAGTAATGGTTGCCGCGTCAAGGGGGGGAGTGATCCCCTCCTAAAAAAATGTTACGGCAGGGGAACAGAGCAGTAAACACATAGGGTCTCAAGGAGGCTCCACGTAGAATGTAGGTCTGGTACTGGGGGAAGAATGGAAAGCTAAAATAAGAGGCCAATTTTTGCCATGAGCACTGAAAAAACCAAGATTCATTATTCCAACGAATAAATTAGATGAGTATAGGAGCTATATGAAAGACCATGCATTAATATGTAAATTCATAGGCATCTTGCCAACTGAAAAAGATTTACTCAAATGAATACAAGAAAAATGGCAACCCAAGGGTCATATCGACTTAAAATTTGGTCCCAGAGGGTTCTTCATAGTTATTTTCACCAATATTCTTGATAAAGAAAGGATCTTTAAGGGAGGTCCTTACTTTTATTACAATGCAGGTTTTTTTTTACGACAATGGGAGGAATGCTATAACTTTGATTAGAAACACTTCTTGGCTGCTCCGGTTTGGGTCAGGCTATTCACACTTCCGATGGATTTCTGGGATCCCAAAATTTTAGAAGGTATTGGAAACTCTCTCAGTAGCCTTGTTAAAATTGATGAAACAACGGGTCGAGGTCGGTACACCTCTTTTGCCCACATATGTGTGTATATGAATATCTCTGAACCGCTTCTGGAGTCAATCGAACTTGAATATGAAGGGAAAATCTGGCATCAGCTTCTGGATTATGAACATATCCCATTCTGTTTCCGTTGATGCCATGAATATGGCCACCTTTATAAAACTTGCCCATTCAATAACCCTGATCAAATGCAAGGAAAGTTAGGGAAGGAAACTGAAGGGTCGCCTGAAAAAGATGATGGATTCAAAATTGTCACAAGAAAAAGGAAGAATAATAAATAGCAAACAAACCAGAATAACAGTTCAAGATAGAAGAATATGCAAAATAGATATGAGATATTACAAGAACAAGGGGAAAGTTCGAAGGAGGGAGAAGAAAGTCTTGTTGAAGGACATATAATGGCTTCGCAGAAAACTCAGAAGGCCAAACGAAAGGCACCGTAGGAATCGAATGAAGTAGAAGAGCGAGACCAACCAGTCGAATAGTCACCAATGGAAATAGAACAAAATAGAGAGGATTTAAGTTCAGAAGAGGTTGTTTTAAAAAGACTCCTGCAAGAATGGAGAAATCTTGATGATCGCTTAATCCTGGAGGATCAGAAGAAGCTATATAAGGAAACATTTGACCAATACTTGACATCCCAATCTTAGAAACAAATCGTCTCCTCGAAAAATCCTCCTTCTAAGGAAACCAACGCCCAACCTAAAGGAAGTAAAAAGGAAGGGAGGAAGAACCTCCACAATTCTATCCAAATGGTAGGTGAAATGTTAATTAACTCAGGAAATATAATACCATTAACAACGGTATTCCAACAACTCCAAAAAGTTCATCAATGAAAGTGACCTCCTAGAATATAAGAGGTCTAAATAGCAAAGGAAAACAGAGATACCTAAAAGACGGGTTAAGATTTGAAAAGGCACAAGTGATGCTGATACAGGAAACAAAAGTCTCAAGTCAAAAATTGGAAGATATTCTTAAAACCTATAAACCTCATGATGAAGTAATGGAAATAGATTCACGCGGTAGCGCATGGGAAATAGCCATTATATGGAACCCTACAGCGTTCATGGAAAATTCCTGGATCGAGCTGCCCCGTATCCTTACAGGTCTTTTTAGACAAATTGGAACGAAGGAAAAGATCATGATTTCCTCTATCTATGGGCCTCATATTCCAGGAGAAAGAGAGGTGTTCCTAAACAGTATAAGAACGCTAAATAATATGCATACTGAGAAATATTGGTTGCTATGAGGGGATTATAATATGACCATGAATCTAACAGAAAAGAAAGGAGGACTAAGGAGAGAGGAGTCGGAAATGGAATTATTTAGGGACCTCATCTCGGACTTAAGGCTAGTAGATATCCCTACTGTGAATGTCAATTTTACTTGGAATAACATAAGAGGGGCTACTCATAAAGTGGCCATGAGACTAGACAGATTCATAGCCTCTGAAGCTCTTGTGAGCGCGGATGTATTCTATGAAGAAATTATCCTTCCTACCTTAGGGTCATATCATTGGCCGATAAGCATGGAGGTCGATATGAAAGATGCCAGAAGAAATGCCCATTTCGATTTGAATCCTTTTGGCTCAGGGACCCCAATTTTATAGAAAAAGCTAAAGGGTGGTGGGAGGCAAATCAAATCCAGGGCTGAAACAGGATGCACTCTTTTCAGCTAAGGTTGAAAAATTTAAAACAGGAAATTAAAAAATGGAATAAAAATGAGTTTGGAAACATTCACCAGGAAAAGAAAAGGTTGCAAGGAGAAATGAAGTGAGTACAATAGCAGATGATTTCAAATGGAAGGTCTGAAGCACTTGTTCTCCAAGAAGGAAATATTCTAAGTCAATTAGAAGAACATAGAAAGTAAGAAGAAGTTTTATGGAAGCAAAAATACCATGTTCAATGGCTCAAAGAGGGGGATAAAAATACGAATTTTTTTCATAAGGCCATGATCCAGAGAAGATAGCATAATCAGATATTTTCCCTAAAGGACCCCGTAGGAAATCGAGTTCTCCAAAATAATGAGATGGAAACCCTGTTGGTGAACCATTTCAATGATATTCTCACGGAGCCTTACCACAATAGAACAACAACCACTGACCGCATTATGATAAATATACCAACAATTGTTAGCAGAGATCAAAACTTGGCTCTTCTCAGGGAAATAACTTATGAGGAGGTCGAAGAGGTTGTGAGGAATCTACCTAAAAATAAATCCCCTAGCCCTGATGGTTTTACAGCAGAATTTTTTCAAGCTGCTTGGGCGTTCATTGGAACAGATGTATGGGAAATGGTTGAGGAGTCCCAACGATCATGTCAAGTCTATCCAACTCTAAATTCCACCTTTATCTCTTTAATTCATAAGCAGGAAAACACAGATGCCCCGAAAGGTTTCAGAAAAATAGCCCTATGTAATGTCATTTATAAGATTCTATCGACTATCATGGTTAATAGGTTGAAACATATTATCTTGAATCTTATCTCTCCGTAACAGACAATTTTTGTGAAAGGAAGAAAAAAAATTTATGGCATAGTCACGGCGCAGGAAGCTATTCACTCTCTCTGAATCCTTAAAGCCAAAGGTATGATGATAAAACTTAATCTTTCTAGAGTATATGATCGTTTAAGTTGGTCTTATCTTAAGGCAGTGCTTGAAGCCTTTGGTTTTGACGGAAGATGGATTCTCTTGATTATGTCTTTCATTTCATCCCCTAAATTTTCAATCCTTCTTAACAGTATTCCTTTTGATCCCTTCAATGTGACTCCGGGACTTCACCAAGGAGATACCCTATACCCTTTTCTTTTTATTATAGTAGTTGAAGGCCTTAGCCATCACTAAATCAATGATTCATGGAGGTCAACTGAAGGGACTGAACCTCTAGGGGCCTGATCTAACCCTATCTCATCAGCAATTTGTTGAAGACATTATGCTCTTCTGTCAACTACCTTGCAAGAATCCAAGGCCATCCTATATGTTCTAAATGATTTTATGAAGGCCTCTGGCACTGTCATAAACAATGATAAATAAAATGTTTACTTCTTCAATACTAATGTTGTATCTCATATATTCCTGTCTCGCACAATGGGATTCAAGTTAGGTTCTCTTCCCATGAAGTATTTAGGAATTCCCCTCAGCTTTAATTTCCTCAGGGTTTCAGGTTGGAAGGATCTCCTAAACCGTATTCATAGTTGCCTTGAGAATTGGGCCTTCAGGGTTCTCAACGCCCCTAGTAGAGTAGTCTTACTACGATTTGTCCTACAATTTATCCCTATTTATCAGTTATTTCGACTGGCTGCCCCTAAAACAATCTGCTCTAATATAGTCGAGATATTTAAAAAAACATTATGGCAGGGCTCACCAAAAAAACCATAAATGGGCTCTCCTCCCATGGGAGAAGCTCACGAAACTAAAAAAAATAGGTGGATTGGGATTACAAGACCCATATGTCCTCAACCAGGTGATGTGAGCCAGACTGTGGTGGAGATGGCTCCAAGGAGGTGAGGACTTATGGAAATTCATTTGGGAGAGGAAATATGAAATGCCCGATACTACAACAGGTAAGCTCAAAGTCAGCACAACTCCAAAAGGGTCAAACATCTGGAATTTAGCAGACAACAATAGAGACCTTATATGTGAGCACAACTTCTGGGAAATTAGAGGAGGCAACACTACCCTTTTCTGGGAAGACTCCTGGAAGCAACGAGAAAAATTATTCAGTCACCTTGACCTAGGAGAAATCTTCCTGTTCACTAGCTAGCCAAACATATGATTCATATAAAATTACTGGAGTGGGGAGATGGAAGAGCAATGGAGAAAATGGAAGGTTAAGGAACAATGGCCAAATGCTCTAGAAACCCATCAATGGAATAATTATGAAAAAGAAATGAAAACCATAAAAGTGATGCCAGTAAATGAAGAAGACATCCTACGATAGGGATATCGAACTAAAGGAATGTTCACAATACAAGAAGGTTATTATATTAAATCTAATAATCTACACAGTATATCAGTACCACTTTGGCAAAAAATCTGGGCAGCTAAACACTAACCGAAAATAGAATACTTTCTCTAGCTTGTTAGTCATAATAAAATTTTTACCTGGGACCAGTTGCAAAAAAAAAGGGTGCATGGCCCTTCGCAATGTATTATGTGTAGAAAACATATTGAAAGTATTGAGCACCTATTGAATACCTATGCCCTGGTTGAATCACTCTAGCTGAACATCTCCATGGTCTTTCAACAAACATACAGGGACAATACAAGCATTAATCAAACTATTGTAACTTGGAAGAGAGGGGGATTTTCCTGTGAAGTCCTTAACAGAGCCTAGAGGTTATCAATGGGTTTTATCCTATGGGCTATTTGGAAAGAAAGGAACCGAAGAATCTTCAGGGATGAGAGTAGGAAAAAAGAAGAAATCTGGTAGGTGATCCTGGAAAACATTTGAGAGACCATCCTAGCAGAGAAATGGATGGAAGAAGACTGGAAAACAAATTCAAATGAGGCCCGGATACTTACCATTCTCATACTTAAACCACAAATGTTGGCTCAGACTATGTAGAAACTGAAACCATTGAGGCGAAACCCTCAAGATAAGTTCCAGACACCTCAGCCAAGGTTTCTGAAACTAAACTATGATGGGGCTTCTAAAGGAAACCCAGGTCAGGCTGGAGCAGGTGGCATATTCGGGAATTCATAGGGCTCCATCTACATAATATATGCAATGGAACTAGGATTTTCCACCAACAATGAAGCAGAGTTATTAGCGGTGAAACAAGTTTTGCAAATAGCAGTTAGAGAGTGATACAACAGACTCATGGTGGAAGGGGATTCAACTATGGTTACCAAGGTACTACATAAGCTGCAACAGAGGACTCCATGGGAGAAGATAAGCCAAAGTTGAAGGACGGCACGGCTAATCAAGGAAATCAGTCTCATCATCCATGAAATCGGTTATCTCATCCCATCTCATGTCTGGAGAGCAGGGAATGAGGTAGTATACTACCTGGCTAATTGGGGATGCAATCATGAGGGAGGCCAGCTAGATATTAACCAGACAACCATGGCTCTAAATCTAGATCTACACCCCCTCCAAATAATCATAGATAGAGACAAGGAGAGGTCTCGAGATCCCTGATCGTGGTGTCATGCAGGAGAAAGGCATCGTAAGGTGGTATTTACCCAATTTAATGTCTTAAATTGCTTACATAAATTATCAATCGAGGTTTGGAAAATGATGAAGTGTGGTGCACTATATGTGCTTAGTTAACCTTCTTCTTACTTCGTTGTATGTATTTTTATGATGTTTTGGGGGTTTTGTTATTTATGTCTAAATGTGAATATAGAACTATGAAAGGAATCAAATAAATCTAATGAAATTTAAATGTGTAAAACTAATTTTAAAAGAAGGCAGAAAATGAATTGTTCTTAAGTTAAACTAATTTGCACAAAAATGAATCAAAAGTTATTGACTAGTTAGAATCTGATCTGAAAACAAAGTGTCTATTCTAATGACTTCTAATTTAACATTAGTCTTATTCCATGATTATGAATCTTATAGCTTAAATTTTAAATTGCAATGCTACTCTAGATGAAAATAAATTCAAAGGAAAACAACTAATGTATGCTTGATTACTCCATCATTCAATATGAAGTATGATAAAATCACCCTCTTGAAATTATGTGTAAGCAACCAATTATACCTTAGTTTTTAATGTTCTAAAAAAAAACAAGTAAAGTGTGCAAAGGAAAACTCAGTAATTTCTTAAATTAGACATTCGAGCATTCAGTCTAGAAATATGCTAAAATCACCTTCTTGAAATGATCTTTTAGAACACCCAATTATACAATTGAATGAGGATATAAAAATCAATGTAAAATCATGTAAAATTAAAGCTCAATGATTGTATAGGTTGAACATTCAATCACCCAATTTGGAAGTATGACAAGTCACCTTCTTAGCCTGATCTTTTAGGAACATTAAATTATACAATGAATTGATAGTTTGATCTAAGAAAGTAAACAACAGAACATGAAAGAAAACTAAATAACTGTGAGCTCTATTGCCTCAAACTTAATCCAATTGGAAAATAGATAAATATATCCTCTTGAAATGTTTTTAGAAAAGAAAATATTACACAGTCATTCTATTTTTGATGCTAAGAAGACATTCATGACTTAATTCTATGCTACTAATCGAAAGCCGTAATGTAATATTAATCTACTCAAAAAATTGACAAAACAGAGTAAAGAAATTAAACTAAAACAATGAACGAAAATCGTCCTCCTGTGTAGGGGCCCTCTGCAGTAGATTTGGTTGAAATCCTAACTGGTTATATGTGCACTAAGCAATCACTGGAACCATGAATGCAATTATGATATTATAATAGAACATAGTTTCAAAACAATACACATCGTTTCAACAAAATTACTACTTGTCTTCAGTTCTGTACAACTGGTATTAAATAAAACTAATCATAACTGTAATGAGTTGATTATGCCTATAGGTGGCTATCTTAACTGAATTATAGAATTGGATTTTGATTGTTTAACTCTTGATTTTCTACGTCAGAGAAAATCAAGAGTTCTTCACTTCTCGGCTTACGTCCTTTGACCATGCTTTGACCATGATCTCAGGCATCCTTTTCTATCGATTTCAATCAAGTAGATAGGACAAAACCCATTTTTGAATTATTCTGGAGATGCCCATGTTGCTCGTTTCTCTAATTTCTCCTTTGAACCTGTCAAACCATGAGAGTAGCTATGGAACCAATGATTGACTGCAGAATAGGTTGCGTTCTGTAGCCAAATTACAAAAATCCATTCGAGTAGCTGTAACATTGTAATATAACATAGAAATCATTTAAATGCATTCCTTGACATACAACATGACATTTATCATTGATTGGAGTGAATGATCTTAATATGAGAAAGTAAGGAAAAAGAGTGAGAAATGATGTTAGAGAAAGGATAATTCTGAGGTTCAACATACCCCCACTAAGAATTCATGGCATGTCCTCATGCAATTTACCAAAAAATGTGAACTTTCCTCTCCTACTGCATTTGTTCAGACACTTCTACTAACACATCCAGTTTTCTTTTTTTTTCTTTTCTTTGAAGTGATTTCCATCATGGGCTTTCTCATAAGAATCTTGTATTTGAGATTAATGACTGCCTTGTTTAGTGATTTTTTCTTCCTTTTTAACTTTATTTTCTTTTTGTACCACATCCCTAAATGCAGGATGGTATTATCACTAATTAATTTCTCCAATCTGTTTTGCTACTTCAAGGCTTCATTCTCCTGTTTAATATGCCTATTCAATATCTCTAGTTCGTAGATTTCATGTTTGAGAGTATCAGCTAGAGGTTCTTGTGGATTTATAGGAGGTTCTGGATTCATTATTGCATTTCTCTTCTCTAGTGACTCTAAGTAATCATATATTTCTTTTTGTACTGGGTCTATGCCTGGATATTTTCTACTGGGAATACTTTCAAAATTATGCATAGGAGAATTTTCAAGGCCATGTAGAGGAGAAGTATTGATAGGAGATGGTATTGGAGTTTTTTTCTCTAAATTTATAAACCCTGTATCATGTGGAAGTGTTTTCTTCATTGAACCTCGGAGTCTAGAGCTCCATCTCAGCTGTAGAGGATTTATATTTTCCTCACTTGTAACCTTTCTCCTCTTTTCAGGTTTACCTCCCGTCTTAACGTTTCCTTGCTTCTTGTTCTTCATCAGTTCTGATAGAGTGAGTTCCTCGTCATTTTGCTGAAGTGGATATGTAGGTTTGTCTTCAATATTTGTGTCAATATTCTTCCTTCTGCTTTTTCTAATATTGTCTTCTTTAGGTTTCTCTGGTGCTTCTTGGAAATGGTTTATGATAAGAAATTTCTCCCAAGAATCTCCTATGTTTTTCAAATGAAACTCAAGAAGGATTTTTATCAACCCATGATGGTGCATAGTATTATCTATAAATTGAATTCTCTTTTGCACGTTTGTAGACATTATTTTTAGGTTATTCAGTAAAAATAAGGGAATATTTATTTCACCATCCTCTAATAAATTCATCAAAAATCGAATATGATACACATACATGCAGCCAAATCTGCCTTCACAGGTGATAAATTTCTGTAAAACTAAGAGTATGTTCCTCCATTTATTTTTAAGTGCTGAGCTGGGGATAGCCTTTCTGAAAACGGAAATATCCATACCTGGATTTTTGAGGGTAACTTTCCATGATTCATTGTGAAATTACTTGTTTTTGAAACACCTTTCGCCAACCCTTGGGAGTTATGTGACTTTGACTATGAATGTCTCAGTAACTGCGAGATTGATGTCTCCAATTTCAACTTTTGTGCCATCAAAAGAGCTAGAAAAATACTTTGTGATCTCTTTGTGAAAACCATCGAATTTGTCTATGAATTTGAGCCATTTAGCTTTCTGCAACATCTCCTTGATCTGAGGATATCCTTCCATATATTTTGTTCCCACTAGTTCTGATATGACTATAAGACCCATGACTTCTATTATGAAGATTTTGAGCTTCAGAATTATCCTTCTCTGTTATGAAGTGAAATTGATTACAACTCTGATGAAGGATGTCAAGGGTTGTTAGAAATAAGTGAGATAGATTGGGGTTTTGAAGAAACGTAGATGGATATGTCATGTCAATAGGTCATGATTGTTAACCATGAATGGGGGAGTCTATTGTGGACCGTTATAAAACATAATTCGAACGATGTGGTTGATTTATGATATGATGGAAGTCCCAATCGAATCAAATGATGACATGTCAAGGATGTTGGTGTCCCGTGTTTTGATAGTTTGGAAAATCAAAAGACAAGGCAACATCAGAACCAATCTTTAGAGTTACAGGATCAAGTCCTCCTGTTCTTAGAGAGGGATCTCTCGAAATTTTGTTTGCAAAGGTTTATCTTGTGTGCTTTGAGTATTGTTTTTAGACTAGTTATTAAGTGCAGGTGTTTGTTTGTTTGGTTGGGTTGAATTGATACAACAAAACATAAAAGGTCTAGGAAAGATATATAGGACAGTAAAATATCTGTTTCGTTGGGCAATGGAGTCAAAAAGAGGTCATAACACACTTATCAAAGGATATGGGATATCAAAGGGCAAATCTAGCTTGGCCATAGGATCCTTTTGTTTTTGGAATGGGATGAACATTGATGATTTAGAAAGAGAAATTGAATTTTCAACAAAGGGAACCTGAAAACATAATTTAAACAATAAAGAGATATTTGATAGACAAGGCTAACCATAAATTCTACAAACATTCTTTAAGAAAATAATGACTTCAAGACAACTTTCAAAATGAAATCTAAGATTCAGGGAACACCCTATTTCCTCAAAGATTTTATTCTAAAGGACTTTAGAAAACATATAAGATTTACTAATAATCACAGTCATAGAAGAGGGAACACCTAAAAACATCTATGATCATAATTATAATGACCTTTAAGCCAACTTTTTAAGTGAGAACAAAGGAAAAGATCAAAACAGACCTCTCTGATTCACCATAAGCAAAGAACTTCAAAGGGAGACTTCAATAACAGTTTTTAAGTGGCAACAGACAAGCAGGGAGAACCATAAATCATGCTGAAACCAATTGTTCAATCTATTAATGAAATAAACAAGCATGAAGACCAAAGAGAAAGATTAAAGCCTCTAAAATACTTCAGTAGAAGAAAACATAAAACAGTGAAGGATGAACAAGTCTAAGGTGCTTCCAGGAGTCATTTCTTAGCCTAATATTTTCTATCCTACTGTAGTGAGAAATTATGGAACATAATGGAAATAGGGAAAAACATGGAACAGTTCAGAATATTTCACCAACAGCCAAGCTCATGAATCCAGTGATAGAGCCTTCTCAGGAACAAACATGCAACAACATCATCAAGATCTCCAGGACTTCAATTTGTTCTTCAACTTCAAAGGACTATGTATTGATTTCAGAGAGCTTCAATATTACAGCTTGTGATCAAACAACAACCAACCCTTCACTCATTTTCTGAAAAAGTATATATAGAAGAATGAGGAGGTGAGATCTGATAAAAGATCTCAATTACAATTAATACAGACTTAAATTGTTTCTGGGCCTTTGAAGGGCTCAATGAAGAAAATTACATACATATCCTCTGTATTAAATGTTTTACATAAAGATAAGCTCTATGGGAGCTTTTGTTGACCTTTGAGGCTCTTTGTGATGTTGGGGTTACTTTGTAGATATTTCTGCATTTATTTCCTTGCAGAAGTGACTCCCTGGCTATGCTGAAGGCAAATATCTGATTTCATGCAATAACTTCAGCCTATATTTGATTTCTTTGAGGCCCAGGTGTCTTTGTGGTAGCTGAGAAGAATTGATTCGCTTTAACTAAGGCGGTGGAGCTTTTTGTCGGATAAAATACTCTGATCTTTGCTTAAAACTATGTTTAAATCCAAGGATTAGGCTTTTGATAGACATCTTAGATATAATCCCCACAAATCTATCTCTTAATCCTCTGTTCTGGTGCATTCTGGTCTTCTATACTGATACTCTTGATTTTTGATTGACTTGTTGTGTATGTCAAATGTGCAGGACTGAAACAGGAATCGAATGGCATCAATGCGTTATGAAACACCGATGAAACGTGCATTTAACACCTGTGAATGATTTCCTTTGAAGGCGAGAGGGTCGCCACCCTCAGCCCGCGAATTTTCTTCAGAATGGTGGAAAACCATTAAAACCCTGCAAAAATGCAAACAACTATTACAAAATCCTGCATATATAGGTTGACTGCTGCGGAGGCATGTGGAGGAAGCGTGGCCATTGGATGGCATCATCCAACGGTTGGGATTAATCGGGGAGATCATAGAATGGGTAGAAGAAAGATTAGATCAGGGTCGTCGACCGCACAGAGATCGACGATCGAGATTGAACGAGGTGGTCAGAGGAGAAGGATGAATCTGAACCGTTGATCGCGCAGAGATCGACGGTCGGGATTGGGCAATGGAAAGTCAAACGAAGAGATCAGGTGATGAATTGTGGGCCGTCGATCTGCAGATCAGATCGACGGCGGAGATTGATTTGCTGCTATACAATGGCTCGGCTATCGTGCGCGCACCTTCGTTAACCATCGAGCAACTTTGACGAGCGATCACTGTTGGATCAGTGGGCCTAGATCGGACGGTCCACAGCGATATCGCTGGGCGTCCAGGTTCGAACATTAACGCGCGATGGACGACGGATGGACGGCGGTTTTACAAATAGTACACGGGACGCGTGTCAAGCGATGTATGGAATCGCTAGCCATCGGGAAAAAACCGCCCTCTGCTGAAGGGTGGTGCGATAAAAACCACGTGGTTTTGGGAAAATGGCGCACGGCTGGGGGGTCCACAGGGAGGCGCGCTCCGCACCGTCAGATCTATGGATTGAATCGACGGTCGAGATCACTCCATAATTTGCACGGGCGGAAAATTAAATAAAATGATTTTCGACGATTTAAATAAATATCAAAGGTTTGAATGGTTTGCGAAGAAACATTTATTTAAACTGAATAAGCGCCGGACTGGCCCAGCGCGCGGTCATGGCGCCAGGGTGTATGGGCGGAAAGGCTAGGGACTTAGCCCAAGGGGGCTTAAGCCCAATATATATAACAAAATGGGTTTTTAATGGTTTTTCTCATGATTTTCAAAGGTTTGAGGGTTCCGATACGGCCAAGAGTGAGTCTTAAACCTTATAAAGGGAATTTTGATGAGGGAAAAAGGCAGAAATGTGAAAATGAGGGATTTTTGTGGGATATAGGGGGATAGAAAGATGAGGTTAATTTGGGAAGAAGGGAATGGAGAAAATGGTGTTTGCAGCAATATTTTGGCTTTGGAAATCAGCAGGATTTCAGAGTCTTTTGGGATGAAAGCAAAAGTATAGGATCTGGACAGAGGCAGGAGGCCTTTAAGAGTCTTCAAGAGCCAACAATTTTTAATAATAGAATTTGTTCCTTGAAGGCTCAAACAATCTTACCACCTTTTGGTATAATCAAATATTATAGGTGGCTAACAAAGGGGACATATGATTATCCATATTATACATGCTAATGTTTTAACCTTGCTATTAAAATAAATTTTTGCAACTTTACCTTTAGAACTAACCTTTTGTTGTCGTTTCTTTGGTGTTGATGCTTCAGGTACTTTTAGCATGGTGGTCTTCAAATGTAGTCCTTCAATTTCCTGTATTCTTCATCATTTTTCCTTGTAGGTAGTAAAAATGTGTCAGAGCTGCAAAATGGAATGGAATGTGGCTACAGAATATGGAATCAGCTACAGAATTTGGAATCAACTGTAGAATGGAATATGGTTGTGGAATGGAATGTAGATGTAGAATATGGAATCAGCTACATAATGGAATGTGACTGTGGAATGGAATGTAAATAAAAAATTGACTGTAGTTCTGTATCACTACTTATTGTAGAAAAGAAAGGGAAAATATAGGATGTCAGAAATTTCTGATTTTCATCCTGTATTTTCTGTATAAGGATGTCAATCATTGATTGGTTTTCATATATATACTATTTTATATAGGAAAAAATAAAAGCTAAGTTAGTGAAGAAGAAGGATTCTTCTTCATTGACTTCATATCAGTATTATCTTGGAAGATCTTGATAAACTCTTCTCTTGAAATTGGCTTATGATATACTTTCAACCGATGTCCATTCACAAGAAGAGGTACCTTTTCTTCGTCTGTTGTCCTTATCCTGACTGCTCCATTGTCAAAGACTTTTTCAATCTCATAAGGCCCAAGTCAATGAATCTGAAATTTTTCTTGAAAATCTTTGAATTTTGAATCGAACAAAAGTGCCCAATCCCTTGCTTGAAACTTCTTCTCCTTGATATATTTATCATGCCATTTGGACTTTTGCTGCTCGACTATACTGGTTCTTTGAATTGAATCTTGCATGATTTCATCTAGCTCATTAAGTTGCTCCAATCTATGCTTCTGAGCTTCTGATAAATCAAGTTCCAATTGTACTGCCATATTGAAGGTTTGAATCTGAAATTCTATAGGAAACGGGAATTTCTTCCCATAAACAAGTTCATAGGGAGTATGTCTTGTTGTATTCGTCCATGTGGTTCTGTAGGTCCATAAGGCTTCAGGAAGCCTTTCTACCCAATATCTTCTATGTAGATGTATAGTCTTAGTGAGAATTCCTTCAACCACTTTATTGGTGGACTCTACTAGACCATTTTCTTGTGGATGATAAGGAGTAGATTTTCTGTGCTTGATCTTGTCATCTTCCATAAGCTCTTTCACCAACTTGGATGTAAAATGGGATCCCTGATCTATCACAATTTCTCTTGGAACACTAAAACGAGTGAATATATCCTCATAAAGAAGTTTAACTATAGAACGTTCATTAGCTAAAGGTAGTGAGTTTTCTTCTACCCATTTAGTGACATAATCAGTACATACCATAATATATTTCTTTTGATTAGATGGTGGATTGATTGGTCTAACAAAATCCAAGGCCCATTTTTCAAATGGTTCGATGAGTACCTGAGGTTATAATGAAATTTCATCTGAAGGAACAGGTTTCCCCATTCTTTGGCAGATGCCACAACTTTTGACATATTCTTTGGTGTCTCTAAAAATGGATGGCCAATAATATCCTAAATGAAGGATTTATAGGTTTTCCTCTTGTCAACAAAGTGTCCACCACAAGGTTCATCATGAAATGCCTTAAGAATTTTAGGCATTTCATCTTCTCAAACATATCTTCTGATAATGAGATATGGACATGTTTTATACAGTTCATTATTAATCCATGAGTAATGTGCACTTATTTGAATAAATCTTCTTTTTTCTCTAGGAAACAAATGTGAAGGTAATTTTCCTGTGACTAAGTAATTAGCAATATCTGAAAACCAAGGAGTTTTAGTAGTTATTGCAAAAATATATTCATCAGGAAACTTATCCTCAACCAGAGTATCATTTTTGGCATTTTGAATTCCAAACAAGAAATCAGCAACTGTGTTTTGTTTTCCAGGTCAGTCTAGAATGGTGATATTGGATTCTTGCAGGATTAATAACCATCTTGTGACTCTGCCATTAGTAATACATTTATTCATTAAGTATCTAATTGTTGAGTGATCTGTATGAACAAAGGTTTCATAGCCTGTAATATAATGTCTGAATTTGTTTATAGCATGAACAACAGTTAAGGATTCTTTTTCAGTTACAGTGTAATTTAACTCAGTGGGAGTCAAATTCTTACTTCTGTAATAGATGGCATAGGGGATCAAATATTTTTTTCCTAATACAACTCCCAGAGTTGTATCTGAAGCATTTGTTGAAATATAAAAAGGTAGTTTCCAATTTCGACCTCTTAAGATGGGTGCTTCAGAAATTTTTGTTTTTAAAGTTTCAAATGCCAATTGGCAATCAGGATTCCAACTGACTTCACAATCTTTAGTAAGTAACTTGAAGAGTGGGGATTCTGTTTTAGTGAATTTTTCTATAAATATTCTATAATATCCTGTGAATCCTAGAAAACTTCTAACATCCTTTTGACAACTTGGAATTGATAATTTGGAGATGAATTCAACATTAGACGTGTCAAATTTAATTCCATCTCCTGAAATGTGATGTCATAAAACAATCCCTTCAGTAAACATCATATAAAATTTTTCATGACTTAGTGAAAGGTTTTCTTCCTTACATATTTTAAGAACCTTTTCCAAATTCTCTAAACCTTCTTCAAATGAATTCCCATAAACTATAAAATCATCCATATATACTTCTACACAATCATGTATTAGATCAGAAACAATCCCTATTATTGCCCTTTGGAATGTTATTGGTGCATTGCACAATCTAAAAGAAAGTACTCGGTAGGCATAAGTCCTCCATGGACAGGTGAATGTGGTCTTGTCTTGGTCTTCAGGTGCTACCTGAATCTGATTGTAACCACTAAAACCATCCAAGAATGAGAAATACTTCTTACCTGCTAATGTATCCAATACTTGATCTATAAAAGGTAAAGGAAAATGATCTTTTAGGGTAGCTTTATTCAACTCTCGATAGTCAATGCATACCTAATCTGAATGGAATGTATTAGTTTTGTTGTGCTAAGTATCCAAACAGGAATTAAAATGTGTGCATAAGGTTCTTTGAAGTTTGTAGGTGAAACAAATGGTTTTAGCTTAGTTAAACATATTTCTGTGTAAGGTTAAAGCATGTAAATTGCTTATAAAACACTGTACAACACTAAATAATGAAGAATTAAACATCACATGTAATAGTACTCAACAAATTTGATGAAGCAGTTCACCCCTCCTGGGCTACATCTGCTAGTCCAGCTCCCAATGGCATGTCCCTCATATCTTATTGCTAAAAAATGGTAAGTACATGTGACCAAAGGCCTCAAATGGCTATGATTTCTATACAAACAGCTTCATAATGCTTGAATTAGTTAGGAATGACTATTCATTTGCAAAAAACAGATAATGGATGCCCAATACACTGAAAACGCTCTAGTGGCCCTCGTAGCTCCTTGACCTTTCTCAAAGCTAAACCTGCACAAGATGACCCCTGATGGCTCTAAAACCTATGCCAATGTGTTTAAATGTCTAGAATACCCAAAATTGCCTATCCATGCATCAAAATTGGTCGAAAATCCAAAGAGTTATGGCCAAAACAAGAATTTGCCCAATGTCCCTACGTGCCAAATTTATCCGAAGTTGGTGGTACGTGCCAAATTTATCCGAACCGTTTGGGTTGGCATTAAATGTCAATATAGGTGGGTTCACATGGGACCTCTGCCGGAATCGCCAACTCAACCACGGATAGACCACGACAATAAATGTTGACTGTCGCGTTGGCCACATGGCCCTTGAAGACTGCCGTCGTCACCTAATCGTCAGTGCAACCGTCGATCTTGAGCCATGGTCACGAGTGCCAATTCATGTGTTGTCGGGGCTAGCCCTTTTATTTTTTGCTGTTTACAATGTTGAAGCTAAAATATATTTTGCAGCCCATGGTTTATAAGAACCACTCATAGCCCAGTTGGTAGGGCTTGCGCGTGCTAACCTGGAGGTCACGGGTTCGACCCTCTGGCCCTCAAACAAAATTTTTTCCATGACTTTGGTCTCTAGCCTGGGGCCACGTGGCAGCCTTCGAGCAGGACACGTGGGGCCCAACGATTGGCCCAAAAAAAATATATGAAAAATAATTTTTGAAAATATATATATTTTTTATAAAATTTTGATAAAGTCAAACTGAGTCAAAGGTCCATTTTTGGAGTTTACAGGGAATTTTCAAACCTTAATAACTTCTGCATACGATCTTCGTTTTTTGAACCATTCACAGCCCCAGAATCGCATCAACGAGACCTTTCCGTTCGCTCAAGTTGCGACCACTTCTGAGCACTTTCATTTTTGAGCATTTTTGAAATTTGGACATGATCTCCTGATCAATACCCTCCACTTACCATTCTTTTTAGGTAAAATCACTAAAGGGGAGACCCACTAACTATCTGAAATTGGGTAAATGAAGTTCACATTCAACCATTTTTGTAATTCTTCTTTCACTATTTCCCTAAGATTTGGATTCATCTTTCTTTGAGGTTGTCTGATAGGTTTGAAATTTTCCTCAATGTAGATGTGATGTATACAAGTCTTAGGACTAATTCCTTTCATGTCAGTGTATTCCCATGCATATGCAAAAGAATGTTGTTGTAATGTTTTGATTATATTTTCCTGTTGTAATTTTTCCAAATTTTTGTTTATGTTCAAAGTTTTTCCTGGAAAGATTTCAACTGTAGAGCTATCAATTTCTTCCATAGATTATAGAGACATGTGTCTCGATGACAAGTATTCAATATTTCATTGCTCTTGAAATTGATCACGTTCATATTCTGAAGATGATTCAAAGTTTTCTATTGAATTTAAGATTTGAAAATCTTCACTAATGTTTGAAATAGTAAAGAGGGGTTGTATATCATTGTCATCATCAATCCATTCTTTGTTATCTAACTCTGTGATTATTTTTGCTGGAGGATATAGAGTGAATTTCTTTGTTGAGTTACCATCATAGATATACATGTCACCAGATCTAGAGCTAATGAAAGCATCAGATGTAGCCAACCAAGGTCTTCCTAATATAAGTGGATGTCCTCGTAGATTGTTTTTGGGAGTTAAAATCATAAAATTAACAGGATACTCCCAATAATATATAGATACTGAGATATCTTCTAATACACCATCTATCTTGATTACAAGTCTATCTGCTAATTGCAGTGATGTAGGTGTATACAGAAGGTTAGGAAGTCTGAATTTTTCCATGGTCTGTTTGGTCATGATGTTTATAGATTCTCCTAAATCAATCAATGTATTTGGAATTTCAACACCATTGATATGTGTTTTTATAACTAGACTTCCTGGATTTAAATATTTTTCTATGGCAATTTTACCCATCATTATGTCTGAAATTTTTCCTACTAGTTGAATTCTTTTTATTGCTTTTGTTTTTCTCCCTAGTTTCTTCATGCTCAACTCCTTTATTGTTTTGGCTAGAATTGGAATTTCTTTAATGGCCCGTAACAAAGGGATTTTGATACAGACATTTTTCAATTCATCTAGAAAATCATAATTAGGTAACATGATATGTTTTTCTACCCCTCTATCAACTTGTAATCTTTCAGGAAAAGGAGGGTTAGAAATAGATACTGATGGTTGCTCTATGATAGGAGTTGAGTTTATTGGTTCTTTTGTTTTTCATTTTCAGAATTTTGGTTTTGAAGAGATGTTCCTTCTTCAAAACTTTTATTTGGTTGTAGAGAATCTTCCTCAATATTATCTTGTTCTTGAATAACTACAGAAGGCTTTTTCTTTTCCAATATTCTACCAAATCTAAGTTGGACATCATTAAGATCTAATAAGGTAATCATGTAGGTTGGAAATTGTTGTCCTTCTATCATGTAAGTATTTTGAGGATTTTTATTATTGGGGTTTGGTAATGGCTTGGCATGTAGTTTATTTGGTCTTTGTGGGAATGGTAATGAAAGCTGTGGATTTTGGTTTTGGAGTTGGGGTTGTTGATTTTATTGAGGAATTTGTTGGGGAGGATAGTTTGGATATGATGGAGGATATTGGTAGTATTGAATTTATATACCATAGGGATTTTTCATTCCTTGTGCCCAAGATTGAGATTGAGATTGAGGCTAAGGTTGTTGCCAAGAATTCCAATTATTTGGTGGGGGTTGAGTATACATTTTACTATTAAAGCCTTGAGTTTTTGGCCCCTGCCATGGTTTTCTAGAGACAAAGCAAAGAGATTCTGTTGGATTTGAAGTTGTTTCTTCTTGAAAAACAACCTTAAGACCTGGAATTGAAGGGAAACTCTTAGTTTCATCATATTCTGAACAAATCATGCAGGTCTCTATGACTTTTACATCAAGAGGACATTCTCTTAAAGCATGCTCATTTATGCATTTAGGATAGAAAATAGCTAAAGCATCAGTCTGGGCTTTCTGCTTGTTTTGTAATTTAAGGGTGTCTATCTGTTCCCTAAGACTCCCTAAGATATCTGTTTTAAATTCATCAAGCATATTTCCAATTTCTGCCCTACTTACTGTTCCAATTGTAGATCTATTTACTCTAGCAAGAGAAGGATCTCTTGGAATTTTCCCAGTTTTTTATTTTCCCCTTGAGATATGAATACATAATTCAACAATATCAGGTAATAAGAGTTGAGAGATATCTCCCTTCCCCATCATGTTGGGGATATCTATCAATTCATCCCTAATGGATTTTAATAAAAGAGCTTTTATAGTATCTTGATCTAAATTATCTATTTTTTCTCTTTTTATCTTATAATTGAATATTTCAATTAAATCCTCCAAATTCTCATCCTCTTTTTGCATCATTTTGAATACTTAATCCTTGTGATTAATGGGCATGCAATAATCCAAATATATTTCTAAAAATGATTTCTTCATGGAATTCCATGTTTTGATAGACTGAGTGATTAAACCCATGAACCATTTTAAAGCTTCTCCTTTCAAAGTTGAAGGAAACAACTTAAGTTTTTGAGAGTCTTGTAAATAATCATAAGTTATACACACAGCTTCAAATTCAAACAAAAAGGTTTCAAGATCTTCACTTTTTAATCCATGAAAATTTGGGAGGACAGAAGGTGAGATATTTTTCATTGTGGCATTTGTATCTCCATCAACTATAGGGAATCCAAAAGAACTATTAATTTCCCTATTTCTTCTATTTTCTTCGTTTCTTCTACCTCCTCCTACTTTCCTCTACCTCTACCTCTACCTCCTCCTCCAAACAGTAGTTTTTCTCTGTTTAGAATTTCTCATTCTCCTTCCCCTCCTTCTCCTCTTCCTGCCATTATAGATTCTTCAGAGCTAATTTAAGATTCAATTTGCAAGGTTAATTGCTCTTCCTCTAGTTATTTTATCAATGGAATGTTAAAGAAAGGTTCTTCTTCTTCTTCTCCACTAGGAATTTCTAACTTTTCAGCTGAAATATGTTCCCCTGTAGAGGTGAAAAAGGTTACTCCTTCTGTTGGAGATCTAGGATCTTCTTCCTCTAATACTGCCTCAGTGGATGAGGTAGGAGATCCTCCTAATTGGATTTATGACCTTAGGACTTCAGGAAGTCTATGTCTAGTGAATTATGGAATATGATTTTGAGATGGAGGTGTATCACTTCGTGGTCTAGGTGGAGTGAGTGGTGTTGTAGGAATTAAACTCTTGTCTCTAACTATGAATCTACCCCTAGAATCTATTTCTCTACGAAGATCATTTTTTTTAGATGTAAGAAATGAGGCTACCTAATTACACTTCCCTAGAAACAGCGCCAAAATGTTTACCCAATTTAATGTCTTAAATTGCTTACATAAATTATCAACCAAGGTTTGTAAACTGATGAAGTGTGGTGCACTATATGTGCTTAGTTAACCTTCTTCTTAGTTTGTTGTATGTATTTTTATGTTGTTTTGGGGGTTTTGTTCTTTATGTCTAAATTTTAATCTAGAACTATGAATGGGATCAAATGAATCTAATGAAATTTAAATGTGTAAAACTAATTTTAAAAGAAGGAAGAAAAGGAAGTGTTCTTAAGTTAAACTAATTTGCATAAAAATGAATCAAAAGCTATTGAATGGTTGGAATTTGATCTGAAAAACAAAGTGTCTATTCTAATGACTTCTAATTTAACATTATTCATATTCCATGGATATGAATCTTATAACTAAAATTTGAAATTACAATGCTACTCTAGATGAAAACAAATTCAAAGGAAAAAAACTAATATATGTTTGATTACTCCAACATTCAATATGATGTATGATAAAATCGCCCTCTTGAAATGATGTGTAAGCAACCAATTATACCTTAGTTTTTAATGTTCCAAAAAAAAACAAGTAAAGTGTGCAAAGGAAAACTCAATAATTGCATAAATTAGACATTCGAGCATTCAGTTTAGAAATATGATAAAATCACCTTCTTGAAATGATCTTTCAGAACACCCAATTATAGAATTGAATGAGGATCTAAAAAGAAATGTAAAAGCATGTAAAAGTAAAGCTCAATGATTGTATAGGTTGAACATTCAATCACCCAATTTGGAAGTATGACAAGCCACCTTCTTAGCCTGCTCTTTTAGGAACATTCAATTATACAATGAATTGATAGTTTGATCTAAGAAAGTAAATAACAGAACATGAAAGGAAACTAAATAACTGTGAGCTCTATCGCCTCAAACTTAATCCAATTGGAAAATAGATAAATTTATTATCTTGAAATGTTTTTAGAAAAGAAAAGATTACACAATCATTATATTGTTGATGTTAAGAAGACATTTAAGACTGAAATCTATGCTACTGATAAAAAACTGTAATGTAATATTAATTTACTCAGAAAAATTGACAAAACAGAGTAAAGAATTTAAACTAAAACAATGACTGAAAAACCTCCTCCTGTGCAAGGGCCCTATGCAACAGATTTGGTTGAAATCCTAAATGGTTATATGTGCACTAAGGAATCACTAGAACCATGAACGCAATTATGATATTATAATAGAACATAGTTTCAAAACAACACACAGTGTTTCAACAAAATTACTACGTGTCTTCGATTTTGTACAACCATTATTTAAATAAAACTAATCATAATTGTAATGAGTTGATTACGCCTACAGGTGGCTATCTTAACCGAATTATAAAATTGGAGTTTGATTGTTTAATTCTTGATTTGCTATGTCAGATCAAATCAAGAGTTCTTCGCTTCTTGGCTTACGTCCTTTGACCATGCTTTGACCGTGATCTCAGGCATCATTTTCTATCGATTTCAATCAAGTAAATAGGAAGAAATCCATGTGTGAATTATTCTGGAGATGCCCATGTGGCTCGTTTCTCTAATTTCTCCTTGGAACCTGTCAAACCATTAGAATAGCTGCGAAACCAACGATTAGCTGCAGAATAGGCTGCGTTCTATAGAGAAATTACAAAAATCCATTCGAATAGCAAAAACATCATAATATAACATAGAAATAATTTAAATGCATTCCTTGAGATAAAACATGACATTTATCATTGATTGGAGTGAATGATATTATGAAAAAGTAAGGAAAAAGGGTGAGAAAGGATGTCAGAGAGACGATAATTCTGAGGTTCAATAGGTGGCATGCATTAACGTGCACCACACAGTCACCGAAGAATAAAGCCGGCAGGAGGCCCGAGAAGTAGTACAACACCACGCTAGCTTTTATGACTGCCAACGATTTCGTTGATGGCCAACTAACGTTGTCATAAAAATATGGGAAACAACGCCATCGGGTGAAATGGTTTATGAACGCAGAGGTAAGGAAAAGCGGCAATGTTTCTCGACTGAATGTTCAGGCAAGTGGTGTAGGGTCAGTGTGGAAGAAGAAGTCTGGAGCTTTGCGTTGACAACAATACACATGGTAGGTGACACATCTTCTAACAATGGATGCTAAGGTCTATCATGCAATGTTTTTCTATAAAGAAAAGTCTCCAATCCCATGTACTTTGAATTCTGTTGTGCCTTTCTATGTTTTTGATGAAGATTTACAGTTCTTTGTGGGCTTACAAGGCTTTATATTTAACATTCATAGCTTGAATGATGTCTACAGTGATAGCTTTTTCTTGAATTATGGTCACATTGTTTGCATAGCCTTTCCTGGCGTTATAAGTCTCATTGCTTTCTTGTCGCTTAGTTCGTTTCCATTTTCAGTCGGCCTTGGCTCTAGTCTTGGCTCGGGTATCTGTTAATTTCGATTTTTACTTATCATCCTGCACTAGCCATATGGTATGAAATTATAGCTTGCAGACCAGGAATTCCCAAAGGTATGAATTAGCTTGTATGACCTTCAATGACTATCCTACCACTGGTGCTCATCGTTACCCTATTTCTGTCTTTGTTCACCCTCAATTTCCCGGTCTTAATGCGGGTTTCCTGTTGGGGCTAGGGGTAATTATTCATAACCTAAGATTGCAGTATAATTTTTCCATTTTAAACTTGGATAATAGACTTGGGGAGTTTCATGGGGGCATTTTCTAGTCTGGGTCGTAGTCTTGTTTGCATAGTCTCTGGGTGGTTCTAATTTAGGTGTCAAAGTTTTTCAACTTTTATCTTTCCCTATCAGAGTCCAAGTGTCGATGTCTATCCATGCACTTACACCCTATCCACAGTAGGAAGACCATATATGTGTTTTATTTTATTCATTTCTAGAAGGCAACACCCGCTACTGTGGGTCCTTTTCGTTATTATTTATACAAAACAGGTATTGAATCTTTGTTACGGTACATAGGCCCCTATAAAGTTTATATAGGTGGTATTCAAGTACTCGCGAAGATACTGATACAACACTACCAGAAGACACACAGTGGGGTTCCATTGCATATAAATATGGTTAAAGTGGTGAAAAAATGGGACAAGGGGAGGGGAAAAAGAAGAAAAATCCATCCAATGTCAGACCTGGGAAAAGAGGAAGAAAATTAAAAAAGAAGGTCATGGAAAACCTCTTTGATGCATACTCTCTAGGTAATCCTCCACAGGATAAGAATTTGATTTACAGCTGGGAAAGAGACAACAACACTAAAGAGGAAAGCAAAATCCAGGAGGAGGCATTGGATTTCATTAAAGACCCTGGCACTACTAGAGGAAGATTGCCCCTCTTCCACTAGTCGATTCACACTTACTGGACAATAAAATGTGTTCTAGCCAAGGGGCTAATGAGTATTCGGGAAATAGGAGGCGACCCAAAGGTTGCTTCTTCTCTACAGGACATTGAAAGGGAGATTCAAGAAATCCGAGTATCCCAACAACATGGATCAGTTAGTCTTGGATGTATAGATCGTTAGTTTCAAAACATGCAGCAGGTGGACATGCCCGGGTCAAGCGTTAAATATCTGGCTCCAATAGAATCCTCGGATGACTAACATAGTAATTCCTTTGGTTTTTTTATATGTATTTTGGGGTTAGCATTTACTATTTATAGTCTTAGTATGTTAGAAATAGTAATCTAGATATAGTTGCTAGTAGAAGACTAAATTTGTTTCAACACTGGATGGCTTTTAACTCTTTAAGGTGGCCAAAAAACCTGGTTTCCTTCGGGCAGGTTGAGGCCATCAAGTTTTGATATGTATAACCTGCTCTTTTTTTGATATATAGAAAATAGAAAGGCCCTACTAAACTTACAAAAAAAAAGAGGCTACTAAATAGCATCAAAAACATCTTACAACTTCACCACAAGGCTAATAAACAACATCAACATCTCAACAACTGATATTAAAGATTACTTTTTTATCAAGGAATTTACATAATATAACATAGCCGCCATAATTACAAGTCATCAATTAATTTTAAACAATAATTTTCATCATCAAATTTACATAATACAACTTGGCCACCATAATTAAATGAAGTTGAATCAATAAGAGATAATAGACACCTTTTTAACACCATATAAAGCAAGAATAAATGGCTTAAATTATTCATGTTGCATATAAAAAATCAAAACGGCCTGCACATCATTTTCTTCTTATTTTTCAATATATCCTACACATCTTATATACAGATAAATGTCAATTAAAAAAATCCTGAAAAATGTCAATATTGCAAATGTGCTTTGCAATATATCCTGAACATCTTCATTTGTATGAAAGGTTTAAAATACAAACCGTTGCAACTAAAGTAGCCACGCCATTTATTTTTATAATAGATTGAAAACACTTAATCAAAATTGTTTTTCGTGATCATGTATGCTATTAATTTTCTAGGAGTGTTGTTTTAAATAAATTCAACGTCCTCTCAAAGGTTAAATTCATCACTCCTACCCTACAGAACATGTACCCAGTAAAAACAAATGAGAACCAACCAACCCTTAACATCATATTAATCACAGAAACAAATTGTATAACTAAAATATATCCATATTTGATGAAAATGAATCCTCCAATGCTTTATCTAGAAACTTCTTTTATAGAACCTAGTTTTCACAAAATATAAATTTGTCAAAACCCTAGGGTTAACATAAGTGACGACAACAAAAAATCAAAAATAGAAAGTTATTCTGCAATTCAGCTCGATGAAAACGCTCATAGCAGCCAACCACATGAAATGATAATGGAATATTTCCACAGGCAACCTCACATAGATTCAAAATTCATTAAATTTATTGAGGGCTAAGATATAGTGGATTCCTCCTTAAGCTCTCTTTCAGGAAGTTGATTATTTATCTTGGGATTTATTTTACGTAATGAGAAATTACATTGGAATTAACATCATATAGGAAATAGAAATGACCCTGGCAACAATATTAAGAACTAATATCACTTCCTTGTAATAGGAATGACCCTGACATTTCTATAATCAGAGAGACACTTGAAATTAATAATTCATAAGGATAAACAATATTAAAGTAATTTCTTGAACACTAAGAACCAAGAGCCTTATCGACCTATAACGAAGCAACCTATGCAAGATCAAAATTACAAAAAAAAACTTCCAGAGAACATCCAAATACAAAATTCTGCCATAGAAAACATCTATAATGCCAAAATCATTTGAGAAGCATGATATGGGACTTTCAAATTCGAAAACCAGTTGAGAAGCATGGGATCAGACTTCCAAGATTTTCTATAATTATTATCTCAACGGAGTTGCTCACAAGATGGGCTTAAATGTCCGAGGAGGAAATGATAGGAGAAAATCTTTTCCATTTGGCTAACTGTTTATATAAATGCTTTAGTTAATATTATTGTATAGCACAACTCTTACGAGGAGTCTTCTCAGTGTGAAGATTATAAGAGAGAACAACCATTTTTGCTATATAAAACCATGCTTACAAATATCTCAAAGCTTCTACGAACAACCTACAGACCAGAGGTTATAAAAGGCTAACGTGGTTTGAGCACTTCTAAACGCACAAGTGCAGGAATCTAGCAATATTTTACTAGTTTCTAAAAATGACAGTAATTAGATTCATCATTAAAGAGCACTAAATGATAAAAACAAAAAAAAAACACTCACTTATTATTAAAGATACACTCAATTAGATGTATCATAACAAATAAGCATTAGCAAGCTAGCAGATGTGCAATAGAGCCATATCCAGTATTTCCCATTACATATCTCGGGCTCACTTCAACAATACACAGTTGCATGTAGACTATGAAGAAAATCATGTCTCACAAGCCTTCACAGGAAAGACTTTCAGAAAGCTTTGGATTGTTTTTTTTTTCCATTGGTAAGGAGTACCTAGAAAAATACATGCACACCACTATGAAGTTATAATGTTGAACCAAATTCACTGCAAATACATGCTCTGCGAGGGCTATAAAAAGAATGCAATAATTTTCGAGTTTTGATCAGATCTCGTTCCTGTCTTTTAGAAAGAGCACAGAAATCATGGTTTCCACAGTGAAAGAATAAACTATTTGAGTTTTTGCATATCCAAAGGCACCTACATAGCCCATGAGAGTATTCTTCCACTCTGGAACATTTAATGCAAGCAACCTCGAGAAGGAAGATCTCGATGCAGCATTGGCTTTTAGTTCTTCTTGTTCCAGGCCGGATATGGAACTATCGAGAATTTTGAGCGTTTCCCTTAGAAGATATATCATCCAAGAAAAATTATGTAAAACTTTTAGCAAACCCAAAAGATGCACAACCTTACTTTTTTACTCCTCGAGCGAATGGCAGGCCTGAGTTGCAATAATTTCTTGCATGTAAGTTATACGATTTTACCAAACAAAAAGATGGGGAACTTTACAATGGATATGTTCAAACCGCTTCGCTCCTCGAACACATATTTAACAGCCATGGCAGGTCTGAGTTGCAGTTATTCCCTACATGTAAGATATTTTCGTCAGATGTAGACGAAAATATCAGGTCCACTGATTTAAAAGAAAAGGCATATCAGCCTAATTATATAAGAAAACCTATATACCTATAACAATAAATAATAGTAACCCATGAAAGAAAGAATGACAAAACATAAACTAACCATTAAAATGAATAAAAGGGATTTACTTAGTTAAAATGCACAAATTACTAAAAATGATTCCTCGAAACAACTGAACAACAAACATTTTGAACCAAATATGAATATAAAGCAATATGAGAAAGTAAATTTTACCTTTTCATTAACAAAAGAAACTCACTACTTACTCTAACATTTTGAACCAAATATGCCTATGAAGCAATATGAGAAAGTAAATTTTACCTTCCCATTAACAAAATAAACTCACTACTTACTCTAAAATTATAAATTATGAAAAATGGATTAAAAAACACTAAGCAAACAAGGAACATAAAGGCGAGTATTTCAATCAACAATACCTTTCAACTATTCAAGTCACCCCTATTTATAGATGTATCATTCATAAATGAACTTAGCTTCAAATACACATGGTTGACATTGAAAACCATTCTATATGACATACTTATTCTTAACAATATTTCATATGACAATGATACCTACTATCAAGGACCAAATTTGTAGCTAATATCCAAAAGCTTTATCAAGTGAAAGTTTGTCAACTTATAGTTCCCTTGATAACATTAGAAAAAAAACAGCATTCTTGTTGATAGGGATTTTTCTTCCTTAGTAAGGAGACTTATTTCTCTATATACTAGTTTTGCACAAATCTAACAACTTTGCTACAAGAGATCTTAGTTTGGTTTGACAAGCACAATTTTTAATATTCTTGTGGATGTGAACTATGTTCAACATGCATAGCCTCGACATTCTAATGATTCCATGACAATTGGTGTATTACTAAAAAGAAAATTATAATACAAAATTGCATACTTGTTAAAAAATATTAGACTAATGTCTATGATGCTTGCACTTTATGACTCAAGAAAAAAAAAATTATATCAACAGAAATGGATTGTCGTTGACCAAAATTAAGAGAATATTTTCAAAAATAATGTAAATGAAGCTAATATTGTATTTTCTTCTAAACTCATGGACCTTTGAGCAGATGACCTTGCTATTAGATTGATGATTGGAACTCTTTTATGTGGTTTAAAATATCCGAATTGATAGACAACTTTAAAGATAAATCATAGAAATTACATCTTCTAAGGGATTTAGGCCACTTGGCATCTTCCAATATCACTTTTCCACCGAAATGAATTTCTATATTTTTCATTGGATCTAGTAGACTTAATGATTTTTTGAACACTTATGGTTCAAGAAAATAGTCAGCTAAAGGGTTTTACACAAAAATGATAACTTTGCTAAGCATATCACCAACATATTCTTCAAGGCAAACACAAATATTTATACATCAATATATATATATATATATATATATCTATATATATATATATATATATATATATATATATATATATATATATATATAACATGTATACCAAATACATTAAAAACTATACAATTTAATAAATTAACACAAAACCATTAAATATAATATAATTTTTAACACTTATGGTTCTAAGCATATCACCAACATATTCTTCAAAGCAAAAAAAAATATTCATACATCAAATTTATATATATAAAAATTGAAAAGAAAAAAAAAAAAAACATGTATACCAAATATATTAAAAACTATACAATTTACTAAATTATCACAAACCCATTAAATATAATATAATTCTATACATAATAGATTCACCTGTCAATATCGTCAACCATTTTTAAGAGCCTGTGACATCTGCCCAACATCTATGCCACTGTTTTACACCCATAAATAAATTTATTGCAGTTACACCCATAAATTGCTTGCAGTAAGGGCGGCTCTGTGTGGCGTGTCTGTCTGTGCAACGGATTTCATGAAGTGGGTTCTATCCAAATTTACTGTAATTTATATAAGTAGGTTCAATCAAAATTTGTACAAAGTTTGATAGCCTAACATTGTGGACAACATAATTGAACAAAGAATTAATTAAAGTAGATTTTGGTTGCTCAGCTTTATATATTTCTACCTACAATGCAATGCAATCCTCCCCATCTCAATAAACCTCCTCCTATATTTCAGATTTTTCCTCTCCTTTGATTCTGACATTCTGTCTGTGTGGTAACTGACACTCTATTCTCTCTGCCCCTTGTATTCTGATATTATGGTCTATAATAAACATGGCTTTAGATCTTGCCATTGGAATTGTAGGAAACACCATAACCAGTGTGCTTATTAAGTCACTCATCCGAAAGATAGATTATGCGATACACCTACTCGATTAAATCTGGAAAATTCTGGAAACTCAGTTGAATCGAATGAAGAGTCTCCTACTCAATATTGGAAATCAATTCCAAGATCAACAAAGGACGCTTCCAACGACGATGAACAATTGTTTGCAAGGGATGGAGAATGAAGTTGGGAACACCAGAGATTTGATCGATCCTTCACTAATGCCGCAACATTGCCTCAATTACCTCCTTTGCAAGCCCAACCTCTCAAGGAAAATCAGAGAATGGAAGTTAAATGTTGAGAAGCTCTTCATAGAACATCAAATCAACATTTATGTGGTTTACAATGTTCGAGGGATTGTTGATCAGACAGAGTTATTACTTCAAGATGCATCAGATCACGAATTTGTGGGTTTGGAGATTAAGTCTATAGTGTTAGAAGTAATGGAGAAACCTAGACTTAGAAGGTTGTTGTGATGAGGATAGGATTGAGATTCTAATCTTAGATCTCATATCCTAATATTCGCTGAAACCATCTTGTTAGTGTGAAAGCCTATATAATTAAGGCTCATCTGACTCAATAGGAGGCACGTGTATGAGTGTGTATACACTCTCCATGTTCTCACCTGGAGAGCTATTTAATCAATAGTTTATATATCCAGTTTTTAGCATGGTATCAAAGCTTCAGGTAGAAGCTGAGTGAGCTTGTTCAGTGAACCGGATCGCTGATTGAAAAAACAATTGTTTGCAGATTTGCGTGGCTTGTGGATGTTCTTCTGCACGGTTGGAGAAGTGCAAGACACCTTTATTTGCAGCAAATTAAGTTTATCATAACTCCATGGTGTGGAGGTTGTCGTTACAGCATTTTGGGTCTACGAGTCAAGTTGGCATAGGAGGAATGTACAACGCCCGCCTCAGAGGCATGGCTGTCAATTTGAAGGCTCTACCACAGTGGTGCTAAGGAACTTCTGTCGGAGAGCGCTACCTACCTGAGGAGCGTTGTGTGAGGAGTGCTGTGCTGCCAGCCTGCCTGCCTACGCAACCAACCACTTCAATATCTATGCCCAGACTCTACTCCTGCGTACGCTACAAGGCCGTGAGCTCAACGCTGCAGAGCCAGTGCTGGATGTTGCTTCTCTGCGTTCAAAGATCAGGAAGGTCGTGAGATCAGGAACATTGCTGCCATTGAGAGGATCCTGCGTGGTGAGCCATCATGACCGTGCACTGAAACGGAACTCGAGGCCGGTGCTAGGCTATCTACATTTCCACTGTTGTCTACCACTGCCATCCTGAGCACTTCCATTGTATGTTGCCATCCTACGTGCCACTGTTCGATGGGGAATTGGGTTGAGCCATCCTCTCTCGCTTGCTGATTGTTGAGAAGAAACTTGAAAAATTAGGTGTCAGGTCGGCTGCAACACTCAACCGCTTATTCAATTCAAAAGACAGCTACAATCGAAAATTAGAATTCTAGAAAAAAAGGGATGGATTGCTTGTAGCAATAGTATTGCCCAAAGTTGAATACGAGTCTATGTAAAAGGTTTTTTTTTCAAAGTTTTTTTAAAAAGGAATTTTCCATACCTGAATTCTTTTTCATACATGGAAATTAAAGAAGACACATGAATTATTGTTTATAAAGGGAATTTTTTAAAGGTTTTTTTTGTGAGTGGAGATTTTTCATGATTCCTTTCATAAGTGGAGTTTTTTTTTTTTTTTAAAGGTTCTTAGAAAGTGTCTTTTGAAAATTATTTTAAAAAGTGGAGCGTTCGGATTTGAACCCATTTTTCATAAATATGTGTCATGTGAGAAATTGTTAATTACATGTATCAGAATTAGATAGTGATAATGTTTACAGCTTGTTGAGAGGTCGTTTGTTGCTCATCGCAAGAGCTGAGGGCACTGAGACCTGCGTGGCATAGAAGCCACATTCTACAAGGTTCTACTGTTGAAGAGTTTCCAAAGGGAGGTTTCCCGCCTGCGTGGTAACGAGGTTATTGGAGCTCATTAGAGGACCTAGTGGAGTCAAAATCTAGAAGCAAGACAAAACCAGATAAGCTGGAATTTTAACAACACGTCTATATTTTTAGATATGTTTGATTCTGATGATAATGATGATTTTCTCATGTGGACATTGGGAGGCGTTAGCTTGGGTAGCATGGGTAGCATTTTTTCTGAAGAAATTTCGGAAAAACAATGTGGTTCTTTTGACGACCATGAGAAACAAGAGGCACATACTGTTGTGCAAGATCCTGATATTGAAGAGTCATGAGTTGATCTTAAGGAAGGATGTAAAGAGGAACAAAGTGTTGAAGATCAATTGGATGAGCCACATGAAGCTGATTACGAAGACGTGGCAGAAGAAGACATAGCTAGAGAGAATTTAAAATGTAATGATCTCATGAATATTTTTGTGTGTGCAGATGTTAACATCAACAAGGAAGAAACAACGAATATTGAACAGGAATTAAATTTTCATAAAGCATGGCTTGAAACACCATGTCTTTATGAAATCAGTACAGAATTTGCATCCATAAATATTGAAGACAGCTTTGTGGAAGTTCACATGCATGACACCGGAAATAGTGAGAGGAAAAATTCTCCTATTAAGCCTGTCATAACTTTGAGAAGGGCGAGGATAAGCATTCAAGAATTCCATTATTGGGGAATAAATGAGGTGAAGATATATCACTACCTCATGGCGAGGAAAGTGAAGATGAAGCCTCGACTTGGAATGAACAAATATGGACTCAGAAGCATAAAGACCAAAATGAAAACCTTTGTTACCAAGTTTTTCATGTTTTTTATTGTAATCCTAGCTGAGACTAGACTAGCAAGAGTATGTTATTGTTTAGTACCCTTTCTCCATTAAGGGGGAGTGTTGGAAGTAATGGAGAAACCTAGACTTAGAAGGTTGTTGTGATGAGTATAGGATTGAGATTCTAATCTTAGATCTCATATCCTAATACCCAGGGAGTGGTTGAAACCATTCCGTTAGTGGTGCTCATAATTACACCATCCTATCTACAGAGGGAGACATGTTCTGTATTATCACCTAGAGAGCTATTTAATCAATAGTTTATATATCCAGTTTTTAACATGCAGAGATACCGCTAAAGATTTGGCTCACTGATGCTTACCATGTAGGTTTAATTGGTGTATGGGGATCGACGGTGTTGGAAAGACCTCATTTCTCAAAAAAAATTATAACTATTACAAGGTGACTAGTTTTTTTGATGTAGTAATTTAGGTCACTATGTCTCAGTTTTCTATCATAGATTTGGAAAGTTGTATTAGTCATATAATCAATTTAGACCTCATTGTTTTCCATTTTAATTATGATTTGAGGAAGATGAAATTTTCACATCTCAAAATCAAGAAATTTCTCTTAATTTTAGATGGCATGTGGAATCCACTCAATCTTACACAATTAAGAATAGAATTTGGCAATGACAAAGGAATCAAATTCGTATTCTCTACTCGCAATGGTTATATGGTTCGACAAATGAAAACAAGAAAATCCATTCAATTACAACCTCTATCCCCAAAAGAAACATGGGAGTTGTTTCACAATGTAGCTTTCAAAGAGGGCCATGTTTGTTATGTTTTAGAGCATATTGCTTTAGAAGTTGCAAAAAAATGCAAAGGTTTACCCTCAGAAATAAATGTAATTACCTCAACAATGATTGGCATCATGAGTGTAGATAAGTGGAATTTTTCTTTAAGCCAAATGAAAACAATGGATTTCAACTTTCCAAGTGCTCATCCTCGCGTTGAATACGAGTTGTATCAAATATTGAGATGGAGATATGATCATTTTTTCTTTCTTTCTGAGTAATGCTAAATTATATTATACTGTACAAAAAATGCATTTGAGCTTCATAACAGGGGTTGTTGAATTAGCCAACCCATGTTGGATGAAGACATTTCAAAAATTCAAAAGTGGGTTGCCCTTCAGGGGGAAACCGGCCCTTAGTGAGTTCATCAATTCGAAAAGAGAGTTTCCCTTCTTGGGGAAACCAACTATTGACATATACGTGAATGACTGAGTTTGTTGGAAACTAGAAAGATAGACAAAAAAACAATAAAGAAGCATGTAAAAACTGAGAAAATGAAGAGGGCATGGCTTTGCAGCTACCGGTCTTCTGTGTCATGATGCTCCATTTGAGGAGTTTCTTCAATGATGAAGCATCCATATTCGTACAAGGCACCATCCTTCTTGAAGAGGTGGGGAGCTAGCTCTACAGTTGAAGTTGAGCATGCAATTTTTTCCTTTGTTGTGACATTATGTTGGGTGCCTTCCGCAAAGCTACTACCTCCATTGTCTAAAGCATCCTCCACACTTTTGATAGGAATACCGCCTGTTTTCCTTGGCTGAGTGGAGGAGGAACTTGAAATAGTAGACTTGCAGAGGTGTTTGCTGCTGCCGGAGCTGGAGTGGCTCTGTTGCGCCTCTAAGAGGCGAATTGAAAGATGAGAGGAGAGAAATTGAGGGTCTAGGATCTTGGGATCTTCCATAGCCACACAGAAGGCCACAGAGTGCTCCTCCATAGCCAGAGCTGGAGGGCGAGAGGGAGATCCTATGCCTCCTCCGCGGCGGCATCTCATATGGTGTCGGCATGACATTGCGTTGATAGATTGATGGGCTTGCAGGGCAGGGAAGGAAAGCTCAAAGTGTGGCTGAGGAGAAACGTGTTGCGCGGAGGCGAGATGGAGTCTTGCAGAGCAGAGGACGAAGGCCCGCAGAGCACGACGGAGAGGGAATGATAGCGGGAGTGAAAACTAGAGCGAATGACGACGATAATTGGATCCCTTGGCTATATATGGCTAGAGAACAAAATGCATGAGCCAAGGTACAGTGTGCAGGATTGAATGATGCAGGTGCCAGCGTCCTTCCTAGAGGGGCGTGTTAAAAGCCCTCACGCGGAAGGCAGGTGCGTCGCCATGGTGAGGCCAAATGCTCTCACAGAAAGAGGCCAGGTGGCCAGAAAAATAAAACGTCTTAAACACCCGCATCCGAGGGGAGATATGACCGTTTTCCCAATGCAAACTTCAAGAATTGTTTTTTGTATTGTGCTATGTTTCCGAAAGATACAAAAAATGAGGTGGACAAGTTGGTTGGAATGTGGATTGCAGAAGGGATTGTTGAAAGAAAAAACCTAGCAAATTTTATGGAGAGAGCGAAGAGTTATATAAACTTGATTGTAGATCATTACTTATTTGAGGTAGCACACTTTCCATAAACCCATATTTTTCTTAAAAACTCATGATGTCCTCCGTGTCATGGCAATATTCATTGGAAATAAGGAAGAAAATTGTTTGTTTAAGACATTTCAAATACATGAACAATTTCCCTTCGAAATTAGGGAGGATTGTAAAAGAATATCACTGTATGAGAATAATATTACACGTCTCCCATCACAAGGATTGAAGTGTAGAAAACTGGCAAGTCTAATCTTGAGAGGAAATAGAGGATTAGAAAATATTAATGAAGAATTCCTCACCAGTCTTCCCTACCTCAAGGTGTTGGATTTATCTAGAAAAAAAGATAAAAACATTAGCAATATCACCGTGGCAACTCACACCGCTGGGGTTTTTAGATTTAAGTTACAGAGAAATTGAATAAGTTCTAGAAGGAATGAAATTGAATAAGTTCTAGAAGGAATGAAAATTATGTATGGACTTAAGTTTCTAGCTTTTTGAGGATTGTTAGATTGAAAAAGTTGTATTTTGTTTCCATAATTAAGAAAATAATAATTACAATATTAAATTTTAGTCTTTTAGTCATTTCTTCAAGATCAGAAAAGTAAATTTTATCTCATTTTATTATATTCTTTCTAATATGTATAAATATTTAATATATGTATTATTTCTTTTTATCATTAATAATAATTTGAAATATAGTTATAATTTACTGATTTTTTGTGATTTTTATCATTTTTTATAATGTAAGATGTATCATAAAGTGTTTTGATATCTATAAACATTACTATTTTTACTATCACCAAGAATCAAGAAAGAGTCAACATAGTTATAGTTAAGATAACCACTACAAAGGGAGCTCCTGATAAAGCTTCATGTCATATTGAAAAATCGAGTTGTGCTCAATGTAATCGTTGACTTTAGCAAAATACCATTGAATGTGAACCCAAGTCTTGTTCCACATTCTGCTAAAAATTCTATGTTGCCCACTGCATCCCTTACCAAGTTACAATATTTTGTTCAAATTCCTTGCCAAGTTATAATTTCATGTTCAATTCCCAAAGTCTTTGTTATCAAGGCGATCACCGATCACTCTGCCTCTAGTGGGCCTTAAAACATTTATGTTTAACTAAGATATATTATTCCAACTTCAACATCTTTGACCAAACAACTTTTCTCAGGTTTCATAGAAATATTTGTATTTTTATTTCTATGTGTATGAGTCAAGAAGTAAACTAATTACTAACATTGATTTTTTGGTTCAAACTTGAACATCTTTGACCAATCAACTTTTATCAAGTTTATTAAAAATATTTGTATTTGTGAGAAAATAAAATTTTCTCAAATTTAGTAAAAATAATTGTATTTTTATTCATGGATGTATTCGATGTTTGCAGTCCGGAAGTAAATTAATTACTCAAAAATTTTACTGAAAATACTTATATTAGTCCACTACAGCTTTGACCAAGTTACAATATTTTGTTCAAAAATCAACATCTTTAACCAACCTAATCCTATTTAAAGAAACCCACCCCAATTTCCTAAAAACACATCACCCTCTCTATTGTTATCAATAAAGGTATGCATTTCAAACACTAATCAAACAACTAAATATTAATTAATGAACAACTTTAACAATTAACTTTATTCTAACTCTTTTTAAAATATTATCTAAAAAATCACAAATAATGCAAAGTTGTACATTGTTAATTTGCAAAATGACTATCCAATTGGGAAAAAATAATTTTTATAAACCAAAATGCTTAACACTTACAAAAATCATAATAATGCAAAATTGTACATTGTTAATTTGCAAAATGACTACCAAATTGTAAAGAAATGATTTTTATAAACCAAAATGCTTAACCCTCACATAATAATTTTATGTTATACTTCAAAAAAAAATTATCTGCCTGATATTTTATTCTTTACTTCTGCAAGTTAACAATCATAAACAAAAGCTTTAAAATAAATAAATAAAATATACATTAAGTTTAACAAGAATTATTAAAAAAAAAATGTTTTATGAAAAATATACTATGTACTTACTTACATCAAAATCAAAAGAAACAATAAAATATTCACCACAAAATAAGAAACAATAAAATATTCACCACACTAAAAACTGTGAGATTTAAGCTTGGCGTGATGGTTTGTGAATGATGCACTTTTGGTGAATGATGCATTGTTGGTGATGCAACTCCCCGAGGAGTCGACATCCATACAAAATATATTAAAATCATGACGAATATATACTCGTAAAACTTCCCACCTTATTATTTGAAAGTCAATTAAAAATTAAAAATTATAAAAAAATAAAATTAAAAATTACATATTTTAATATAGAACATAAAAATATTTTTAAGGGAAAATTCGCATAATATTAAATATAAGTTTTAAAGTATTCACATATTTTCTTGTTTGTTTAGGAAAAGGAAGTGCCGCGAGGGTAAGTGGTAGCAGATGTCACTTTTTTCATGAAAAATATTTTTGAAGGAAAAAATTGCATAATATTAGATATAAATTTTAAATTATTCACATGGAAAAGGAAGTGTCACTAGGGTAAGTGGTAGCAGATGTTCTTTTGTGTTTCCTTTATTTTTGGTTGAAGAGAATGTCCAGGTCACATAGGAAATGTTTTCACCACTGATTTGAAAATGTATGAAATTGATTTTTTTCTTAATTGTGGTTTTTATGATTAGGTTGATAGGCCTTTCTTTTGAATCAATGGACTTTTCGTTTTCGTTTACCTTTCGTGTTTCCATGTGCACATATTTTTATGCCACCTTTCTGCTCTCCATTTGACATATGTGCATGCCATTTTTACGTCGGATTTCCAAGAGGGTCCGATAGATCAGAGTGTGCATAGAAGATGAAATTGTTAGGCACGTATGCTTCATGTTAACGCTATGTTGAATACCAAAGAATTATCATATACATTCTCTCAGTGGCTCGATCATATTGTTTCCGCCGCCACCACCTCCTCCACCTCCCTTTATGTTCAGTAGTAGCAAAGCAATGAGAGTATATTCTGGGGAATTATGAGAGGAAGACGTGTAGTCACTAAAATTTCCGATGTCCATCACCGGGCTCTGGAATCCAAGATGTCTCACCCAAAACCAGTGGTGCCGAGATCACACAATTCTGCGGAACTCTAGTTTTCCACGTGTCATGTTGTTCAATGATGTGGACCTTACACACAATGGGATAGCATAAACTTTGAGAAAGGTATATGTTAGGTATTGTTTGACATGGTGTTCGTTTTGTTGATGGAGCTGTGTGTGCAAGTTGATTAGAAGTTAGGAAGAATTTCTTTGTCGAATCATGTTTCAACCATATTTGAAACCCAACTACTTTAATAAAAGAAACATATGATTTTGAAACACAAGTATGATGATAAGAAAAAAATATTATTTTGATATTATAATAAACAAAATATACGGTTTATTGAATACATTTTTTGAGAGTGGATATGTAAAATTTCACAAAATATTGGAATATTGAAATCCCCGGATTTTTAACCTTGAAACGTGGAGCTTCTAAACATAGAAATGCATCTTTATTTAATCAAATCCATTAAAAAAACTCTTTCTCAACCACATATTAGACCAAGATTTTGATGGGTCTATGAATTCCATTGCAAGAAGCAAAAACCACCCTCCCATTTTTTTTTCCGAAACAAGATTGAAACTCCTAAGACTTATTGCTTTAGGGATTATTAGGTAAAATTTAGATAGGAATATTGAAATACCAGGATTCTCTAACTTTGAAACCTTGAGCTTTTGAACATGGAAATGATTTTTCAATTAATGGATTCTATTAAAAATCCTTTCTCAACTATAGCCGAGATGTAAACAAAAAAAAAAAAAATTAAAATTAAAACATTTAAAAAAATAAATAAATAAAAATAAAAATAAAATACAATAAAATAGAGATAGACTATTAATTGAAATTCCTCTTGGTTAATAATTCATCCCATAGTGGGATTCATTGTTCAGTGAATTTTTTTTTAATCTCTAGCAATTTTAAATAAGAAAAGCAGCAGAAAACCATGTAAGGTTTCTAACTTTTCCTTTCTAAATTGGGCTCACCCTGCATTTCATCCTCCATCCCAAACTTCCGTTCACTAAAATTCTCCCAACAAAAGAACTACTCTTGAAAATATTGGGTCATCCATATAGTGCTCCTTATGATAATTTCTTGTTTTATTTGAGTAAATTTAATGTAAATATTATGTGGGTCAAGAAAACGCTACAAATCTCTTCTTGGCCTGCGCACAGACTGGAACTCAGTTGTGTCTCCTCAAGCAATTTTTACGCCAAAATTCGTTGGAGTATAAAATTTCATGCTCCTGTGTTTCTCTGGTCATTCTGTGTTTGCTTTAACAACAATTTCCAATATAGGTACGTTTCCTCTCTCTTTCCAAATTTCTCTTCGAATTTTGGAGGCCATATTTTCGTAGCCTTTCAAGTATCAAGATGCACAGTAGATGAAAGGATTTGAAATTCCTGGTGTATGATAAGAAATGTAATGTTTAGAGAGTCATTTGATGGTGGCTGGAAAACACTATCACATTCTGTTGTAATTTATACATACTATATTTGAATATCTTCAATATTTAACCCAAAAAACCATATTCTCGATTGGAATACCCTACGATACCGCCTTGGGTACTACACGAGAATTCTTTATTTGCACAATAAATGTAGAGACTGCATCATTCATGGCCATATCAAGCCTCGAAACTTTCTCATGGATGAATTTTTTTCCCTAAGGTCTCCAATTTCGGACTGGCGAAACTGGTTGTGCCACTGCCTGCCCCTCTTATACATTGGCCCCACTGGCAAAAATTTGGTTGTTGCGCTTTTGCTTCTTCTACACATCTTTATTCATTTGTTTCTACATTGTCGAGTTTGTCTCTGTCAAAGAAAAATGCTATATTAGATGGGATTGGATTCTAGAAGTTGCGAGGTTCGAACTTTTCTCCCCTTGTCCCACAACAACATTCAGTCCATTGTCTGTCATTTTGTTGCATGATTTCTTAAGTAGTAGGTAATTAGTTGTGACGTGGTTTGAAAAAAAATTCCAGCGGCCATTTTTTAACAAGTGGAGGAATAGGGATAAGTGAACATAGATGGAGGAGGTTCATCGTATGGGTGCTACAATGTTTCATGTGCACCTTCCAGTACTAAGAAGAGGGACAAGAGGAACAAAACTTCCCTTCTAGCTGTGGCTGTTGAGTCAAATGATGCCCATTTGGTCAGGATTGCCAACAGGATGTGTATGAATGCCTCAAGTAATATTGCATGTATGTTTACTTAGCAAGGTAGAAAGGGGACTAATCAAGATGTCATGGTTGTTTGGGAGGTTTGAACTCAAGATGTATTTCAAAGCTATAATATCCACTAATATATGTAGATCTGAGTTGAAGTGGGTCGTGACTTAGGCATGTGTTGGCAATCAGAGATGAGAATATGTTTCAGAGTGATGGGGAAAAATCTCGATGAAAAAGGTCATTGTGTATGTGTGTGTCAGTTTCTGAGAGGAGAAGGGCCTGGAGAATGATTCAATTTTTGGTGGAAAGGGCCCCTCGTCGTTTCTCAAGAGGAAACACCCGCGAAGGTTGGATTTTCCACTCCAGCTTCCCAGTGTGGAGGCGCAGTATGCAATGAGCGTGGAGTAGCTGATGGAGATCAATGAAGAGGGTTTTCATTATGCAGTTTCATCTTTCTTGCAAAAATGGCTAGCAATAATTCATGGAGGATACCCACAAGGCCATTCTCAATGTTCTCGATGATTCCAAGTAGGTATGTAAAGATATCGTTTCTTTTATTTGTTTTTTCCTTAGTTTCAGTGTCTATTTGGCCAAAGTCATTAAGGGGATGCACAAGGATTTATCCCTTTGGAGTTATTGGGTATATATTTTGTGAAAATTTTTCAGGGCTTACATCTAGCCTCATTCTTTCAAATTCATGTGACATGGCTCGAAAACCATAAGAAAATTAGAGGTCTTGGTGAATACCCCATTGGAATACTTCATCTTTTTTGTGTTTATTATACCAATATGACTCGAAATTATCCCCAGTATCATCTCTTGTGCTATTGACATAATTTCTTTTTCTTTTTTCCTATTTATTCCACTAATATTTCTCACAACTTGCAGCGGACCTCATCTTGAATGAAATTTGATTACTTTCTCTTTCATCTATTTATTCCACCTATATTACTATGAAATTGTTGCAGCTTCATCTCTCATGTTGTTAACATACTTCGTCTTTATTTATTCCACTAATATTTATTAGAGCTTACAAGTAGTCTTATACCTCATGCCATTGTTATAGTTTTTCTGACAGTGACTCCTCCATTATCTCATTGTATGCGTGTCCACTTAAAGCCGAATCTTCTATTTTTAATTCAGAAACATTATTTCAACTCTCATAGTGTGATCACTAACTTGGGTCATTTTTATTTTCGAAATACATAAAAATATGATACATTTTATTCTCACTTATTACTTCCCGTCATTTTCTTTTATTCATTTTTGTAGATAAAAGAGTGAAATTGTTGTAAGGCTCTACATATGGTTATGCAGGATATGTTGACAAACGACCTCGAGAAGCTTGTCTCAATCAGCCAAAAGGATTCACGGTAGATGACAAAGGAAACGTGCATGTTGTAGATACAATGAATATGGCTATGAGGATGATCTGAATGGGAATATTAGTTTTGTTGTGTTAAGATCTAATTCATTATATAAAGAAAGTGCTTTAGGATTGAGAGGTTAATTACAAGTTTAATATGAGTTTTTATGTGTTTTTATTGGAATTTCATGAGCAAATTAACATACATAAAACATTGAATAACAACATCTAACATACATGAACATCACCATAAACAGTCACACAACACAATATGATGAAGGAGTTCACCTCGCCTGGGCTACGTCTCCTTGGTCCAACTTCCAATGGCTTAGCCCTCTTCTATTATGCTCAAAAGTTTGATTACATGTGTTTGCAATGCTCAAACAACTTTGAAACTTGTTCCATCAACTCCAAGTGCCCAAAAATGTCTATGTAGCTTGTTTCTACTTTGAATTTGGCCAAAAACTAAAGAATTTATGACTTCCCCAAGTTTTGGCACATACCGCTCCACAAATTCCTCAAAATCCGGCACCATCCTACAAATCCACCCGAAATTTCGCTAACCGGGTGCCAAATTTCTCAAAAATAGGGAAAAATTGTCGTCGCACTAATTTTCCAATTTCACCCAATGAGGCCAAAAATCTAGACTTCTAACCATATCGAATATGGTTAATACAAAAAAATTATATAAAAAAAAAATATGTGGTTTTGTTTAACTGTCGGACTTAACAATAATTGTGGGCACATGTCGTAACCTTCAGTGGTTCTTGTTGCCACAGTTAAATGTAATGGTTAGGCTCTGTGGCTTTGGCTTTGTGGTGGTCACAGTGCAAACTGCTGGTTAATTGTTATGTTTACGGTGAAGATCGGAGGCGCAGGGCTAGCCTCTCGCCCGTGGTTCCGCCCCAGGTGGTGACCAGGACTAGGGCTACACCCTAACCCCCTCCCCCCAATGTGCCATGAACATTATAATAAAGCCATGTGGACATCACAATTCATTAAGAAACATATGTGGTAGCATGATGGTGCACTTGGTGTTTGTTTCTCGATGGCTGCAAGTTAGACCCCCGCTTGATCCATTCAGACTTGAACCAAAATTGTTTGGCCTCCCATGTTTCCATGTGGCGACCTCTTGTTGGGCCATGTGGCAGAATGTGGTTGGCCACATGCCCAACCTCAACCATAAACAAACCAATGACAACATGCCACTTAGCATCATCTCATTCGACGGAGAAGACCCCCTTGACCAAGTCAACTGTATAGTCATCTTGCCACGTAGGGATGCCCAATCAGCTGTACGGATTGTTGACTGGGTTGTCATGCATTTGAAAAAAAAAAATCCTATTTGATAAAGTGGACAAAACACGTTTCTGGGAGCATATGGTGTCGGGTTTTCGCAAAACAAGCTCTAGGAAATCGTTCAGGTTCCACACTGATCCAAAAAAATTGATTTTTGAGCACAATTTTGAGCACCTGATCACTCCTCCCCACTGAAATATTTTGGACCCCAAAATATCACTTTCAGTTGTTCATCAGATGAGGGTAGAATTCCCTCACCTTTCCAATCTCGATCCATTTGGCCTTAGAAGGATTTGTGCCTTTGAGCCTCACACAAATGTAGTTGACACTCCCTCTATTTGATGTCCTTGTTCTTCCATCAAGAATGGTGTCTTGCTGAAGCTCATCAAGGTATTCAATAGAAAGGTCTTCAATAGAAGGAATATAAACTTGTTCTCCTTGATCTTCAATCAATGGAGGCTCATACAACCTCAAGTTCTCAAAATTAATGACAAAGTAAATTTGCATGTAAGAAGACAAATCTAACTTAAAGGCATTTTCACCATTATTTTCCAAAATTCTAAAAGGACCATAATGTATTGGTTTCAATTTTTTACCTTCCCCTTGCAACCTCTCTTTGTTAATGTGAAGCCAAAATTCCTCACCAAATTGGAACTTGTGATCTACATGATCCTTGTCGTGCCTTGCTTTATACTTGCCTTGGCTCTTTTCAAGCTGATCTTGAATTGTTTGATGTATCAATCATATTTGTTCTATGAACTTATTGGCTTTTTCTATGTCGTTATGGCCATCAATAGCAACATCCTTCCCAAAAATGAAATCCAATGGAAATCTGGGCAAGTATCCAAGACATGCCTCAAATGACGATGTTTTTGTAGAGGAGTGTTGTGCACGATTGTAAGCATGCTGAATGTAGTATAATTTTTCATCCCACAACTTAGGATGCTTGTTGCAATATCCTCGAAGAAGATGTATTAATGTTCCATTGACCACCTTGGTTTTACCATCTGTTTGCGGATGAAAGGTTGTACTCTTCTTCAACTTGGTGTCCATCAAGTCCCACAAACTTGACCAAAAATTCCCAACAAATCGAGAATATTGATCACTAACAATGAATGTGGACAAACCAAAATGAACTCAAACATGCTCTGAAGATGTGCCACTGTTTTTCTTACACCAAAAATTTCCAGCAATAAGAGAAGTGTGTGCTTTCCTTATGGCATTCACTCTATCCCCCTGTGGAATACAAAGCTTGCCCAAATGATATAACAAGTTATTATGTACATGTTAATCCAATTCCTCTTCTTGGTTTCCTTGACTCAAGCTTGCATAAACATCTTGAAATTCATTATCACATGCATATTTCTCAACATAACTTTCATGCAAAACAGAATTATGCATGAGTAAAGTAGTTTCATTAATAATAGTCCTAGAAATCATATCAACAACCTTGTTGTAAATAACTTTCTTATAACTGATGACCAAGTGGAATTGTTGTAAGAAACCCATCCATCGAAAATGCCTTGACTGTTGCAACTTAGTTTGTGATTGCAAGTATTTCAATGGTTGGTGGTCAGTGTGTATGATGATTTCCTTTCCCATCAAGTAGTGTTTCCACTTTTTCACACTTTGAACCAACGCATAAAGCTCCTTGTCATAAGTAGGATAGTTAATCATTGCACCATTGAAAGTTTCTAAATGAAATGGGATTAACATGTTGCATAAGGACTGCACCCATGGCATAGTCACTTGCATCAGTTCGAATCTCAAAGGGTTGTCTCAAGTCTGGTAATGCAATTGTTGGGGCTGAACTGATCTTCTATTTCAAAGCATCAAATGCTTTTTGTTGCTTTCCTCCCCACTAGAATACCTTTTTCACACTAAATTCATTCAAAGGAGTTGTGATAAAAGTGAAGTTAGCAATAAACTTCCTTGAATATTGGGCTGCTCCCAAAAAAATTCTTACCTCAGTGACTGTCTTGGGTGGTTTCCAATTCATAATGACCTCAACCTTAGAGGGGTCTATATTAAACTCACCTCCTCCAACAATATGCCCCAAGCACACCAAAGAAGTTTTACCAAACTCACATTTTGAAATCATCAAAAACAAATGTTCTTTCCTTAAGACATCAAGTACTTTTCTTACATGCATGACATGTTCATCAAGTGATTTACTGAAAATTAAGATATCATCTAAGTAGATGATGACAAACTCATCAAGGAATGGCCTTAAAACATCATTCATCACACACATGAAGGTAGCAAGAGCATTACATAAACCAAAAGGCATAACAAGCCATTCAAACAAACCTTGCTTTGTTTTGAATGTCATCTTCCAAATTTCACCTTCAGCAATTCTAATTTGATGGTAGCCACTCCTTAAGTCCAACTTAGTAAAATACTTTGCATCTTGCAATTGATCAAGTAAATCATCTATTCTAGGAAGTGGATAATGTTTCTTTACCGTAATTTTTTTCAATGCACGGAAATCTACGCACATGTGCCATGTTCCATCCTTCTTTGGCAGCAACACAATAGGTGACAATAGGAGAGCACTCTCCATCACTGACGTCCTATACATGCTAATGTTAGGAAAAGGACAAGCTTGCTACAACTGTATCTCATGTTGGATTCCCCTCTTGGGAGGTAACCCCTTTGGTTCTTGAAACATCTAATTATTTTGATTAACCACTTCAATAAAATCAGATTTCAACTTTGGATCACAACCTTGGAATGCTTCATAATCAACATCATTCTTTGGTTTACTCATACGAAGCACAAAATTCTTGCTTGAATTCACTAGTCTTTTCATTTGCTCTACATTAACTATTGAGAGATTTAGTTTCTTGCGATGTACTCTCACAATATACTCCACACTATTTTTGAACAAGTGTTACTTGTTTTCACGGCGATAGAAGATGGATTTTCTATCATAGAGGTAAGGACTACCCAAAACAATTCTTGAAATATCAAGCGGTACAACATCCAATTCAACTTCGTCAATGAAGTTTTTTGTGATTGCAAACCAAAGAATACACTTTCTTGTAACCTACAAATTTGTGTTCTTGCATATCCAACCCAATGGATATGGTTTGTGATAAGGAATAGTTTCAAGATTAAGTTTCTTGACTAAGTCTTATGATATTAAGTTTTCTTGAGACCCACTATCAAATAGTGTGTCGATTTTTGTATGTTTTTAAATAAACCTCATATGAAATAATTAAATTCTTGTTTCTTGATTTGGAGTACTAGTGTGAAAATTTGATGAACGAGTGCTAGTAATGGATTATTTTCCCTTCATACCCATGGTTGTAATTTTAGTTTCATCACCCAAGTCGGAACCCAAATCCTATTGAGTGGTTGTAGCTATTTTTTGTTTTCCCTTGTTGTTGAATTTCTTGGGCCTCATCTATGGATGAAGCTTCCAACAGTGGTCTTCATCATGACCCTCTTTGGAATAATGTTTGCATGTCATTTTATTTCCTTTATTTTTAATGGATTCATTTTTCTTTCCCTTTCCTTTGAAACCATTTCCTTTCTCTCCACCCTTAAATGGCTTCTTTTTACCCTATTTTGAATTTTTTTTCCCTTTTGCCTCAAGGTGGGTGGCTTGCACACAAACCTCATCTAGGCTAGTGGGATTGAACATAAGGATAGTATGCCTTAGGTACCTATGTAAACCCACTATATACTTCAGCAATGTGTCTTGTGAATGCAAATCAACACCTAACATAAGAGCTCTTTTTCCAAATTCTTGGGTGTAGTCTTGCACAATTTGACCCTTAAGTTTTCTGAATTTTTGGCAATTCATGATGGCTTTTTGTGCATATGCTAGAGGGTAAAATTGTCTTTTAATTACAGAAATGAAATCAGACCAAGAGAGTGAGATCTTACCATTTTTTTTTATCTCATCTTGTGTCTTGGCTTCCCACCATACTAGTGTTGCATACTCCAGTCTCAAGGAAGCTATTTATATCTGTATATCATCATCTTAAAGGTTTTGAATTTTGTAATAGACCTCCAACTGACAAACCCAATTTTCCAGCTTCTCTGCATTCACTTCACCATTATACATAGGTAGCTCAAAATTAATATCAAGTTTTAAGAGGGGTTGTTTACCAATTCCTTTTGAGGTAGGTTGATGAGTATGTGTAAGGGTTGTAGTAGTGGAATAGGATGAAGATGAAGGTGAAGATGTTGGTGAGGATGATGGTGGAGTAGATGGTGGCTTATCACCATTTACATTACCTCCTCCTCTTGGAGAACCCTCTTCTCTTGGAGGCCTGGAGCTTTCACCCTACAACCTTGTGTTCCTCTCTTCATATAAGACCTTCACCATCTCTGTCGTGTCAAAGAAATCCTTCCTGAAATATTTCTCATCCTCTGACATGTTATCAATTCCTCCTTCATGAGTCATGCTTATTGAAGCTTCTACTGAAACTAGAGGTGAATCTTGTGGTGGAAATGGTGGCAATGATTCCCTCCTTCTCCTTGCTCCAACTAGAGAACCTGCACCCACAAGCTTTCCTTCTCCTCTCTTGAGCTTCAACCTTGTAAGAATTTAAACACTTACAAAATAAATTAATTCTCCTTGCATAAGTAAACCTAGTTCTATGATACCAACTTGATATGAATGGGAATATTGGTTTTTTTGTGCTAAGATCCAATTCAGAATATAAATAAAGTGTTTGAGGATTGAGAGGTTAATTGCAAGTTTAATATGAGTTTTTATTTGTTTTTATGTGAATTTCATGAGAAAATTAACATAAATAAAACACTGAACAAAAGCATCTAACAAACATGAACATTACCATAAACGATCACACAACACAATATGATGAAGGAGTTCACCCTGCCTGGGCTACATCTCCTTGGTCCAACTTCCAATAGCTTGGCCCTCTTCTATTATGCTCAAAAGTATGATTACATGTGTTTACAATGCTCAAACAACTATGGAACCTATTCCATCAGCTCCAGAATGCCCAAAATGATTATGTAGCCTCTTTCTGCATCGAATTTGACCAAAAAATGAAGAAGTTATGACTTCCCCAAGTTTTGGCATTAACCGCTCGACAAATTCCTCAAAATCTAGCACCATCCTACAAATCTGCCCAAAATTTCGCTAACTGGGCACCAAATTGCCCAAAAATAGGGAGAAATTGTCTCTGTATTTATTTTTGCAATGATGCCTAAAATTCGGACTTCTAACCATATCAAATACGGTTAATGAATAAAAAAAATTATATAGAAAAAAATTGTGGTTTTGTTTAACCATCGGACTTAACAATAATTGTGGGCACATGTCATAATCGTTGACGGTTTTTTTTGTCGTGGTTATATGTAATGGTTATGCTCTTTGGTTCTGGCTCTATGGTGATCACATTGCAAACCTTCAGTTAATGGTTATGCTTATTGTGAAGAGTGGGGCCGCGGGGCTAGCCTCCTGCCCATGGTCCCGCCTCTGATGGTGGCCAGGGCTCAGGCTAGACCCCGACCCCCTCCCCCCAATGTGCCACGAACATTATAATAAATTCATGCAGACATCATAGTTAATTAAGAAACATATGCAGTAGTGTGATAGTGACACTTGGTGTTTGTTGCTTGGTGGTTGGGGGTTCAATCCCCGCTTGCTCTAATTAGACTTGACCCAAAATTTTGTAGCTTCCCGTGCTGCCACGTGGTGGCCTCTAGTTGGGCCACATGCCCAACCAATAAGATTCAACCACAAACGAACCAATGACAACATGCCACTTGGCATCATATCATTCAACGAAGAAGACCCCCTTGACCAAGTCAATTATATAGTCACCCTGCCACGTAGGCATGCCCAGTCAGCTGTACGAACTGCTGACTGGGTTGTCCTGCATTTTTTTTAAATTTGCCTATTTGACAAAGTGGACAGAACGTGTTTCTGAGAGCATATTGTGTCGGTTTTTCGTGAAACGAGTTGTGCCGGATTTAGAACGACAAGGTCTACGTGGTCGTTCAGGTTCTACACTGATCCGACAAATTTAATTTTTTAGCATAATTTTGAGCACCTGATCAGAGGAAGATTAGCAGATAAGGTATTATCACATTTTCAAATTGTCCCCCGAATCCTCCAAAACCCCAAGTGTTCAGTATAATTGCAAAACTAAGTACTAGGTAGTCAATATCTAAACTCCTATAGCATAAAACTAGGGTTGCAATTCCCTAATTCCTGGGAATGCATTAATAACCTGGCAGTAGCAATTAATATATTGTTAACTAAATGTCTAGTAAAAGGAAAATGATGGAGGTTAAATTTTTGGAATTTGGTTGTAATATTGTAAATTTGGTTATTTAAAATGTGTTTTCAAATTTATTTATAGGTTTTTTGTTTGAAATATTTTTAAATTTGTTGCAAGATTGACAAGTGAACAAAATTCAAGAAAAGAAAAATCTAAATTTGAAACCGGAAAAAACCCTAAATTTGTTGCAAAATCAAACTTAAAAGGATAATTTCCCACTCTACTATGTTTATTTTGGTTAAGAATCTCTAGAAATTAGTGTCCTTAGGGAAAAACCCTAAATTTGTTGCAAATTAAAACCCTTAAATTTGTTGCAAAATAAAACCTAAAAGGATAATTGTCAGCTCTACTATGTTTATTTTGGTTAATAATCTCTGGAAATTAGTGTCATTTCAGTTGTGGCCTTTCTCCTCCCATCCTAACCATCACAATTATATGAATATAAATTTATTTATATATTATTAAATTAGCAAATATTCATTCATATCCTTTAAACATCACTCACTCAAATATTAAATCTAACATGATTTTTGTCAGCATTGTGAGAAATTTCTACATCACCATGATTGATCAATCGCTATATTTTTCTTTAATTTAATAGATAAGATTTTTAATTATAAATTGTTCTCCTAATATTTATTTGATAGATACATATAATTACAAATTATAAATTAAAAGAATAAACAAAAAACAAAAAAATTTAATATAACAATTATTATTTCAAACTAAAGTACAATTCTTCTTTTAATTCAACGCTCCTATCAACCACTTTCTCTGCTAATTTAACCATTTCTATATTAGCAAACCACTAATACTCCAAATTATTCTTACTCCATACCACTATGAATCACGAATACTCCAAATTCATCTTACGCCATACCACTATATTATGGATCCGTCTTAATTTTTTGACTAAACAAACCACTAATACTCCAAATTATTCGTACGCCAAACCACTATGAATCACGAATACTCCAAATTCATCTTACGCCATACCACTATATTATGGATCCGTCTTATTTTTTAGCTTAGTCAAAACATTATCGTGAAAATTTCATTATTTCATAAATAGTCTGTTAAAAACTTGAATCAAGTTTGATGATGTAATTGCATTGTGTAAAAGTAAATTATTTATAATAGTTTTTGAGTAAATGTAACTTGATTTTTAATTTGGTTTATTATTATTATTATATGTGAAAATTTTGAATAAATGTATTCCTAAAATATAAATTATTATTATTATTATAGATTTGAAAATATTAAATAGATATATTCATAAAAATAATTAATATATGTTTTTAAAAATTATTTTGTTAAATTAATATTATAAATTTTATAATATATATAATATTTAGTAATATACATTTAACTATGATTGTAATTTATTTAATTTACATGTATAATTATTTTGATATATTTAATAAAAATAATGAAACCAACAAAAAAATAAAAAGTATAACTACATTAATAAATGTAATTAAACCTAGTAGGACAATTGGGAGGAAATTTTTTGGAAAACTTGAGGATAGAGTTACAAAAAAGGAAAATTAAATTCAAAGCAGGGGAGGATACCCTCCAATTAGATACCATTCGAAGGGAGGCTTCACTCTGAAAGAGGCCCATCATCTGACTCTCAATAATCAGAATCAGGATAGAAGTGAAATTTGGGGAAAAATATGGAAGGCAGGTCTCTGGCCAAAAGTGGTGACTTTCCTCTGGCTCCTAAGTAAGCAGCATATCCTCACCTAAGATAAACTTACAATAAGAGGATTTCAAGGTCCTTCTTTATGCTATATTTCCAATCAACACTCAGAAACCATGGATCACCTCCTTGATCAGTGCACCTTTGTTGATCAGCTTTAGGACCAGGTGGCGATCATCAATAGGCGCACTAACAGATCACGTGGAGACATTGTGAAAACTATCCAATCTTGGGAAGAGGCTCCCTTTCAGATTTATCTTCTCAATAGAATATGGCAACTCACCCCCGGTTTTTTGGTGTGGGAGATTTGGAAGGAACGTAGCAAATGAATATTTAAAGATCAAGCCACCACCTTGGAGAGGCTTTGGGTGAACATTCTCACTCACATCAGTGAAACCCTCTCTCTAAGAGTTTGGACTGACACTGATCATCCTGCTACTGTCCAAGAAAGGCTCATCCCCCGTAGATGGAATCTCTCGACTAGAATCATTGTAGACTCATCGACTTAGATGATGAGAACTCCTGCCAACCCAGACCACTGGAGTCTACCTCCTTCCGGCTTCTTCAAACTCAAATTTGATGGTGCTTCCAAGGGAATCCGAGTATGGTGGGCTATGGAGGTCTCTTCCACAATGAGAAAGGAAAAATAATTTGTCTTTACTACAATGCCTTGGGTCTGGAAAGTAATAATGTGGCATAATTGGAAGGCCTTATCACTGGCATCCACTATGCCTATCAAGAGAACCTATTCCCTCTGGTTGTCGAGGGCGACTCCCAAATCATTATCCAACTTGCGATAAAGATTCAAAATGGTTAAAAGTCCTCTAAAATCACCTCCAACTAGGTCTAGAGTCCAACGTCAATCTTCTAGAAAACCTCATCAACCGTCATGGAGCTATTACCTTTCACCACATAAGAAGAAAGGCCAACCAGACTAAAGACAAGCTTGCTAATGAAGGCGTTGACATTACACACCAATTACTCATCCCAAACTTTGACAGTTGGCCCATCTCAGACCTCAAGCACCAATGCTTGGTCTTGGCTCATTATGACCTGGACTTCTCGGATGCGAGTGACCTGGCCGCAGAAAGGGACATGGTTATCAATGTGGCACGTTCAAGGTGAATAGGGCAAGTGGATGGACGTGTGGTGCGTAAGGGCCGACGCGTGGTGCCCTGATGACAGCACACGCCACCACCTCCACGACAAAAAAAGGACCAGGGTTTAATGGTTCCTAGCTCTTGGATCTTGGCTCTTGGTTTCATTGTTTGGTGCGAAGGTTTAATGGACAGCGGGCGGAGGTCTCCTCCACACAAGTTCGTATTCATTCCCTGCAGTTCAGTGTATTCTCCAGGCTTCTTATCCTCTGAGTGTAGGCTCATGGAATCAATTCATCAGCGTGTCTGGAATGGTTCTTGGGTTGTCCTGCTTAGCTTCCTCTGGGTGTTTGAGAGCTCGCAAATGGACTATCAGGTGGCCAGCATGACTAGGGAGCGAGCCCCCTGCTGGCGCAGTCAGGAAGGAAGAGGACCACAACGGGCCGTGGGTAGGAACCCTAAGAGGGATTTTGACTCGCTGCATCTTCAAGATGGTTTCGATGAGGGGCTCCCCAGCAACATCAGGGAGCTGGTGGAGAAATCTGAAGAAGATCGTCACCTCCTCAAGGGTATTCGTAGCAATTCAGCATGTAATAGGTATTGGGCAATGAAAAATATCTTTGCCTGGTCATTGTAGCAAAGGCAATTGGCTACGGAGCGAATTCAGAGTCTTATCCTCGCTGGGCACTCGACCCTTCTCTTTGCGACACAGATTTGGGACGCTATGGCTTATGATAGGGAGATTCTCCAACCTATCGGAGGTAGAGGCGAGGAAAAAATTCTTCACGGTCTACTTGAGGATATTTTGGATCCCCCTCCCCTGTCTAAGCGCAAATGAGGTTGTGAGTGGGAGGAGGAGCCCAGCAATCGTCCCCTGCGCAATTCCACCATTTAGAGGTATTCATTGTCTTCATCATCCAAGATGCAAGGCCTCCTTGGTGCGCAACCTCATTTGACTTCCAACGAAACTAGTTCGGACCCTTCGGGTGATTTCCAATCAGACTCTGTGGATGATGCTCAGGATTCAGATGGTTCTCAGGCTTCGGTCGAATTGCAGACTTCAGATGGTGCGCAGGCTCCTCCTAGGGGTGTTCCTGATCTTAATCGGTCCCATCCTGGCTCTTTGGAACAGGGAAATTCTCCCCTGCAGATCATCCCTCCGATGACATCTCAACATAAGGCCAAAGTCATTTGAGCCATTCCTGGATTGAAGAAGAAGTGGAAGTGCATTTGGAATCCGACCCATAACAGGTTTTTCTTGTCTTTTTTATTCTTGGACCAGGGCCATGCCCTCTGTCTCATTAGATCTATGTTTTTTAAACAATGGTATTTTTCTCTACAAACAATATATGTAGCTCTCAGGTTGTAGGGGCGGCTATGTTGGTTTCCCTCTGTTGGGCAGCCCACCACCCTTCCAAGTGTCCATCTCAGAAACTGTTGGTCGTGGCAGCATCTCATACTGCCACCTAGCGCCAAGCTCATGACCGTCTGTACTATTATTATTTCAATAGATAAGTAGATTGCAACCTTACAAAAAGAAATGTAATTAATATTGATATTATTATTATTATTATAAATATAAATAACAATGAATTTATGAATATTAATAACATTAAATTTATAATATTAAAGTTTATTAAAATTTAAAATATTGAATTTTAATGTTAGATTTATTAAATTACTTCATCATATTATATTTATAAAATTTAATCAGATAAAAGTTGGGGGTTTTGTTGGCCTCAACTTTTAGTTTGATGTTCATCCAACACTACAAAGATAGTCATGTTGCTCATCCCATCCATCTGTGGTTCGACAATGTTGATTTTATATGCACAACTTTTGGGCTCGCTTGTAAAAACTGGTATCATCATTTTCTTGAACATTTTTCAATAAAATTATGTTTTACACTAAATCATATTTGATTGATATACACCTATAGTCAATGAATACTAACTAAAATATAAAAGATGAAAAACAACACTACAAATTGATTAAATTAGAATATATAAAACACTTATTGAAATTCCCTGATACATCTATTTGTTCCCAGCAACTCTTCCTATCAGCACCCGCCATTTTCATAATGAATCAAATGACACAACATGCAAGTATGAGTATCTCTTACTTTCAGTGTGAGGCATGAAATTAGAACTCTAATGGTGTTTTCACAAACCTGGTAACTCAATGGTTCTTCAACGCGCCTCCAAAGAATCCCATCACGAAACCATGACTCTACATGAAAAGTTTAAGCACCTTCGCTACCTCCTTAGCTTTCCCACAAAAATTTGTGGGCTCCAACATCATAAGCTCTTGCTACTATTTCTGTCGAATTATCCACTTGATTTAGGAAATATAATTATAAAACTCTAAAGTTATAAAATAAATATAAAAATAAAATATTATTTCTTCCGAATTATCCACTTGATATAGTAGATATAATTATAAAACTCCAAAGTTATAAAATCAATATAAAAATAAAATAAAATTACACAACTCCATTAACATTATGTCCTAAGGAAAATTTTACTTACCCAAGTAGACTGCAATGCAATGTTGGACGTTGTATGGTAAAGTGAAAGTGGTACATGTGAAAAATACATATGTTCAACTCCATTAACATTGTGTTTGAAGGAAAATTTTACTTAGCCAAGTAGACTACAATGTTCGATGTTGTATGGTAAAGTGAAAATGGTACATGTGACACATACATATGTTGAAATTCATCAGTATAAAAAAAATCCACTATAAATTGTAGTTTGTAGGGTATCGATTGGGGTCACATGGATAAGAACGAATATAAGACTTTAGAAACAAAACAAAATGGTTTGATTCCAATTGGCTTAATGGCTCCAATCCACTTAAGAGTTGGTGAAATAAATTGTATTTAAATTTAATTAGTTATTTTTTAATTTGAAATTGAAAATATGTTCCAATCCTTTTGATACCATCCATTAAATGGTGTATACCATTACAAATATTTTCTTGAAATCAAATCTTGTCCATCCATTTATTAAAAAATAAAAATTCCTCAAACCCACATCCATATTAAAAAATAAAAAATCTTCAAATCCATATCCATAAATTGAAATAAATAAACCTATTTTCCTAATAAAATAATACAATATCAATATAATTTGTTTATCTAAAAAAATTATTAATTTCAAAATTTTATCAACAAAATAAATGTATATAAAAATGGCATGAACAAAATAATCGTATTTGTCTTCTAACGATGTCTAACTACATTGACATAATAAACCCCATTACAATAACAATTTGGAATTTAAATAATATAGATCAATAAAATATCTAATAAAATTTTTATTCATATCTTATCAATACATTAAAACATTTAGATTCTAATGATATATATTTGTTGAATTTCCATTCACATCAATGCACTCCTCATATCAAAATAAGTTATGTCATTATAATTGATAATTGGGTATCAATGATTGAATATAAACACACCCACAACTCAACAAAAACGTCACTCTCATGTATACCAAATTGAAACTAGTGTATCTACTCGTATTTTAAACGACTTTTGGAAGTCTTGAACAACTCTTTAGTGTGACTTTTCTAGTCACAAACTTTGTTGATATCTAACTCTTTTTTACCAAATTTCCTTATCTCCTAAATTCGACAGGTTTGTGACTTCGAAGGCATTATATTGTGGGGTTTATGTTCGATCATTGTTCAGATTCGTCGTTAATGTTAGAATCTGAACAGGTGTAAAGGGAGTACCTTCATGCACATGCCATTAAATCAATGATCCGGTTTGACAGATCAACGATTTACGGTGTCATAAACCTGTCAAATTTTAGCGAGAGGAGTGGTGTTGTAGACGGTTTGCAAAAACATGATGCAACATATAAAATCTTCTTTGCGGGGGCACACTGGTGGGTTGCAAAAACTACCAGCAGTGGTTCCGTAAACCGTTCAACGCACGGTCAACCGTTCAACGTCCTCTCGGCCCAGATTTAACACGTGGCTTCATATCAACACAAAGCTCCTTCTGTGAAAAATGCTAGTAATAGATTTATATGGAAAATAATTTCTTCGTGCATGACTAGGATGTATGAGAATCATATTTTAAAGAACTATCTTTTGTTGTAGTGTTAAATTCATATCACTTGTGTTAATGAGTATTTTCTTGTCATGTTGGTTCATTCGACCAATTTAACAATAATGAATTTAGAAAAAGTTTAATATTTTTTAGAAGACAAATTGTTACATATGAGTGCAATAATGAATTTAGAAAAAGATTGATTATTTTTTAGAAGACAAAGTTGTTACATATGAGTGTGTGGGAAGGCTAGTAGATGATCTAAGTAGACAATGTGTGGGAAGGCTAGTAGATGATCCAAGTAGACAATGTCATAAAAATATAGTTTTAACAATATGTATTATTGCAACAAAATTCTTAAAATCAACCTCCAAATTGGAAATTAGTACTACAAGTAGTATTTTCACAGGGTTTAAAATTACAATTTGTTTGAACATGTGGCCTTATCAATTGATATCATTGGGATTTAAATCTTAAAATCAAATCGAAAATAAAAATTAGACGCTAATAGTAATACTTCATTTTTATTTATAGTTAAAATTGTAATATTTTTTAATACATGACTTAAAATATAGGTCTTATTGTAAATAAAATCATCTTAGCTACCACTTTTCACTGTCTCATCGTTTTATATATATATATATATATATGTGAATTTGAAATTAAAAAGCAATAATAACAATAATATAATTTAAGAAGCAATAAACGGTGATGGGGTGTATTGTTAAGTCACTCCGAGATGGGAAGGTCACTGGTTCAAAACTCCATGGGAAAAAATCCAGTGATGTTAAGGGTTGGTGTGGCCCATACTAGGTGCGATATCGGGTGATTTTGACGACTTAGATGCCCCTAGGTTACGTTTTTTCAAGCCACAAGTTGAACTCGATGTAATCTTTGATGAACTAAGACCACACACAATTTAAGAAAATAAAAACAAATTAGAATACAAAAAATAAATAAATAAAATTAAAAAGGAAAAAGTTAAATAAGGAGATTCGATTATCAAATCACACACTGCCCCAATAGGGTGGAGGAATAATTATGTTAAGGTGTTTTTCAAAATCAAATCAGGAAACCACCCAACACGTTTACACTTTGGCTAGTTTAGCATACTAGGTGTTTTAATAATTAATAAATTTTAAATTAAAAAAAAAAAATAGTTCATTATTAATTTTTTAAATATATATAATAGATTTTTTTTTTTTTTTAATTAATCTAGATCCATCTTAATGCAAGAGAATCAACCCCATATTTTCCAAAATAAGAGTGGCCCATGTAAATTTTAGAAGAGAGATTTATTTTGTCCAAATTAGGACTACAGTTATTTTTCCATGTGTCTCATTTCCATTCTGCTGAGGTGTTAGTTATTTTAGTGACAGGCCAAGTGGGGCTTTGTAAATGCAACAGATGTAAAGATAGGAATCTCAGAATTTTAGGGTTTGGAAAAATGTCCCATTTTTAGTGATTTTGTTGATATATTTTTCCATCCAATGGTAGCATAGATAGAGAGATCTCCCAAGAATTAGAAGCTTATGAATTTGGGGAAGAAGATGCTCCCAAGTTCATTTCAATAAAGAACCTCGAAGGATTTCTACAAGTATTAATGTATATATTTCCCAATTAAAGAATGAATATGGTTTCCAAAAGTTCCCAGTGTATAAATGAGTAATCACTCTCTGCACAGGGCCCTTGTAGATTATAATTTGCACAGTGCCTTTGTAGATTATAATTTATTTGTTTTCTTGGTTAATACTTAGAAATGGAACCTTATGGCGGACTCGACAATTATCTATGATAATAAAACAAATGAAGAAAGAAAATATGTGTGTCAGCATTATGCGTGTGCATGACCTCTATCTTGTCCGGACGTCCCCGCAGTTTTGTTTGTTCAGGAACAATATTAACTCCAAATTGGAATAGTGCCCAAGTCACTGAAGTTTCATAATTTTCTGGCTCTGTCAGTGGTTCCATTTATAAGTGTGAGATAGCCATGAGTGTTTTAAATAGTTTCGATCAAATGGAAAAGGAATTTGCAAGGGATGAGTGACACTAATGGTAAATGGGCTATGGTAAAAGTCGCAGAGAGTTGACCTTGACATAAACTCGTCGAGTAGTCGGCTAACAAAGGAGTCGGCTTTTGCAGATTAGTGTTTTAAAGTGATACTAGGAATTGAAGTCCTTGGCCAAGTGCCGAGAGTTACGTCGAAAGAAAGTCCCTGCAACAATGAAGAATCAGAGGGCCTATGCACGGGTACCTTCGACGACTCGAGCACTATTATTCAGTTTCGTCGAGGTCGGGAGGGCCTGAGGAAATGATACTGACCCCTGACTTATGAAGGGACCCTACCAACTAAATAGTTAGAAGTAAGGTCATGATGCATACCTGACTAGCATGGGACAAAAAATTTTCTGACCTCTCAAATACTCCATTGGGAATCACACCATTATTAAATGGGAAAGGATGAAAGATAAGGACCACGGTTTGTTTGGCAATCGAGCTTAATGTTTAAAGGGAGTTCGATTTATAAGAGGAAACGTATTTATCGCCATAATTACGTGGAGTCCCAACAGATAGAAAGGGATATTTTGGTTTCATAATAGAGGAGGTGTTTTCACTTGCTAGAAGAGGAATAAGGAGCAGACATGTGGGATTAAAAACCAAAGAGATAAGGAGAAATACATTGTCTATGTGACCGAGAAAAAATAATATTGGGTTTATTTGGTAAGTCACGGGAGGGATTTGTCATCATATCTTAACTCGATATCTACCAAGCATTAAGAGATCAAATGTATTTTCAATCTAAAGGAGGTTTTCACCTTAAAAGATTTGATCTCTCTTGGTGCTTGGTATATCTGGAATTAAGGTGGATCAGGCTAGTATAAAAAAAATTAATTGTTGTCTAGAATCTTAAGGAAACTCAAAAACTAAGTATGAAAAGCACAAACATTTTAAGTTTAAGTCTTTCGTGATCATTTCCAAGCAAGTATGCGTAGAGTTTTTCTAGATATTTAACTTAACCATGTGTCATTCATGAGTAATCCATGGAATCAACGGTCCTCTTACTTTTACAAAATATTTCCCAGAGATAATCTACTTATTGAATTAAATAGATATGTTAACTCAACTCTCACTCTAAATAAATATAATGTGAAGAACAAAGTGAGCAAGGATGTTTTTCTCAAGTTTTACGTGGAAGACATGCATCCGCAGAGCTACAAATTCTATGTGTAGTTTACCTTTATTGAGTGGTTATCTTTGGAGAATCATAAAATTTCGTAGGGTTTTAATATTTGTGGTGGAATCTAGGATTTATTTTGATCTAGAGAAAATATTTTGTTACGATGAATGTCTCACATTAGAGAAGAATACCTTTAAATGGGCTACATTAGAGAATAATACCATTGGAAAATTGATTGGTTGTGAAAACCTAGAGCTCAAAAACCTCCATCCATAAATTTACTATTTTACCTCAATTTTATTTTAATTATTGATTATTGATTATTTATTTTTAATCATTTTTAAAGTCTATCTAAATTTTTTATTTTTTAATGTAATTTAACCAAAATTTTTACATATTAGTTTAATAATATTAACATAGGATGCTTCATTGTCCTAAATTCTCATACCCCCAAGTGATAATTGCAACTACGCATGGGTGACCAAACAACCTGCACTCAAGTTGTCATAGGAATGGGGGGCATTACTCCTGTAAGGGAAGTACTGTAGGGTGCCTTCCCACATGAACCCTATAGCCTGAACCTCTAAGGAGAATTGTAGCGAGTTCACAATATTGGAAGGTTTAGTAAAGTTGAGTGACATGAGATTTACCAACTACATGAATCTGTTTTGGAAAAGAGACTACGAAATGGATTTTAGAAGACCGTGATGGAATGAGTTATCATTTGGGTGACTAGAGGTCAGCTCAGATTGGATGCATATTGGAGTTCAACCTCTTCTCATGGAGAGGAAATTCCAATGCATGAAGCAATTATTATTCTCACCACTCATGGTGAATCATCCCCACACCTCGGACACTACAAGTTTGGGTGGGACGTGATGGACAAATCAGGTATGTCCAATGATTCTACTAGGTCGAAAGAAGTAAGAAAATAAGTTGAATAAAACCATCCTTGGTCTTATACACATTACATTCACTTCTTCATTGATATCATCTTTGCATTGTTGGGGATACAACTTGCAATATATATGTCTATACCCTTGGATATAAACACTTGGTTGATTGGAATTTTATTTGTTTGACTGTGCTTTAACTTGTTTGGATGTACTTATACGTATTTTATTATGTAGTTGATTATATAAGTGTTATAATAGTTGATTAATTTCTTATTTAGGAGATCAAGCGATTAGTTGATTAATTGATTCTTAGTAGAGAGGCAATATATAAGGTCTGTAGCACATGGGCTTCACTCAATGAAACTGAAACTTTGACATAGCACATGTGTTCATGGCATACTAAACAATACCCTTAATTTGACTACCTATTGCAATACTCTAAAAATAACTTTATTTAACACCCTACCAATATGAACCCAATACACCTTCCCAATTTCAAAAACCCTTACTTTCAATAGATATTATATGTATCCATTTTTTCATTAAAAAAAATTCATACCCCTTATGTTTTTCGTTAACTTTGAGCTCCAATTTTTATACAAAACATATAAAAACCCTTACCCCCTTTTATATGCTCAATATATTACTTCATTTTTTTCTCAATATATATCCCCAAATATAAATGCACGTGGTATGCTATTGCTCCCCCAGTGAAGTCCCCTTGGCCAGTAGTTAAGAAAATCTACGTGTAGCTCCTCTATTGTGTGAAGCTCTGTTATTAGACTGTAAAACCCAATAAGGATACATACCTATGTCTTTGTAGGTGCCGAGGATATCAATTATTGTACATGTTTTGATATTTGTGGTGGAAATTATGATCTACTTTGATATAGCTAAAAGTTTATGTTTCAATGAAATTCTCACATTAGAGAAGAATGTCTTTAAAATAGCTACATTAGAGAGAAACACCATTGGAAAAACCATTGGTTGTGAAAATAAAACATGGAGCCCAAAAATCCCAATTAGTAAATTAATTATTCTACCTCAATTTTATTTTAATTATTTATTTATTTATTTATTTTTATTTATTTTTTTCTATAATGCTTTTGTTGCAATGAATGTCTCACATTAGATAACGGATACCTTTAAATAGGCTACATTAGATAAGAATACCATTGGAAAAACCATGGGTTGTGAAAACTTTGAGCCCAAAAACCTCCATCCATGAACTATTTTACCTCAATTTAATTTTAATTATTAATTATTATTTTTCTTATTTTTTTTCTTTTAATGTAATTTGACCATGTCAAAATGTTTACATAACATTATATAACATCACAACATCTCTTTCATACTAGGTTGTAGAGTGCTTCTCAGTGTAATAAAAAAATGAGGGAGAAATAAAGATAGATAGAGTGGTTTTGTTTATGATTTAGTTTTAGAAGTGTTATGATTTTAAATCTGATAAAAAAAATCATTAGTAATATTTTTTTCGATTTAATATTTGGTTTTAGAATTTAGCTTGCAAGGGTACATGTTGTAAGTTTATGTTTTTTAACAAGTTGTAGATTTTGCGCATTTCTTTCTCTCCTTCAAAAATTGTTATTACTATTAGCATGACATAGTAGTCTCATGACATAGTAGTCTCATTTGTCAAATTTCATGTTTCCGAAGGCAGTTCACATTTCCCAATGCAAAATGGTCAAATTGTAAAGCATGACTAGAGGATTCCATGCCACATGGAATTTTTAAAATCAGAGCATATGGTGGCTAGTTAAAGTCCAATCAAACTTAGTCAACAATACATGAAATACTTCCAGGGAATGTTTACGCAGAATGTTGGGAAAAATCATGCATGCATTATATCAAAATTGATCAGTTTAGCGTGATGAAGAAAAACAAGTGTCAGAATTTATAGATAAGAAATAGTGTTATAAATCAGGAACATGCGTGATATGACATGGTAGGAAAAATGATTATGTGGCAATGTCCTAGCATATATGAGGAAACAAAGATAGACCCAATATAAATCAATACAGGTTGAGCAAAACCCATGTTCTAGCTTTTCTAGAAGGAATAAAGTGTTGCAAACTTACCATTGTGGGCCCAAGTCGAATTGTTAATGGAATATTCAAAGCCAAGTCAAAGTTAAAAAAAATAATCGTTGTTGGGTCAAATCTTGTCATTGGAGAAAATTAGTTACTGTAACTAAATTAGACCGAGAAGTAGGAAGATGAAGATGAACCTATCTACTAACTGTTACAATTGAATTTTTCTAAAGGGAAAAAGTTGTTTTCTTTTGGTCAATCACACTCTTTTATGTGGACAAATTGACTCACTCATGGACCAAAAACACTAGACGTTGGGGGGATATTTGTACTACTACACTTTTTCACCATTGAAGGCCATTTTCAAAGGAAAATCATAAATTATTTTTGGCTATGTGGAAAAATTCGATCCCATTGGGGAAATTCATGTTATTTTGTAATATTTTAAGAAAATAATATTTTCGAGTCCCAAATTATGGGAGACTAACAATATTTTAATGAGGAGAAGTCAACTAGCCATTTATTTATTTTCTATAAAAGGCTAGACTCTCCTCCATTGTAACGGTTGTTGATCATTTGAGACAAGTGTTATAAAAAATAAAGAGTTCATTTTTGCAAACTCTTGTAATTCTTTACAATTGTGGGATGGTTTTCATTTTTGTTATTTTTCTTGTTATGGTTATGGTTATTGGGTATAATTAAAAAAAAATCAAATTTATTTTGCATATAATTAGATCTATCCAAAGACCAATAATCTCTATCAGTGAGGATCTAAAATGCTACATGGAGATAAGTGACTAGGGTTTCTTCTACAACTTTGATTTTGCTTATAGGTGAATCGATCCAAGGGTTTTGGACTTGCTTCGAAGGAAGGCTTCATTATTCCAAGGATTTTGTATTTCATTGGACATAGAGAATAAAGGTTGGAGATACCATAGATAGGTCGCTCCTAAGGAGGGTAAAAATTGTGTAGGGTAAATTAAGTAACAATTGGATCAATTTCCTCTGAGACAAAATCCACTTCCTAGATAGAAGGTGGGCCTAACGACTTCGAAGGGCTTTGAATTCACACCCTAGAAAAAATTAAGCTCTCATGGAACAGGTATTTCAAAAACCCAAAATATCTCCAAAAAGATTCAAATTATCTTTTTTTTTCGGCATTAGGGTAGGATTTTTCTTGTTGGTTATTATTGTTAGATCATTTTCAGCAAGCTATTTAATGGGAAGAAGTGTCAAATTTGTAGGATCTAAGATCTTATTTAGATGCAAGTTTCATTTCCCATATATTTACCCTCATATCTAGTCAATTGGTTGTAGATCTACAGGTGGAGAGGGTTTTTCCATGTCAGAATTACATTTTACAATCATCTAAAGTAAGTCTACAAGGCCTATCAGTAAGCATCTTAATCTATGACTTACTATTTTCATCTCTATAATAATTTTAGGTCATTAACTTTGTGAAAGAGTTGAATTTCCTTTATTTTCCAGCTATAAAAAATTAACTATTTAAATTCTAGAAAATTTATGAGTAAATAAATATAACCAAAAATATGAAAGGGAAATTTTCAACTAGCTAGAAATTGCATTTTCAATGAAAGATTTGATAAATGGGAGGCTTAAAGCCTCTAAAGAACCCTCTAGCCTTCCCTCACTTCAGGGTGACTCCTTAGAGGTGTTTGGCATGTTGTGCGTTGGATGTAATAACAAATCAACTTGCTTCTCGACATTTTTACACATGTTTCACAGTCTGTCGCACATGAAAAAAAATTGTTTTCACTCATAATCATTAAATCGTGTATCTCAATAGATAAAAAAACTTCATAATCAATTAGGATTGGGGATTAAGGGGGTAGGCAATTTAGTAGTTATGGGATAAGGACTTATGGGTTGTGATAATGGGGTCCCTAATCCCCTTATCACAACAATTGGGGATTCCCTATCAATTGTTCTTTTTTCCTTCCCTCTAGGCCCCCGATCCACTATGTCATGAGGTCCTAAGGCCCCTTCTCAATCTCTAATGCTAGGATTATAGATCTTATTAAACCATGGTAAAACCTCTCACTTCTACCCATCCATGCTACCCTTATGTCCCCTTGCCTTGTTCAATACACCAAAATATCTCCCTCCCCCAAAATTCATGAGAATTGAACATTTGGAGATCATAATTTAGCAACCAACTCTAAAAGTTAATTCTAATGGCTTTTTTTTTTTGAGGGGGGGAGACAAGTTTCATTCTTCTTCTTCGATTGGGTCATGACAAATGAATAAATCAAATAATATCAACCCCTTAGAAAGGAAAGTTGAGAACAAAAAATACCATGAATAGACAAAGAATCCAATGAGTTGAAGGGCTAAAAAACATACCACCCATAATGAACCTTTTCATCCAAATATTATTCCATGTTGGGCCACAACAAAACCTTTCGATAGAAATTTCATGTAGCCTACTACTACAAAGGAAATTCAAACCCAAACATGTTGTTCCACTTCTAATTTTACCCAAAATTACCTCATATTTAATGGTATCGCCATATCTTATACCAAACAAAATTCAAAAAATAGATATCCTTTGGAGAAATAGGATAAAAAAAAAATTGAACCATACATATTAATGAACCTTATTTTATATATTAATATTAGGATGGACCTATTTTTTTATAATAAAGAGAGAAAAAATCATAGATACTACTGAATCCTTATGCATTACCTGCATTCTAATGAGTTAACAAAAATTAATACCACTAGGAGAGTGATGATATTGTGTTTTTGGCAGATATCTTTTATCTCTTCCTCCAACACCAAGATTCTTCTTGTATGTTGTAGCAAAAATGGAAATCCCCAATGGATATCGTTGCCTTCACAACTACTCCATTTATACTAGTGTCTTGGACATAAAATTGGACTCTTTTCCGCTAGAGCTATTATATATCCTTTCATTGAGCTATAGTGATAGGTGAGAGATATCCATAGCTCACTAAAGGTGTATCAAAAGGCTATTAGTCTATTGGCTATAGAATTGGACTCTTTTTATTTGTAACTTATCGAAATGGAAAATTTGTGGAGATAATATCTTCTTCTTTCACCAGGCCATGTAACATAAAAGAAGTAAATAGTCCCAATCCCTTGGAGAAGGAAAGTTGAGAAAAAAAATTAGCAAGAACAAACAAAGAATCAATGATTTGAGCTAAGAGGGGTCTCCCTTTGTAAACAAGCATCCATAGGCTTGATAGAGTTAGTATGAATCTTTACTAGAAGTTTAGTAGTCTTCACATCACCAACCACATCCAATAGAAAGGTACCAACCCCTACAATAAAAATGATGTCTCCAAATAAGGTGCAACCAATGCCAATAATATCATCATATGAATCTATTACAATATTATTTTCAAAGTACGTTTCCATACATGTGTGAAAGAAACAATCCATCTGTTTAGAAAAAGGAAGTCTTTTTGAAGACCCCGAGAAACCTCATTGAAGGAGACAAGAAGGGTTTGAAACCATAGAATACAAGTTGATCTATGAACACTAGTTCTACAACCCTTATGAGAAATGTTACTGGTCAATAGTTTAATCTCAGATGATATCTTGATCTCAGATCAATCTTCGAGAACATTGTTCCTCCCTTCAACTAATCGAACAAATAATCAATTCTCAACAACAGATACATGTTTTTAATGGTCACCTTTTTCAATTGCATGCAATCAATTCATAACCTGAGAGTACCATCTGTAGGTTTTAACCCTGTACAGAAATTATCTGCAATCGAATTCTTAAAAACAGAAAATAAACAATAGCGAGAGCATAAAACATATACACGGAGATTTTTCCCCTGGATCCCAAATTGGGACTACAAGCTTGATTTTTCGTTATATTCCTTTTAGTGTTACAACACATATATATACATGTCGAAGCATTCATAAACCCCAACCCATTAACCCTGGATTAGAACATAACCGTAGTTCCCTTGACCAGATCTACAAAACACCAGGGGTCGAAAACCATCATGCCCTAAAACCATGTGCAAAAACATGCTCAAAACCATAGGTGGGTTTTCCCACCTAAAATAGGGTCCAATTTTTTTTTTTTTCCCGGGATGATGCCTCGCCCCTGGAAACCCCTTTGACCCCCCTACGTGTGCGAATATTCATGAAAATAATATAACACATACCCAACACCATCCTTCTTCTTCACAAACAATATTGGTATGCCCCATGGTGATACACTTGGCCTAATCTATCCCTTGTCCAACATTTCCTTCAACTTCAACTTTAACTCTACCAACTTTGGAGTGATCATCCTATATGGTGATTTTTATGCTGGTGCTACCCCTGGTACCAACTCAATAGAAAAATCCACTTCCCTGTGAGGTGGAAATTCTGAAATATATACATTAAATACATCTTTAAACTGTTTTAAAACCGGGTACTTGCTCATGAAAACCACATCCTTAACTTCCTTACCATTGTCACTAGAAATGTAAACTGCAAATAACAAACACTCGTTCCTGTGACTACACTTTTCCTACATAATTGTCACCATTCTAACTGATGTTTCCTTCTTCTTACCCTGCAAGACTCTATGTTATCCATTGCCATCCAAGCACTCAATAGCTTTGTCATAGAAGTCCACTTTGGTCCTATGGAGATACATCCATCCCATGCCCAAAATCATGTTATACAAACCCAATGACAATACATTCAAATGTGCTGATGTAGACATACCATTCAACTCAAAGGCACAAGCTCTTACCCAATGATGAAATTACTTCTTTGTATCTATATCTAACTACACTAACCAAGACTCTACATGCATTTATTTATTAAAACCACAATTATCCACCAAGTCAGGATTAACATAACTATAATTAGACTCAGGGCCAATCAAAATAGAAACAAATTGATCACAAAGCTTACCATCCATCTCGATAATAGATGCCTGGCGATCTTCCTTCGTGTTATCTAGCGCTGCATAGATCCGAGGAACAATTTTTCCAACATCCCCCACTGTCTACGCTTCCTAAGCAATGTAGATTTGTGGTCTACCACCCTGATCTTGTGGATAATCTCTCATGCGATGATCTTTGACACAAGTCCAACATTGTATAGGCTTCCAACCTGCACCCTTGTTATGCTCCTCAAACTAAAATCCCTACCCTTTTCACATGCATTGAACTTCTTATGAAGTTTTGAATTCTCTTAGTTACCTGTGTCCTAAGGCCTTGCTCGCTTCTTATCCCATTTCCCTTTATTCCTTGAATTACCTTTCCAGTCCAGTTTAGTTTCAGATCTATGATTTGATTTCTCATAACAATGCTTTAGCTTCTGGATGGTCTCTTCCAATGATCTAGGCTCATTAAACTCAATATTTTCTTTGAATGCTATAAGCAACCCACTGATGAGACTCTGAATCTTGGCCTTCTCCTCCTTGAGGTAAGGCGCATATCTTGACAACTTCAGAAATCTACTAGTGTACTGCTCATCGGTCATAGAGTCCATCTTTAGCTAATACAAATATTTTTCCTTCTCGTTATAGTACCTATCTGATAGATACTTCTTCCTAAATAACCTCTCGAATTCACTCTAATTCAACTCCTCCTCATAAATAGATCTAGCGTTCTTTACATCTTCCCACGAAATATCTGCTTTACCTTTAATACTGAATGTAGATATCTTGGCCTTCATGTTCTTTGATTAATCATGCAATATGGATAATTTATTCATTCCAAGAAACCATGCTTTTGCATCATGTGTTTTCTTCATTTCCCCATCGAATGTAGGTGGTTTTTCTTTCCTGAAATCATCTAACAAATATCCCCCATCACTCCTCCTATAAGGATGATAATGATGATGACCGTGATACCTATCAGAACTAGAACAAGAATAGTACATGTGTCCATCACCCCTCCTTTCCAGATTATCCATGAACATGTCATCCTTGATCATGTCATCTCTATCTGACCTGTGCCCATTATGGGGTATACTTCCATAGGCCCCATTAGTCATATTCTCCTATTCATAGTTGATCTGAAGTGGTCCTTGTCTCTGTAATTTTGACAAACTCTGAAGAATTACTACATTGAATTATGTTTGTTTCTCCCGTGCCTACATGATTTTTTCATTATCTGCTTTGCAACTCCTTATTTCCTCCTTCAAACTCCTCAATTTGTTTGCTAAGTCAGAAGAGTGCCCAACACCATGCTAATCATTTGATTCATATGGAGAATCTTTGTAGTCTACCATCTTGCTAGTCATCTTTGATCTCTTATTCCTGCAAGGTATATTATGTCAGCTAAACCAAAGAATAAACAAACTAGTGTACCTTAGTATAGTTCGAAGAGGATGTCTTGTCTGCAAGACCAGCCAGATTAGCGCAATACGCACACACACACACACACATAATCAGATCAACATATAAAAATATTTTCAGCCATTATAGATTTATCAATGCATAAATATGTTGACCACATACCATGACTTCATGCAAAATGACCATCATCCCATAAAAGTATGCATAACAACATATAAACACTAACATACATAATCGATGCACAACTGACATACACTTACAACAAATAAATTCAGCAACGACACCATCAAATTTCACATGGAAACGCCACTACAATCATGACCAATTCCATGCATACACAACAAGCACATAGATCACAAGCACAAGGTCTTATATGCAACTGACATGTACATATGACAACACATTCATCTAAGGGGAACAAAAACCAGACATCACCCAAGGAGAACGGAACCATGCTCGAATACCACTCTGTAACACCTTCCTCCCACATCTACCCAAGTACCTGGTCAACTGGGGTATACATGTGACAAAGAGTTACTGTGATATGATTCAACCCTTTGTACAACATTTAAGGAAGTGGAGCAGAGGGAACACAACCAACCTGGCCTTCTACACATTCCACAGAACCCCTAGGAACCATCCAACCCATTCAGGTGATCGAAGCCATCCAACCCATCCAGGTGACCAACCCCTGAGACAAAGTAAAATTTTGTTGCATAAAAGCCTCAATGGCTCCCTTGAAATGGGCATGCATGTGACTTAGAACCTTTAGTCACTCCCACAACAAGGCATTCTTGCGACTAGGGAATTTTCCAAGTAGTTCTATTCCAGTGACTCTAGATTTTGAGCCACTTTTTTAGGGCCGGGACTCAGGCCACTGCCCAAAACTCCATGAAACTTCTAGAAATGAAAATTAACATCAAAAAAATGATACAAATGCAAATACTGGAACAAGGAATTGACTAGACTCCTACTAGCCATTACAAACATTTCGTCAAACATATCACAAATATGCATTCTACAAGTTAAAATAATAGACCTGAGCATAGGGGTTTCACAATTATTTAAGAATCACTAAGAAGCATTAATGCCTCATCACAATAACTGCATTACCATCTATTAAGCCATATAGTCATTGTACATTTAGTGATTAACCAAAACATGATGAGAGGCATACATTATCATTGTCATAAAACTCACTCATAACCAACAGAAATATCAAGGATATAAAAACCATATAAGCCACATATAAACAAGTATATTTACCCATAAAATACCAAGGAGAAATATCTCTTATTGATGATTGCATAGGCCAACCAGATATGGGACTTCCATGAACCACCCGACCATAAACTAGGCTGAACCAAATCTTTCTTTTAGCTAGTCATCCTCGTGCCATATTCCAAGCATGAATGTGGGATATAATATAATAAATCAATCAAAACCAAACCAGAGCTTCCAGAGGCCAAACCACCTCAACCTTCAACCGGTGATTCCACCTCACGGTTGAAAATCACTAACCATCACCATATTGGTCTCTACCCAAGTTTTCCAAGGCTCCAGAGCGTTTTTTCCAACTAGGGCTTCCGGGACTAGTAACTTAACCCAAAAATGATGTCGAGCTTCCAGAGAGTTTGTCCAACCAGGGCTACTAGGCATAGTAACTCAACCCACCAAGGGATTCCAAAGAATTTATCCAACCAAGGCTTCCAGGACTAGTAACTTAACCCAATATGTTATAGGGCTTCCAGAGTGTTTGTCCAACCAAGGCTTATAGGAACTAATAACTCAACCCACAACCAAAAGCACAAGAAAACCAACCATAAAACAAAAGTAAAACCCACAACGCCATGACTATCCAAGAAATGGCAAGGATAGGAAAAACCATTGTCAATCCAGTCAATCCTCCATGCCAATGAAAAATCATAACCAAATAACCACATGCATATGACATACATGCTAAAACTAGTAAGAGAAACATACATGGAACTCGGTACTTGCAAGAAAAATACATTGTAGCTATTGATCTCGATGTCCTCCTGCGCTTTCCTTCTTTTCCTTTTCCTTCTTGCTCCAAATCCCAAGTATGCCACACTCCTCTAAGATTGCTCCAAGAAAAATCTAAGTGTCCAAGAGCATGAGAGAGAGAATAGAATGAGAGCTCCAAAACTGAACTGACAAAATTATGTGCAAAATATACCAATTGATCCTCATAAGCCTTTTTATCAATGAGGCCTTTAATTTCTTCATTTTTCCATTATTTTCCTTCATTTTCCTCCTTACATGCAACCTGTGACCCATTTAATACGAACCCATTTAAGACGTTAGCAATTAAGACAAAAAAATTAGCATTCCAGAAGTTTGCACTAAAATTCCATGAGTGGTAGTGGATAATTATATTTTTAATTTTTTATCATGTTAGTTGTTTTGTAGGAGAAACAATTATATGCAAAAACCTCCAAATGTTTCTTTGGAGTACGAGAGGTGGAATATTTGGGTCATATTGTATCTCATGAGGGTGTTAAGGTAGACCCTAAAAAAATTAAACGAATTAAGGAATGGAAAATCCCCACAACCATAAAGCATCTATGAGGATTTCTCAGGTTGACAGGGTATTATCGCAAGTCTATTAGGAATTATGGGAGAATAGCATCACCTCTAACATCATTGTTGATGAAAGATGAATTTTCTTGGAATCCATAAGAAACTAAGTAATTTGAACATATTAAAGAGGCAATGTGCCAAGCACCAGTCTTATCTACGCCATACTTCACAAAAACCTTTATCGTGGAATGTGATGCCTCGGGAAATGGAATTGGTGCGAATTTAATGCAAGAAGGAAGACCCATTTATTTTGAAAGTCGTCCAATCAAACGAAATTCTTTACAAAAATCTATTTATGAGAAGGAAATGTTAGAAATACTACATGCAGATGTTCTCTTATTTCTTGCATTTTTATTGAGAGAGCACAATCCTTGTCCTATTTTCCAACTCCTCTTAATGGTATAATTCTAGCCCATTGAAAATGCACACCTAATTCCATCTTGGATGTCATAACAAATTAAAATAAATCCAAAGAAATTTTCCATCCTCAACTCTCGAATCTGTTTCCCTGGACTCATCCCATATATATATATATATATATATATATATAATCAAAATATTTACCATATTTACAATGGTGAGGAAATTACTAGGGCTATCACATCCCTTTTTATCAGAGAGGAATTTTATTATATTAAAGTATCCCCCAATTATCCATGGGAGATATCTCAGCATCCAACCTAGTCTCTATAGAGCATAAAGGAAGTCCAATATTTCACCAGTAATGTGTGGCCCATAGCTGCTCAATATATATATCCTCTTGATCTAAGCCGGAAATTTTGAATTTGGTTGTTAAAACTTTGTTGTTTTCCCAACAATCCATGAGAAAACCTCTTCAGGATTCCAACATATAGCTAGGCCTCCTACATTCCCATTTGCATCAATTACTAAGATTTGGGACCCCTTCTAACATTTAGAGATAATAGAGGAGACTCATTCCTGAGAGAATTTTGTTTCCTAAATCATCATTACATTAGTTTATATTGGCAAAGACATGTGTTGAGAATCCTTTGCTTTCCTAAGCAATTTAAACTTCTTATGTTCCTTGAGATGACTTTCATTGAGTAGAAGGGGGAGTTAAGGAAAAGGCCTCAATCATCACAGTAATTCTTCTTGAATTGATCAAGAGTTAACCTAATTCTTTTAATGGTTGACCCTGAAATTGTTGGGATAATGGATGGTCGAGTGTGCCTGTTCTAAGTGCAAATTGGTATTATAGTTGAGGGGTGCTCCCTTCGAGATATAGACTTGATGTTCATGAATGGCTCGGGGATCCGTGTTCTTCTATTCAACCACCATTACTTGTAGATATAATTAATCTAGTTCCATATACTCACATCAATTTGGAATATCTTGAAATATCACCTCTTTCATTGAGATCTCAGGGTTTGTAGATGACACTTATTGGTGGGGACCAAAGGAGATGGAGGAGCTTGTAGGAATTGCATGTTGGAAATATTGAGGAGCAGGTTGGGGAGGGGGGGGTGGTGAATCAATATTTATTTTACAATTGTTCTTTTTACTAGTTAAGACCACTTAAAATAGAATGGATAATTTTATTGATAAGAAGTTATGAGGACTCCAATCCTCTTTTTACAATGAATCAAGTACAATTATAGTTAAGGGCTCCAACCCTTCATGAATTATACGCTAATATTCAAACACACCAGGCTTCAACATGTACTTCTCCAAGCACCAACTTGGTCTACTTCAGGACTCCAATCCTCTAGGTCTCCAACCCTCTACTCTATCTTAGGCTCCAACCTGGTCTTCTTGAGGAGTCAAATCCTCTAGGGCTCCAACCATTTTCTTTAATTATTCAAGATAGGTGCAAGTACTATTTCAAGTCTTCCAATGTATTCTACAACAAGTCTTGATAAAATCTTCAAGAATACCTTCAATAATTCCCTGAATTAATCTTCACTTCATTCATCAATGACAACTTTAGAGACCATAGTAGGTTTCGCCAAGGCTCTTCATGATCCCCAAACAATTTTATCCAAGGTTAATCCATGAGAGTTTCAATTAAGCATCAAGGTATCCAAGAATACCACCACAAGTTTGCAAAGAATTATCACTGTAGGTATGTGTTCACAAGTCTGTAAGAATGTCATTGTAGGTCTGCAATGTCTTGCAAAAATGTTAGTGTAGGTATGAAACAATGTCTCCCTAAAATACTCCATTGATCTGCAAGGAGTAGCAACAATATGTATTCACATATCCTCAAGAAGGATTTATTACAGGTCCAAAAAAAAATCTCCACATAACCGTAAGAAAGAAGCTATTGTAGGTGCAAGTTTCTTCCACATATTTCTTAGGCGCGAGTATAGAGAATCTGATGAGTCTACGAAAGATATCCACTACAGGTCCGTGATACATATGGTATTCATAGTGGGTCGAAAACTATTATGGCCTTAGGGTCGAGCTGTTACAAGGTCACTGTAGTAGATTCGAGCTAATATTCTTCCACAAATTTTAGGTATATATAGGTATGAACTCAGGTCACTACATGTATGGTTTTATCACAGATACAAACAAAAGATAATCACAAGTGTTGTTCCACAAATAACTTGCACCAATAGTTCCCATAACATTTCTCCAACGTTTGGTTATCCAATTAACAAACTTGGCTTCAAAACTAAACACAGAAAGACACCAAATCAAACTTTTCTCCTTCACTGGGATGCTTTTGGATCTATGGCTATCTCAGATGAATTGTTTCCTTGACCAAATTTCTTGGTTAAAATTGAGCAAATTCATTTTATATTTTAGTGGTTTGTCACATTTGAAGGGAAATGTTGGTTGGTAATGGAGTCGACCTGTGGTTCAGTTGATCTGTGCATATATTATCTATTTTCATTCTTTGACTAGTTTCTTGTGCTCCATGTCATCATGAGCAGAGTTCAAACCACTTTTATTTTTAGTTAATATTATCATCTTTGATGCCAAACAAACTGCTGCATATTTCCCCGTAAATTTAAGTAATGAACCTGTAAGCATCACCTCTTCATTATTACATGGAATAACATCACTTTCTTCCATTGTATTGGGTATGACAAGAAGGTCTTCCTCAAAGGTAGGGATGTTCTATACATATGATTTTTCTATAGTATATAGCTCTTGCAAAGTTTAGGCTAGACTCACATATTCAACATGTGGTACCTCAAATGTCAATTCAACACTATTAATCAAATTTCTCTCCATGCATCTTCTTTAACATTTTTTCATGAATATCATTCGTCCTCCTCAGTTACTAGATTTGAATTTTCCTTTATTTGTCTTCATTCTAGTTGTTTCTTTGTCTTAGGCTTCCCCTTATGTCTCCTTTCAATATACAATGTGTTGTGATCCATTGATCAAATAATTTTTTTCTCTCTATAAGTATCCTAGAAGATGACTAATCTGCCAAAACAATTTATAGCTTCCTTAATCACCCATTCTACATGCCCTTCAAATACACTAGTTCTAGAGACTAAGGAGATAAGATGGCTCTTTGAGTCTATATTTCTAGGCAAGAAGGATTTACTAAGAGCCATTCTAAGCAAGTAGAGGATCCTCGTCGATCCATCCATAGGTGACTCAAATATCTAGGGCTTGTCACAAACAATTTAGGGCTTAGATATTTTCCAAACATCTAGAGTACCATATTTCATCTAGGATTCTTCAACACAACTAGGGTTTCATATACGTATATATATTAGGGTTTCACACCTTAAGGTTAAGGTTTTTAACTTAGGGTTTTCACCTATGGTTTTCTGCAACAATGCAACTAGGGTTCATCATCATATTGACATCAATGACAACTTTGAAAAAAATCTTCCCATTTGTTATTGATGGAAATATCTCCCCATTCCAATATTCTCCCCCACTTTGACATCAATGGAAATTGAGGTGATATTATGAGAATGTTTTCTCATCAAGTGCTCCCCCTATCACACTGATTCTTGTGTGTAGCATCATGTTTCTTCATCATACTCTTTCCCTTTCTTCATCAAGGATAGTTCTTCATAATAAGTATGTTTCTCCCCCTGTATTCATCACGGATCACTCCCCCTAACAATCTGTTGGTTTAATTTCATAGAGTTGCTTCTGATATCATAGTGTTTGACATGTGTTCCTCCTAAAAGTATGCATAATATTCTTAATAGGAAGATCCTTGGTGGAACTTAGTTTCTACCTATGATTCCCTTAAATTGATCAGCAACAAGGATTGATTCCTTGAGCATTCAAAGAACATTGAATATGTACTTCTTCTAGTGTACTGTGCTTTCTTCTCCAAACCATTGTGACTCGTTTTCCCTTCTCGGTTGGAAAATCTTGAAATTGTTTAGGAACCCACTTAAATTTGCAATCTCAAGTTAAATGTCCAACATTATGACATTTGAATCATTATTTTTTTTACATGAAAGAAGGGGCATAATTTCATCCTGCAATTTTAATTATGGAAGGTTGATAGGGATCCTTATAGATTTGTTATATTCCCTACAATCCTTTGCCATGTGCCCAAAATTTGTACACGAGTAAAAAAAGCCAAAAATATATATAATGATACCTGGAGGGTGAGGATTGTCTTGGTCCATTTTTGAAGTTGTTCTGCTTGGAAGTTATTTGATTATCCTCATTGATTCTTTCATTTCTAACACAATCTGCATATCTTCTTGGAGTAAGGGTTCTTCCAATGTCATATTGACTCCTTTCATTGCTTTTGTTGGAGCTGGGGGCATTAACACAACTTTGAAGCTTCTTTACATCCTTTTTCTTTGATGCTTTAGGGTTAGAATCACCTTTGATAGAATAATCACATGCACATCCAAGACCTAATTTGTTAAATGGAGATCTTTGATGGTTGAGCATGTCATCCAAGGTTTGAGAACTCTTCAATTTATTGTTCCGCAAATCAACTTATTTTCTTAGAGATACAATATCTTCTTGCATCTTCTCATAGTATTCATATTTATTTTCCTATTGACTCTCTATTTCTTCCTTCATCCTTGTTGCTTCATTTGATTTGACTTTAAGAGTGACGACATCTGATTTAAACAAGAAAATATCTTCATCCTTTTCTTTTTGTTGACATTAAATGATTTCTATTTCCTTTTCTGCTTCATCAACTGGTCCTTTTAGGAGGAAAATTTCTTCCATTAAATTCTCAACTTCACTCCTTCCATCTGTTTCTTTGCTTCTTCTAGTTGAGATTTTAGGGAGGAGACTTCTTCTTTATATTGACAAATTTTAACTTCAAATTTTTTCAAGTCCTCAGATCTTTGGTTGAGTTTTCTTAAAAAATTATCTTCCCTTATTTTTTCATCTTTCAATTGATTAGTCATCAATTCAACTTCTTCATTGTGTCTCTTTTCATTTTGATGCAATTCTACCTTAATTTGGTGAGATCCTCATCCTTTTCTTTTACTTGATGCTTTAAAAGGAAAACTTCCTCCTTTGTATTTTCAAGGTCATGATCAACATTTTCAATGTACTTATTTAGTTCATCATTTTCATTTTTCATAGTGGTTCTCTCTTCTAGAGAAACTAGAAGTTTTATCTTGAGATATTCTATTATGTCTTCTTCATTACCTTCATCTTCTAGGTATTTCTTGCTTTTGGTGTCTTCAACTTTGCTTTCAATTATCTCCTCTGGTTCTATATTATCCTTGCGCTCTTAAATGTAATCCTTTGAGGATATTAGAAAAAATCCTTTTGAATGAAGATCTTGAATATTCTCCCAAACCTCTTTTATTGATGGACATTTCTCCATTTTGACTTTTATATGATTTGGTAGGCCACTCAAGGTTTCCTTTTTTGTTATTGAATTATGTTTCTTGGAATCTTATTTTAGTGTGCTTCTGGTAACCTCTGAATCCTAGACTTCAAAAGCTTGAGCCATTAAGAAATTCTTCATTCTTTATTTCCATATTTCAAAGTTTCCATTGAATATGAGGGCTTTGCACATTTGATTTTCTTCTCATTTCTTGACTGAGGATGAGACATCTTCATAGATTTTGGAGGCATTTTTTCTTGATTTTTCGTTTTTGTGCTAAGGATGTACCTTCCAGTTGTTAGGTCATAACTCAAGGTAATGACTCTAAGACCAATTGTTGGAAATAATGAGAGGGAGGGTGAATCAATATTTATTTTACAATTGTTATTTTTACCAGTTAAGATCACTTAAAATAGAACACAAACCGAAAAATAAAATAGATAATTTTATTGATCATAAATGATGAGGACTCCAATCCTATTTTTTACAATGAATCAAGATACAATTTTATAGTCCACGGCTCCAACCCCATATGAAGACTCTAATCTTAAAACAAACCAAGATCTAACATGTACTTATCCAAGCACCAACTTGGTCTACCTGAGGACTCCAATCCTCTAGGGCTCCAACCCTCTACTCTAGCTTAGGATCCAACCTAGTCTTCTTAAGGACTCTAATGCTCTAGGGCTCACCCCTCTACTTTGGCTTAGGCTCCAACCTAGTCTTCTTGAGGACTCCAATCCTCTAGGGATCCAACCCTTTGCTTTAGTTCTTCAAGATAGGTACAAGTACTATTTCGGGACTTCTAATGTATTATGCAACAAGTCATGATAAAATATTCAAGCATACCTTCAATAATGTCCTCAATTAATCTTCACTTTGTTCTTAAATGACAACTTTAGCAACCATAGTAGGTGTCTCTAAGACTCTTGATGACCCCCAAACAATTTTCTCCAAGGTTACTCCTTGAGGGTTTCAATTATGCATCAAGGTATCCAAGAATGACTTGAAGATAAACTTCTACAAGTCTTCAAGAAGTACTCAAGATGTATTCAACAAGCTTCTCCAAGAGGGTCCACTCAATATTCCTCAAAGTATGCTCCAAATTTGATCTTCAAAATGGTCTTTAAACCTTCACAATTCTTCAAAAGTCAACAAGTCTTCAAGTCTTCATAGGTATTCAAGGGTTCTTCTTTAGGATATGTAATTGGTTGCTCAATAATTTTTTCTCCAAATAAGTCTTCAATTTATTTAAAAAGCTTTCCAATTTAGGTATGTACTAATTCCTAAAAAGCAGCTTTAAGCCTACTCTAATTAAGCCCTTATCAATCCCAAACCTAATCTAAAAAAATGTAATAAAGTCCACAGACCTGAACACTTAGGGTTTGCCCATAAGTCTAAAGCACAATCGGTCACAAATCCCTTCAAAGGAGTTTGAACCACAAAGATATGCTATAGTAGGTCTAGATGCCACCACAAGTCTGCAAAGAAATATCACAGTAGGTCTGTCTTCAAAAGTCTGTAAGAATGTCACTGTAGGTATGTCTTCACAAGTCTACAAGAATGTCATTGTATGTTTGTAATGTCTTGCAAAAAATTTATTGTAAGTTTCCAACAAGGTCTCCCTAGAAGACTCCACTGATCCATAAGGAGTAGCCACAAAATGTCTTCATGTATCCGTAAGAAGGAGCTATTATAGGTCTGCAACAAAATCTTCACATAACTGCAAGGAAGAAGCTTAGATTGTAGGTGTGAGTTTCTTCTACAAATTTCTTAGGTACGAGTATAGAAAATCTAATAGGCCCATGGAAGATATCTCGCACAGGTCCTCAATACAGATGGTCTCTATAGAGGGTCGAAAATTGTTCTGGCCTCAAGGATGAGTTGTTATAGGTTCATTGTAGTATATTCCAACTGAGATTATTCCACAAATTTGAGGTATATATAGGTTTGAACTCAGGTCACTACAAGTATGGTTTTATGAAAAATCCATGTTAGAAAATTAGATATTACAGAGCAATGGAACACATAAAATATTGCATAAACAAAAACACTTAAAACACTTAAAACAAGAGAGGAACATATATATGTGGTTCACCCAATTTGGGCTACATCCATGGAGAAACAACTAGTCCTTCCTTTTATATTATCCAACAAAATGAAGAGATGCAACCTACAACCAATTCATTGTAATTTCCTCTTTGCTCTCACACAATTTCCTCTCTCTTTCTTGCTCAGAATACACATACAAAACTACAATATAATTCCCTCATATAACCTCAGGGTTTCCTTCTAGGGAAAAAAAACCCTAAATTAACATAAATTCTACCGTTAGATCATCCGCCTAATTACTTGCCCAAATTGACTATGAAATTAAAATATTTTACAAGGAAAATTTTCATCTATTTTTTAGCTTCAGGGGTGTTGCACCCAAACCCTTGCCGGGGGGATCCAAACATGCAATCGTACCCCCTAGAACCCCTAGGAATTCAACAATAGTGAGGGGGGAAGCCCCCCCACACCCCCCCATCGGGGATTGGGATCCAAACGCGGCTGAAGCAAGACCTTTGAATCAGGAAGATAATTAGGCTCCACATCCAACAATCCGAACAGAAGATAATCACAAGTTTTGTTCCACCAATAACTTGCACCAAGACTGCCAAGAACTTTTCTCCAAGGTTTGGTTGGCCAACTACCAAACTTGGCTTCAAAATTAAACACAAAAATGCACCAAATCAAACTTCTCTCCTTCATTGGGCTACTTTTGGATCTGTAGCTATCTCAGATGGATTATTTTCTTAACTGAATTTCTTAATTAAAATTGAGTGAGTTCAATTTATATTTATAGTGATTTTCCACATTTGAAGGGACATGTTAGTTGGTAATGGAGCTGACATGTGGTTCAACCAACGTGTGCATTTATTATTTATTTTTGATTTTTTTCTTCTCTACAAATGGATGCACACATTGATCCATATTGTTTGAGTGATTTCCTTCTTTGACTAGTTTGTTGCACTACATGTCATCATGTCCATAGTTCAACCCACTTTTATTTTTAGTTAACACTAGATTAACCACATTTATTTAAACAAATGTAGTTGAAATACATAGATAGGTGTATATCAATCACATGCACAACCACATTAGTAAATGTGGTTGAAATACATCGATGGTCGTTAATGGTATAGATTTAATATTTGTATTAATATTGATATTGATAAATAAATAATAATACAAAAATTATTATAAAATAATTATTATATTATAAAATATCAATTAATAATAATAATAATAATAATAATAGTAATAATAAACCTAAGGAATTACTAAAGTGAAGGGATGTGTATTATAAACCTTATGGATTAACAAACCCAATGGATTAATATTATAAACCCTGAAGATTTAAAACCCAAAGAATTAATAAACCATCAATTAATATTTAATTAATTTTAAATTAACTAATTAATTAATAACTATTAATTAAAATCAAGTAAATATAAATACTAAAATTAAAATTTCTATTAATATTGATATTAACATAAAAATTGAAATATTAATATTAATTGCTATAAAAAATAAAATATTAATATTTAAATTACTTACTATTAGTATTTAAATAGTAATATTAATAACTATTGATATGATAGCAAAAAATTAAAATTAAAATTAATATTACTTAATTACACTTTTTTTTCCTTAATATTAATTAATTTCTTTTTTTAGTAAACCTAACCGGAGTCATATAAATAAAAATTTCCGTGAACCATTGATCCAGGTGGATATTGGTGGTCACCCGCCTATTCCACTTGGGGCCCCACCATTGCCTCTTTCAGTTTTTCAGTTTCGGCACAACTTACTATTTTTAGCAGTTTTTCAGGTCCTGAACTTCCAGAGCCGTTTTGAGGCCCTAAACGACGTTTTTTGGGAAAACAGAGAGCAACATGGGTCCATGGACCGATGTTGCTTGTTCAAAATTTGTAGTCCTCGGATAGATCTTTCTAACAAGGTATGGTACGCGTCAAACGGAGATCGTAAGTTACGCCCCTGGGAAGTTGAAACACCAATTTACCCAAACGGGGCCCATAGTTTTGGCGCTTCATCTCCTAGGGTTAGGGTTTTGGCTGTTTAGGATTTCCCATTGTTTCTAAATAATAAATAGGCCCTCAAGCCTCATTGTAACTCAGTTCATAGGCCTGTAGCCGCCACATCTCTTCTCAGAGATAGCTACCAGTGCCCTAGCTAGTTTTATTTCCATTCTGTCTGTAAGCAAATTTCAGTTCTTTGATATTAATGAAATGAAGTGTTATTTCCGTTGCATCTCTGTATTTATGGTTATGTGTTTATTCTGTTGCGTTCCTGCATAAATCCGGATCAGTGGTATCAGAGCGGTCTGCTTTTTCTCGATCCTTCTTTGCATGTCCCCAACGAGGTCGGGGTATAAGGAGCTAGGGCTTGATCTGGTGGAACCTTTGCAAGATCAGCCTCGCAAACCTCGACGGACGCCCATGGGGGACGAAAAGAAAGATGAGGGAGCAGGAGATCCTATCAAAATATTGCTCGAGGAGTTCCTCGAAAAACAAAGGAACGCGATGATGGATAGCTTTGCTCAGATCCTTCAACGGCTGCCCACCGACGGCGCATCTGCATCCAGTAGCCACTCTGGAGTTGCGACTCCATTTAAGGTACAAGTAAATTTTGACATTCCCATATTTGAGGGTCAAATAGACGCAGATGCCGTAGATAGATGGTTGAATCTATTAGAAGGATATTTCTCTGTTCATGACTTTTCAGACCGGGAGAAGATTATTTTTGCACTCCTCAAAGCTACCCCTGTCAAGGACCCTGTGGGAAACCCATCAGAGAAAAAGGACGAGATAACCCTCTCTATTCTTGGCCGTACCCACTGGGAATCTTTCCGAGACGCCATCAAGGAACAATACTATCCTGGGGAGTTGGTGAGGAAAAGTACATACAAATGACCGCGCCGGTGGACAACAAAGGGATCAAGGATGGCATGAGCCGACGAACTGTCGGTACCTTGTGCACCAAGTTGGGTATCAAAAAAACATACTCAACATCTCGGTGCCAAAGTAATCCCTATTAACAAGATGTACACATTCAAGAGGAAATGGAGTTCCTCGACATCTCCTCGCTTGGTACAGCATACCGGTATGCTGCCAAGATTGAGCAGAAATTCAAACAGAAGAAGCGAGACTTTGGATCTACGAATCAAAAGCAAGGGAAAGGTGCTTCCAAACCGCAGAACAAAGGACAGAGCCAAGGCATGGTGGCTAAAGACAACCCGTCGAAGCCACAAGAAAATAACAATACCGCAAAGCCAAAGAAGGACACGAGAAAGTGCTGTGAGTTCCATAAGAGCTCCACTCACAACACAAGTGAGTGTCAGGCCAAGCAGTCGCTGGTGGCCGAGGAACCGGAAGATCCAGAGGAGGAGGAATGTCTCTTCCACTCCTAGATGTGGGTAAAGGGCTCCCCGGTACAGTTCATTGTCGAAAATGGGAGCCAAAAGAACCTCATTTCAGCAAACGCCGTGAAGCGGTTGGGCTTGCCGACCACAGCTCACCCACATCCATACACCATCGGGTGGCTTCATCAAGGACAAGATCTCCGCATCAGCCAGCAATGCCGCCTTCCCTATAGCATCAAGCCCTTCACGGATAAGGTTTTATGTGACATTGCTCCTATTGATGTTTCCAAAGTATTATTATGACAACCATACTTGTGGAAGCGTCATGCTGTGTATGAGTCTCGACCTCGTGCTGTTATTGTTACTTTGGGAAATAAGTTGTACAGGATACCAGAGGTATCACCTCTTGCCGCTATCTCTTTGGTTACTACAAAACAATGCAGTAAGCTCATTTCCCAAACCAGGAAATTCGTTTTCCTGATGATCCGCCCCCAAGGAAAGAAGAAAGGCTGACGAAGCCCGACCTCCGGACGGTTCTCCTCTTGCACGACAACAACAAATGGATAAGGTTGTGGAGGAGTACGGGGACATCTTCACCTCACCCACGGGGAGTTCCTCTGCAACATCGAGGTCAAGCAACCGATTGATCGACCCCAGTGCGCCGCTACCCAATGTTCCAGATCTATCGGCGCTGCGCCGCCTTCCCATCAAATCAGAGGGCGGTTGAGCTGCTGCCCGAAGGTCACATCAGGCCAAGTTCCATGTCGCCACATGGGAGCGATCGTCTTGGTACGAGGAAGAAGGATTGGATGTGGAGACTCGTATTGACCATCGGATGTGGAAACAGAGATCATTGTACGGAATAAGTACCCGTCACGAATTTATGACCTTAGGACCAACTCAAGGTGCAAATGTTTCGTCGAAGATTGTCTTGAAGTTGGGGTATGCGGTACCAATTGAACCGTCCGATGTGTGGAAGACTGCCTTCAAAGCCAAGGAAGGCCTTTTCGAATGGCTGGTCATGCCTTTCGGGTTGACGAATGCTCCCGCAACCTTCATGAGGATGATGGACGACATCTTGCAGTCATTCACCAACTCATTTGTATTGGTGTACTTGGATGACATTCTGATCTTCAGCCAGACTTGGGAAGAGCACCTTCACCACATCCAACAAGTCCTCCAAACACTGCGGCAACACAAGTTATGTGCCAATTTGGAGAAGTGCACTTTTGGCATGACCCAAGTTCAATATCTGGGATACATTATTGATGAAAGGGGGGTGCATGTGGATCCAGCCAAGATCCAAGTCATTCGGGATTGGTCAGCCCCAACCACTATAACAGAGCTTCTCAGCTTTCTAGGTCTTGCTAATTTCTACCGGAGGTTCGTGTTGGGGTTCTCTCATATCACTTGGCCCTTGAGTCAAGTCACCAAGGGAGGAGCGAAAGAAAAATTCTTTTGGTCGGAACCTCAATAGAAGGCATTCACAGAATTGAAAAATCGCCTTTGTTCTGCCCCAGTGCTCACTTTACCAGACTTGCAACAGCCATTTGAGATCGAGATAGATGCCTCTGACTATGCTATTGGGGCAGTTCTTACTCAACATGGACATCCAGTGGCATATCACAGTGAGACATTTTCTGACACAGTTCGCAAGTATCCCACTTATGACAAAGAAATGTATTCCATTGTGAAAGCTTGTCGACAATGGAAGCATTACATTTTTGGGAAGGAAACAATCATCCACACAGACCACCGGCCCCTACAGTTCATACAGACACAAGGGAAGTTGCAGAATGATTTCCATCAGAAGTGGTCCACATATCTGCAACAGTTTCATTTGAACATCAAGTACAAGAAGGGTAGCACCAATAATGTTGCAAAATTCCTCAGCCGACCACCAATCGTGGTGCTCACCACCGTGCTCAACTCTTGTGGGCACGAGACTTCTGATTGGCTGCTTCTCTATGAGAGTGACCCAGAATCCGGCCACACATACAAGGCACTCTTGGGGGGTATGCAAGTTCCAAATTTTCACCTCCAAGATGCACTTTTATGTCACCTAGGACACCTTTGTGTTCCTTCAAGCGAGCGTGCCAAGATGATATGGGATGCACACTACAGTCGAGTCGCCGGGCATTTCGGGGTCGAGAAAACAGTAGCAATCCTGCAGAAGTATTTCTATTGGCCGAACCTTCGAAAGGATGTCGAGAAGCACATCAGATCCTGCACTACTTGTGCCATTACCAAACCGACCATCAAGAAGCAAGGCCTATATACTCCGCTACCTATCCCTAGTCGACCTTGGGAATCCATCTCCATGGATTACATGTCGGGCCTGCCTTCTACTAAGCAGGGAAACACTAGTACATTTGGGGGAAATTCCGACACTTGGTTCCGACACTTTTGACCAAATGTCGGAAATTTCCCCAAATTTTTTCAATCCCGCCCGAAACCGTCTCTATATCGACGTTTAGAGAAAAGTGCTACAATACCGAAACTCAGACAAAGTGTCACAATTGCGACGTTTGGAGGAAGACATCACAATTGCGACACTATGCCCAAAAGCGTCGTTATTGCGACGGCTGCCTCCAAATGTCACAATTGCGACACAATGTCTAAGTGTCGCAATTGCGACGTTTGGAGGCAGTGGTCGCAATAGCGATGCTTTGGGGAATAGTGTCGCAATTGCGACGTCTTCCTCCAAACATGGTAAAAGACCGGAAAAATGGTCGGCTTACAGAGCAACGCGAGGAGTAGTTCATCGAGGCACCTTTGCGATTGCGCATAATTTGGAGAGAAAATAGTAATAATGAGAGAGGCCCCTTTAATTGCGTCTTTGATTTGTGAAGGTATGGATTGTCCAGCCTGCAATTCTATGATGTTGAGAAAGACTTGAAATCCTCTGGAAACAAGACTGTTGTGAAGATGCTTGGCGAAGAAACGGACATCGGGTTCACGAATGTTGATGAACACATCGTAGTCTGGCGAAGAAGGCACCAAGGAGGGTATTCTCAGTGAATGAGGGATTGTGTGTGCATTTTGCATAAGAAATTGAGAAATATTGAATAAGGCCTTGTTAAAAGAGCAAGTATAACCATGCTCTGTCTATTAAAGGATGGCAGAATTTGCCTAAATCTTACTCCCCGCCTATTTGAAGTAACAAATGTTGGTTTGTTAAGTGGATGATCGATGGCGTAGCTTGATCTCTATGGACAAGGAAGAAACCAGAGTTAATTGGTGTTGAAACTTTAAAGCGGAACCTCAAAGAGGAGATGAAATGGAACCGCGATGCATAAACAGTAAAGGTGGTATTCGGGAATGGGTTATGGTTTTCGCGTAGGTCCACTAGTGGTAAGTTGTATTGAAATAAAAAACGCGATACCATAAAGCAAATGCCATGTGTCCCTAAGCGGATTTGCAAAACCGCGAGTTTCGTGTTATTTCTGAGCATTAACGCTCGGTGAGAAAAAAAATGTGAAATTGCTCAGTGATCGTCCAATTAACGCTTGGGGAGCAACGCCATATGGATCGTTGGATCTGCTCGACGTTTAAGCAAGGTGCGTTTATATGAACGTGGGCCCGAGCATCTGTTTATATGCCGTGATTTTAATTCAAATCGAAAACATAAAGGTGGTAGGCCTATATCAATGTGTTTGCGAAGTTAGCGCCCATATGAAATATATGTGGGGCCGAGTAATATTATATAGGGTTCGGGGTTAATCACAATCGAGGCTTATGAAGTTGAATGGTATGATTAAATTTCAAGAAATGGTATATGCGTTAGGCCAATATATATATATATATATATATTTGCATAGTTGAAGGCGAAAGCTTGGTGGACCGTAAGTACAAGGTGAATGTCGGGTTAAATGATATATGTAGATTTACTATATATGTATGGGCTCATAACCATATAGTGAAGGTAAAGCACTCCCACACAAGCAGTATACCTTGGGTGCATGGTTTTATAACCATTTGTGTAAAAGGGAAATGAAATTGACTATGGTTGAGACCATAGGTTGAGCCTTTGACAAGAAGCTCCCAATAATACTCAGCACTATTTCGATAAAATAAATAAATAAAATAAATAAATAAATAGAAATAAAATAAAATAAAGATTAAAATAAATAAATAAAATTAAATAAAAATTAAATTAAATTAATAATTATTATTTTTATTAAAAATAAAATCCAATATTCCATATCGTCACAAACGAACAAAATATTTAGCTCCTTCAGTTATTACACATTTTACCCCTCATATAGCACAAAATGATTCACATCTCCTCCTTCCGGCGTTACCTTGCACCCCCGATGCAATTGTTTGTTTATAAGATTATATGATACATGTGAGATAAAGGTTTATTATTTATCATATATAAATAAATTTTATCAATATTGTACATTTACACTTTTATGAGGTGATGTTATAAGTAAATTCATAAATATATCTTTTTAATCCTCATTTTACTCCATGAATATATTTGGAAATGAAATTTCAATAGATTAATTTTCTCCTAACCTATGTATCATCAATATTGTACATTTACATTCTTAATTATGAGGTGATGTTATAGGTAAATCCATGAATATCTCCTTTTAATCTTTATTTTACTCCATGAATATGTTTGGAAATGAAATTTCAATAGATTAATTTTCTTTCTATTATATGTTTTACGAAGATATGGTAAGGAATTCTCTCTTGTTCTTCTTAGAAATAATTATATTTCAAAATAGATTAAAAAAATTATATGAGAAAAATTATTAATTCATCAATATGTGTGTGTGTGTGTGTTGTGAGGAATAATTTCATAGTTCAACTTAATGGTTCATTATATAATCATGTGATCATCACCAATGATATATCTTAAAAAGCAATTGAAAAGCTATGTGTACAAAATCGATGTATACTCTAGAGAGTGGTTCTCATATCACTATGTAAATTGTTGTATGCTACTTCAACAAAATTATAAGATAAACTATAATACACATCATATATGCACCATAACAATTGGTGCAGGGTAAAACCCACCTGCCACACCTTTGTACTCGATCCAATTTTATCTGTCAACTCTTCTAGCTGTGGGAGTTTCCTCCAAGGATCATAATACCCCCAAGGCCTATGCCATGCCTTCTCACATGCGGAACTTCTTCACTTGATGGTTCTAAACCATACTATAAGTCCCCACATTCTATGGTCTAATCCCCATCATACCTATCAACATTCAACCGCTCTTTACACGTCCCGAATATAATGACTAGCCTACTCTCATTAATATATACCCCAATAAATACAAGCCACTTAGGAATTAAACCCCAAAACCTTGGGCTCACTCATTTTACATATTCGTATTGATATTCGAATGTATCAACTGCTCGACCCTCTCGTATTTCAACCGTGATGTTTAATGTATGTCGACCTTTTCAATTCGAACTCCGTCACTTGGTTTCAACCAAACGCACGGCCATTCACATAATTATACAGTCCTCCTTATTATAATCTCCGCCAATCGTCAAAGATCGTAACAAATCTCGACTTTGGTCTATAACTCAACGATCATACATAAACCATTCTTGGCTCCACAGTAATTTAACTCTCAATCCGACATTCGATGGAGCATCGCGCCGGTTTGGAGGATCCAACGGACACAACGAAATCTCGCATAACGAACACGCCCAAGGGTTAATCTGCGATGAGAACGTTTTTATAATTTCGCTCTTGGCCACGTATCTCACGGAGACATATGTCGTGTCCTTTTTGCCAATTCTTCTTACCACCTCCAAACTTGCGCGATATCGCCGATTTTCCAAACGGTGGTTTTACTGTGCACTTCGGCCACGGTTCTGCCTCTTATCTTCCAAGTTCCGTCGAGCTTTCTTTTATTTTACTCTGCCTCCGCTCCTTTGACTCGCATCTTCCTGTACTAGTTTTTTTTTCTTCAATTAAGGACTCGCACTCTAGGTTCCTTCACACGCCAGTTCTATGTACATGGTAGCACCGATCAAACCTTGAATCGAAGGCTCGAGCACAATTCTCTATTACACTATGGGGAGATCCATAATTTGGACCTATGGACCCTCTCTACCATGGCATTTCCCACTGTATTACATGAGTCTCGACCACAACATTGCCATACCACTGTCCAATGCCACACTGTCCACTGTCATGGCACTTAACACGGGTTATCACACAAATTTATTCGTCCGATAATTCTTACACCGAGTTAAACTAATATCCAATGGGTTCGGGAAAGGCTAGAACCTCTCGCACAGAGGCTAGTAATTTAGGAAAGGACTCGGTTCCTCTTTCAACATACGAGACCCCATTAAACCACAATTATCGAGTATGTATTCCATACTACTATACAGTTGATTATCGGGATACATAAACCATTCACGCAATAATTAACTCGACAAATGCACAATACCATTGAAATAATTCTACATTTATGCAGTGAAGTACTTACAACTTTGGCTCGACCAGATCTTCGAATTACTTGGCCCTTCTCCTCTACGACAGTCCTACGCAGCCTATGTGGTTCTCTATGCAGGTCTGCCTTATTATGCCTATAAGGCTTATTTTTATACAAACCCTGAATCGACTCAACTCCTCTAACGTTAAAAACTCTTCATATCTCTAACTCTGAGACTAACCCTCTAACAGACAAAGACAGACTCCTAAAATTAGCTTAACTTCTGAAATTGACTATCTCTTCAGGTGCCCATTAATCATTCGGGCAGTTACATTTTCTTCTCTAATTAACTAAAAATAACTCAACTATGAATAAATACATGGGGAAATAAAACATGAGACCCCCCTTTACATTTATTTATGGACAAAGGTTGTTTTGAGCCTAATGCCCCTAAATCAACAATTGCCATACAACTAATTTGTTTTGGGATACATGTGGCATTCTAGGGGTAAATTCCATATGATGTGTATATCAATCTATTAGGTGTTGGTAAGTTGTGAGTATCTAAGAAATGATAAGGAATATCCATACATCATGATCTTGTAATGTGATTATCAATTGTGTCTATAATTTCCATAAAATGTATAAATGATTTGTTTAAAAAAAATCAACACAATCAACCCTAAACAATGCTCATGATGTGGAATGTCATTGGAGAAACCAAAATGATGGTCACATGTCCCATTTATATGGTAATGGTGATCATATATATGTTGTAGCGACACTTGAAGAGTAATTAAATAAATCTCAGAGTGTGACTCATTGTGCCATATTTTTTTAAAGCATGATTTGTTTTCCTAGTTTTTACTAATTTGTTAACATATTTTATTCATTTGGAAAGCTAATTAATGATGCTTTAAGTAATTAGGACCTAATGAGAGATCATCTTCACATGTTCACTGAAACATATTTGGTAATTGTAGTCACTATATGAACCGCACATGCATGCTACTTAAGAAAAATTGAAATATAAACTATAATACACATCTTATATCTGCCATAACAATTGTCATACAACTTATTTACTTCTAGATACATATGAAATAATTCAGGTAAATGCCATATTATGTGTATACCAATATAGTAGGTGTTGGTAAGTTATGAGGATCTAAGAAATGATAGGGTATCCACACATTAGTGCCCTAGTGAATTTTTTGCATAATTTTCTATTTGTTGTAATTTTGTTGCCTAGATTTGTTATAGATTTCAAATAATACAATTATCTACCAATTGTTCTTTATAAAGAAGAAGTACAATAAGTAGTCACCTAAAAGTGAGCCATGTGAAAATATTGGTAACATGAGTAACCTGGTAAGCTGTAAATAAAAAGTGAATAACCTCCACTCACCAACAGGTGGCAGGCAGGGTTGGAATTTGGATTTCTCTTTACCCGTCACACAATTTTTTTTGACGTTTTGGTCATTATTTTTCTAGTCCATAAACGTTACGTTTAAAATTTTTCACTTCATTAATGATGTTCTCGTAATAAATTAACCCTTCACCAATACAAGTTTGATTAAAAAAATTGAACGCTCTTCCATTTTCTTTGGATTTTGGAGTGTGATATATCTGTGTCATGGACTTTTAATACCTAAAGTTTCAAGAGAAATAACTAATTCTTGTCAAACTAATATTTCCTCAATATATGTTATGATCTACTAAAAATTACTTCAAAAAGAAATTAACCTTCCAATATAAAGAAAAAACATGAACGAGCTTTCCCTAAATTGCAATAAATTTATGTTTATTATTAATATTGCATAATCTGTCTTATAAAAATTGCATAATTGGACTAAGAACAGATCCTCAGTGCATTTTTTATTGTTGTTGTGATTAAAATAATGAGCCAAAGAACGCTAAGGCACTCAGAGAAATCAATCTATGTATTATTTATCACAAAATCATGTTGAGTAGTGGAGACTAAGCGCTAGATTTTTTTTTGTCCTCAATCTCTCTATTAATTATGTCTATGTAGTTATAAGAATAACAAGCCAAAGAAATCTCAGGCTTCCAGAGAAATTAGTCTCTCCATGCAGAAATTAATGATTATTGTTGACTAAATGTTATACCATTTGAAATTGTTGAGCGAAATTAATCAGGCCATGATGTACCATTTGTCAGTATCTATTTTCTCATGTATGAAAGTTGATGTACCATTGAAAGTTTAATAATTCTATTGAAATTTTAATAACTATATATATATATATATATATATATATATATATATATAAATTTAATGATTAATAATAATTAAATTAAAATTCTTAAAATACAAAATAAAAGCCTAATAATCACAAACTATTATGATAATTTAAAAATATAGAACTCAGGCTGAACATAGTTACAAGGATACCAAGAAAAGAAGAGTGCATGTGCATGATAACCTCTTTCTTGACAACCTATGAATGCCATTCTCAATGAAGACTCAACACTCAACTGGATTGGATTGTGTATCAAAATAGTAGGAATGAATCAAAGTTCAATGAATGAATAACTTGATCGAGAAAATTTATAGGGAAAGGTAACTTGAATATCAATCTACTAAACCTCACTTCCATGATTAAAAAAACACCCCCACCTTCTCAGTGGTCCCATCATGGTCCACCTATTGAAAAACAACCAACAAATATTATTTTTATATATTTTTGCATGGCCATTGGACAATGATTTACTATGGTTTTCCTACTAAATTCCAATGGATGATTATTCAAAAATATTGAGAATTAGTTTAGTCTCAAGGCATAGCCAAGAGTCTTACTGGATAATTATAGATTACCTCTCCGTTGGATGATTGTACATTTTTCATCTACTTTTTCACGTGAGTTTCAGTTGATGCTAGATCTTTTCCTTCTATTTCTTTAGTGAAGCTAAGAGTTAACTTTGATCTTACATTAATAACTATACTTGCATGAATATCCATGCTTTTATACTTCCCCACTATGGTGAATGTTGATGTATGGCCTTGGCCCATTGATCTTACAATTAACTCACTATTCATATTCAATTTTCTCCAGTTCAGCCCAATAAAATAAGGAAAACAGAAAATGAAGTCTTAATTTTTCTTTCCAGTGCTCCTACATAATACAAATACTCTTAAAAACCAATTACAATATAAATTGTCATCATTCATGCTAAAATTAGTTTGAATTTTTTTAATGAATCTGCTTACAATCAATAGATTACATTGCTCACATAATAAGAGATAATTTAGAACTATGATTTCACAATAATAAATTACCCTAGCAGTTCAAACTTCGAACATACCTTATGAAATTAAAATATGGCAGGTTAATGAGCCAATCTAGTTTCCTCGAAGCCAATCTTGAGCTCGGCCTAAGTATGAATGCCTTGAGAGTGCGAGTGTAAGGAACTAGACGCCTAAAGCTTTTATTTTGTGCTTGTGTAATTCACTGTTTGACCATCAAGCCAAGCCACCAGCTATATTAACACTACTTCATGTTGGGGCAGATTGGAATTCTAATTTTTTAGTTCTATAGCCATACTTTTTCACTGCTTCACTAATCACAACCTTGGAAGTTTGCAGGGCAACGGGCTTTATTCTTTCTTTGGTGTTTTATGTAAAAGAAAGGATTTGTGAAATTTCTGTAATAGGAAGGGGAAAACTAAATTGATTCTAATTTTAAAATATCAATAATGATAAGTGGTAATTCCTTTATTAAATTTTTAATTTTGAGTGAGCCAAAAAAGTAACTTTCCTTACTTTTTGAGTACAGCCTTGCAATTACGAAGAGGACTAGTGTTGCAAAATTATTGGTAAGTGGAAATTAAAGGGTGTAAGAACGTTTTTGAAAAAATTTCAAACGTCAAAATTAAGTATTCTATCCTTCCTAGCACCTCACAGAAAACGGGAATCCGCAAATTCTAGTCGTCAAATACGTGCAAAATGCCTTATGAAGGGAAAAATGGAGGACTGGTCCTATGCTGCTACATGAGTTAGGGTTTCATGTGGCAGCAAGGAACCTTGTATAGTTTTTCAAGGATAGGAAAGGAGAATATTGTCAGTTAATCATCACATGAAACTTCATCACCATTTGAAAATTGTGTCCTAACTTGAAACAATAAGACTCCAACTATTTCATTATTTAATTTAGATTGTGTAATACAAAAAAATATCCTAGATAACTTAAATAATGTAAGCACTTTTGCAAAAATTTAGTGGAGAGAACCTTCAATTACATTTATTTTGAAGTTTCACTTGCGTTTTAAGCCATTTTAATTAGTCTTTCATGGCTATTCTAGTAAAAATTTCAACCTCTTGTAGAAATTTGTTTGTCACTTGTATTAGAAATGCAAAAATCAAATGTAAATAAAAATGATTTGAAATGCAAAAATCAAATGCGCGCTACATAAAAATGATTTTTTTTAAAACTACATTAACGTCTGATATCACGCGCGTATTCGCCCTCAGCTCTTGCAAAACAGCATTCGCCCTCAGCTCTTGCAGAACAGCATTCGCCCTCAGCTCTTGCAGAACAGCATTCGCCCTCAGCGCTTGCAAAACGGTAAGTTCTTACTGCAGGCCCTTCCTCCTATAGTAGGGCTGACCCTATTTGGGTTTTTTTGGAGCCTCTGAGAATACAAAGGTTGTGATTGATTACGGGGCACTGCCTATATTTGTGGAACTTCTTACCTCTGGGAATGATAATGTTCGAGAACAAGTAGCACGTTTATTTTAGAGGCATAAAATTATTCTTCCCAACTATCTTTATATGTCTGTAATTTTGGAATTTGATTTAAAAAACTAGTACCCAACTTTGAGTTCAACTGGTGTTCATGTAAGGTTGTTTGGGCTTTGGGAAATATTGCTGGAGACTCTGCAACATTTAGGGATATTTCCCTCAGTCATGGAGCTCTGAGGCAGGTGCTTGCCCAGTTGAATGAAACGGCCAGAATTTCAATGATAAGAAATGCTACATGGGCTCTGTCAAATTTTTGCCGTGGTAAACCCCAACCACTATTCGAACAGGTAAGCAAAATACATTTTATGCCTCTTCTTCTTAGTTTGCAGATACTGTGGATTTTTTTTTATAGATCTTGGTGCTTGGTAGATTTGGACGTAATATGGACCTAGACGCTTGTTCATTACAATGACTCCATCATCAGGTTTTAGAAAATGCTCAGAAATTTGGGTTTCACAAGGGGATTACCCTTGCTTGCAATTATAGATTATCAATCACATTCAAAAAAGTCTTTCGTAGAATTGCTGAGCTCTTTGTAGGTGAATTTTTGAGGCAATTTCACAATATCTGAACTAAAATTGTCTGTCCTTTTCAATACTTTGCGCTTGTAACAGAACCAGACAAACAATCTAGTGGCCAATGCAACAACAACAACACCTCCTGTTGCAATGCCTGCAATTCACCCTCTCTGCACACATGAATGACTATGGCATCCTCTTTTGTGAACAGGTACTGGAGCTGAAGTTACTGGTTTCCATTAGGATCGTGGAATTCAACATCCAAAATAGTATCAAATTCCACTGCAATAGAATTCCCCGGCGAGGGAAACAGTTCATTGAGACCTATTGGACTCATCACCCCCAAATAGCCTCCAGGGCTACCCAGAGTGTGATCATCTGGAGAAATAACAAATGATAATCCATCCCCAATTGAAACAAGAACGGGACCCACATTGGTTACAGAAAACGAGAAACACGTTTTGAAAGAAGAATAAACTTTTGTATTAGGGTCCGGAAATCTAATTGGTCTATTGTACAATGCCCTACCTGCACTTCAAATTGGTACTCCCAACTCCATGCTAAGGCTCATTGTGCCATTCTTCAGATGAGCATCTTAACCTGAAGTTTGATTCCAAAAAACCCAAGTCCCCTGTTCTATGCCCAAGACCTCTGTTACAACGAGTAGAGTTCTGAGTGAAATACTTCACAATAGGAAGCGAAAGAAACATCGCAAAATTGCTCCGCTTTAGACTGATAATTTTCTGTGCGAAAATTCAACTGCGGACAGTTAAAACATAATATCAAATACAACCAATCCACAATGGAATTTGAACATGAGGATTTATAACCACAGAAAACCCTCTCCAGGTTAAAATAATTCCAGAATGGCTTAAAGATTCTACTAATGAGCACTTAAAACACCATAGCAATTACTGTCACAATGAAATCTGCTGGAAGCAAAGCCCTTGTATAGTTTCTACATTTCCATAGTGGAAGCAAGAATCTTGCTATCTCTCATGATCTGGTTCTGCGGTCAAATCCTTTGCTATGGCTGTCTTGTTCTGCTAAATGTGGATCTGTCTTAGCTTTGGCTCTGGTTCTCATATAGGATTGTGGCTATCTAATCTTGTTGTGGCTTTGACTATACAAACTTGTTCAATAGGAAAATGTTGACTCTGCTATATATAGGAGCTTCAATGGGTGCTCTCAAACACTTTTTTGGGCAGCTTTGTTTTATCTCTGATTCAAGGTAGAACTATGTTGGCCTTGGGTTTTTAGTCCTTGGAACTTAGTTCTCTCATATTTGCCATCCTATCCCCAGTTTTCTACCGAGAAAGACATAACTTCGCGATATCAAAATTGACTATTTTTGGCCATTTATCTTTAGTAATGGTACAACTTTAATTTGGTGCATTCATACAGTATCTGAAGAGCACTCTCAAGCTGTTATTCAGTATTTTAGCATAACTACTACATTTAACTGCCATGCTCTAATATTTATATCAACCATGAGCATTCTTAAGGTAGTTCCACATTTGTGAAGCAGAAGGAATGCTTCTGATAGCTTCTTATCATAGTGGTATAATTATGTTCGCAGTTTATCTTTTATAAACCTCCAATTTTCCAAACGTAGTAGAGACTACAGTTTGCATCTCAAATTTTGGACAAATTTGTTTAGTATTCTACAGAAAATGCATTCAGAATAAAAAAAGCCCACAATTTGTAAAAAGCCCACAATTTTGTAAAAAGCCCAAATTTTGTAAAAAGCTCACAATTTGTAAAAAACCCACTTTTATTTTCTTTTTGCTTATATATTGAGCTCTCATTGAGTTCAACAAGTCTTGGGTTTTCTACACCATTGAGAGAGATTTATTATTTTCTTTATAGGATAATTTGCATCAATGGAAGAAAACATTAGAGGTGGAAAAAAAATTCAAAAGGGTGAAAGGGGTGATGGTAGAGTTTATTGCCCTTGTAAAAAATGTTGTATGAGAAATAATGTTAGAGTTTTAATAGCAACAACAACAATGCATTGTAGGAAATATGGGCACATTGATGCTGGATCGAATGAATATCGTCCCGTGGTAATTAATTATCTATCTTCATTTTGATTATATCGTAAAATTTTATATTATTTTAATACTTTTTATTTGCGCACTAATGTTTAATTATTAATGTTTGTAATTTTCATAAAGGCATAGTTGCCCCCCAACTTTTTGCAGATGATCAACCAGCTTCCATAGCTAAATAGTAGTAGATTAGATGATGTTGCACCAGTACAAGAGAATATTACAGCAAATATTAGTATTAGAAATGATGTTGTACAAGGTGAAGAACATGAAGCGAATGATGAAGGTAATTTTAATGATCCCATGGAGGTAGATCATGATGACAGTAATGAGATAGTTCACATGAATGATGGGACAAATCAAATGCTCCAAGACTTCTATGGTGAGTCAGATGATGATGGTGGAGATAGCAGTGATGGTATTTATGATGTACCTCTGATTGAAAGGTCAAGTGAACGACTTTTTGAACACTCAAATGCAACTCTTCTCTCTACTACATTGTTGTTGGTGAACTTAAAGGTTATGAATAATTTGTTGAACAAATGTATGACACAACTCCTAAGGTATGCAATATGTATATATGATCACATATATGTAAATGTTGATTATTTTCCCTTTTTTTAGTTGTAATAAATGTGTAAAATAATAACTTATATATATATAGATATATATATATACCATAGTTATCAAAACCGGCTGGTCAGGACGGCTACCGGTTGGAACTGGCCTTGCAACCCGGTCAATAGCCTATTCTCACCTATTTTGGCTGGTTAACTGGACCTAACCGGCCGGTTAAGTATGGAATCGGCCGGTTTATGCATAAATTGACCGGTTCCATACTTAACCAGCCGGTTAGGTGCTCCTCCATGAGTTTCAAATTCCTTAGTGTCTCCTCCATGAGCTGCAAATTCCTCTATTATACTAGCAACAAACTTGTCTAATAACTCATACTCAACACCTTATAGCAGCAACAATACACATGATGACTGATAAATACAAGGTTGGCTAGCATAAAATCCCTGGCAGCATGCAACTCATCAAGTGTACTTGATGACAATTTCTATTCTCAAAACAATCAGCAGCAACCTTATTTCACACTCAGCTAGGAACTGTCAGACCCTCTCTCTCTGCTCACACATAGCAGTAGCATAAATACAAAACCTTTCACACAGCATACAAGCAATTTGATCATGGCATCAAGACTGATGCAAATGGTCTGATGCCACTCAAGGGACAACAACATACAACCTAATGAAAATGTGACTGGCAATAATAAATTGACCACTAGAAAATTCTCGCTTGGAAATGCACTAAACTGGCCACTGAGTTTTCTGGGTTTTAATGAAACTTTTCAGTGATAAATTTCATCAAACACATTGTGAGCAGACTGCTGAAGTTGTAATGCTCTCTCAACTTGTTACAAATAGCACTAATAGTGGGTTTCGTAAACCAATTCAATACCTCTAAGTGTTGTAGATGTTTTTTCTAGAAATTTATTGCCAAGCAAACATAGATAATGAAGAATACAAGATCTTCAAAATGCTGGTATGATATATATATATATATATATATATATATACTGAACCCAGAATTGTCTTTAAGGCTAATACAATGAATTGACAACAGATCTGAGCAGGGACAGATTGTATATTATAATATTAAATCAACAATAAAACATAGTGAATAATATAAGAGAAACCTGATACATTACTTCAACAAGTTTGCTTATGTATTTTTTGATGATATGTATTGCATTTGGTTCCATTTTGATATATTCACCTTTGCATGGTATATAAATGAGCAAAATTTTCATATTTTGTCTCTATTGGCTTGGAATCATGGTTGCAAATCTTAAAAATAGTTTTTTTTTATTAAAAAATAATTATTTAATGTATTTTTTTTAAAACCGGTTCATTGAGATCTGACCGCTACCGGTTAGACCGGTTTCGATTCGAAACTCGGTTCATTATCTCCACCGGTCGAGTCACCGGTTCCGGTTTTAATAACTATGATATATAGATTATAAATCTTCCGGGAAATCACATGAGAATTTTAGGACCCAATTTCTTAGAAACCTTGAGCCGCATACGTTCGAACAAACGAAATTTTTCATCAATAACCCTTCCGTGTAGGGATAATATTTGAGAGTGCAAGCTTCTGTGATCCATAACATATAGATTATAAATCTTCTGGGAAATCACATGAGAATTTCCTAAAATTCTCATGTGATTTCCCGGAAGATTTATAATCTATATGTTATGGATCACAGAAGCTTGCACTCTCAACTATGATATCTCTCTCTCTCTCTCTATATATATATATATATAAAATCTTTACAAGACACTAGTTTTTGTTTATGTTGTAGATTGTTGGGTGAATATTTGTTACCATCGCCAAATACTTTACCTCGAACATATAGAGATCTAGATGTGATTATGAAACACTTTGGAATGGAATATAACACTATAGATGCATGTCCTAAAGATCATATTATATATTACGGAGAACATGCGTTGAAAACAGAATGTCCAAAATGTGGTACCAGTAGATATCGAACAGATCAACTAACCAAAAAGGTGCCTCAAAAGGTTCTTCGTCATATTCCCATAATTACACATTTGCAGTGAATGTTCAGGTGTAACAACATAGCACACTTTATGGATTACCATTCAAAGAATAGAAGTGGAGATGGTGTTCTTCGAATGCCTACAGATGGTTCTGCATTTAGATAAATCGAGGAAAAATATGTAGATTTTAAAAATGAACCTCATAATGTCAGGCTTTCATTGGCAGCTGATGGTGTTAATCCATTTGGAGAGCTTAGATCTACTTACTCAGTGTGGCCTATTTTCGTTATCAACAATAACATTCCTTCGTGGATGTCAATAAAGAGGGAGCACATAATGTTGACTATGATTATTCCAGGTATTTGATACATTATTTTTTTGAATGTAACATTTTCATTTCTCTCGTTGTTTGCATAAATATATATTTTATTTATTTACTTACTTATATATACATATATCATGGTAGTAATTATTATGTACCGTAATTTTGAACAATTAGGTAAGTACCAGGTCAAAGATATGAATGTATATATTGAGCCTCTTGTCGATGAGCTAATATAGTTATGGCATGGCATCACTATGTATGACATCACTAAACCAATCAAGCAAAAGAGATTTCAATGTCGTGGAATGCTTGTATGGACAATTCATGATGCCCCAAAACTAACACATGTTTGTGGTATGTAATATTTCGTTGCACTTTAATATAATACATAATTATCTAAATTAGATATACCATATTGCATGTTTTAAAAATGATCTCATAGTATATTAATTGTTATTGATCCATCTATTGCAGGTCTTCAAACAAAGGGTAGACTTGCATGTCCAGTTTGTGGCCCTAAGATAAAGTATCGTCATTTGCCAGAATTAAGAAAGATGGTGTTTGATGAGTTTAGGCACTTCCTCTCTAGGAACCGTAAGTATCGTACTACTAAAAAACATCTTTTCAATGATAAAGAAGAAACTGGATTAAAACCACGAAGAATGACACCTCAGTTGTGGATGTTGGAATATAACAGAATTAATAATCGTCAAGCAGCTGGTATGTAATTTGTGTGTGTGTATATATATATATATATATATATATATATATATATTATTTTTTTATGTAATGTTTGGAATTTTTGTTTTAACTAATGAATTTATTTTATTGTACTTTATAATTAATATTGTTCTGATTTATTTTATTCTTTGATATCAAGGTCATCGTCGCGATGAAGGTACTAATATTGTACTTCCACCTGGAATGAAATGTTATCCTTCTCAATTCGCGAGGTTGCCCTACTATGAGGACCTAAAAATAGCTCATTTGTTTGATACAATGCATGTCGGGAAGAATGTGACAGAAACGTTATGGCGAACCATAGATGGTGCACATGATAGAGATAAAATTGAAAAAATTTGTGCTGAAATTGAGAAATCGAATCATGCAATGAAAAGTGTGATCGACAGATCAAATAACAATGGAGGTCGAATTTATAATAATATTCCATGGTTATTAACAGAACAACAAAGCAATGATGTAAAAGAGGTCGTTAGAAGATTTGAATTTCCAATAGGTTTTTCTTCAAACATAAATAATATCTTAACGAAGAAAGGTGACTTTAGTGGGGTGAAAACACACACTAGAAAATTTGGCGCAATTTCCGACGGCCAAATCGTCACTATTCCGACACATAGTCATTGCAAGAGTGACAGTTCGAGGATGAGAAAAACGTGGTTTGTCGTGTCGTCGCAATTCCGACGCATTTACAAAGTGTCGCACTACCGACACTTTTTCTGTCGCTTCCAAACACGCGTCGCTCTTCTGACGTTTCCCAAACCGACGTTTGTAAAGTGTCGCCATTCCGACGAAATTTGATCCAACGTTTTTAACGTCGCTCTTCCGACATTTGTAAAGTGTCGCCATTCTGACGAAATGTCGTCCGAAATTTTGAACGTCACTCTTCCGACGCCGTACAAAAGTGTCAGAAGACCGACATATTGCAAAAGTGTCACAAGACCGACGCTTTCCAGAAGCGTCGCAATATCGATGCCTGGAAGAACTATCACAATTCCGACGAAATGTGGTCCGAAATTTTGAACGTCGCCCTTCTGACGTCTTTGTGCTGTCGCTCTTCCGACGTTTCTAGAACTGTCGCAATATCGACGGATGTCACAAGACCGACGAAAATGGAAATCGTTCAAAACGTCAGAAGAGCGACGCTTACAAGGCGTCGGTATACCGACGACGGTTTCAATTTAAAAAAAAAAAAATGAAACTTTAAAACAGGACAGTAAATCTCCAATATTTGTTATCACAATAAGAAATCAATGATCAGTGATCACGTCAAATTTTCCTCGTAGCATGACGGGTCTAATAAATTTTAATGTAAAGGTTGCTGGCCAGTGACAACTGCAGCATTGAAGGAAATGCATTAAAGAAAATTAATGAGGCTGCGAACTCCAAGCCAACTAGCAACAACCCTGATAATTTTCCTTACCAACTTCCAAGTTGTGACTCGGGCTTCAGACTCCAAAGCTAAGAATTTTCTTTTCATCGTGTTGGAGAAGAGAACTGCAACCTGCAGCAAAATAGCAATTCCTCAGTCTCACTGCTCAGGACTCGAAGTCATTCCTTGCTAACACGGTATGTGGAAATTTTGATAAGATAACTTTCTTCACCCTCGTTTTTACTAAATTTATTCTTTTGAAAAGGGCCTGGTTCCATTTCATAAATTTTCAACTTTTGACTTCTAGAATTTGTACATATGATTTTTGGACTGAGGTTTTGTTATTAATGAGGAGATAGTGTCTTGGTTCTATCTGTATAAAATAATTGTCTCTTTTTTTTCTTCATGTTCAGGGTTTTTGATTTGATCAAACCCAATCTCTCTTTTAAGCATGCCTGCAAATTAATATATTCCAGGAATGTACACAATTCCAGGCTTCATGTACAACATATTGTATGAACTATATTTTAACAAGTGAGCTGCATGCCCATATAGTGTTACAGATTACAGGGCTTCATTTGGAGAATAAATGATAAGCCTGGCAGCACTAAATCCAATTAATTCCCCTCATCCCTTAAAAGACACCTCTAAATATAACTAGAAATTTCAAATAGTTAGTAAAGGAAAATTACAAAGATATAACAGATATGTGTTGAGCCAAAAACCTGTGCATTCACAACAAAACTGGGATGGATAAAACTTAAAAACAATTATGGACTTTGACAAAAAATCGTCTTATGCATACAAAATGAAAGAAGCATTGGCATACTACTATGTTTACAAATTTAAGGACAGGCAGAGTGAGTCTCCGGGCAACACAGTTTCATGTGGAGACCCTAGATCCTTGTGCCCACAATATCTAGTGACTTAAAAAATGATTGCCAAAACAATGCCTTTGCTATGCATGTAAGAACACCACCTGTATAATGAGGGAGATGTAATATTGTCCAAGAATCAGATTTATACAGAGTGGTCCAAGATTGTGTATTTATGGAAGATACAACTGATTTTGGCATGAAACATGTATCCAAGATTTCAATGTGGCCTTATTTCAGAGCCCATTAATGATTTACTATGAAACCTAAACTTTCAAAACAAACACATTGAAATCACACGATCTCCATCACGAATATCATAAATATTAACTGTCTTTTGGGCACTGGCAGTAGATACCATAAGAGGCCCACATGGCCTGTACCACCAATGTTGATTCTCTGGCACAACATTTGCAAAGCCAAAATTTCTCACCGAGACATCCCTCTCTGCCAAAACTGGAGAGATGGTACTGGACGTTGAAGTGAAGGCCTCTGATTCAGTATGGAATGCCATAATTTCTTTATTATAAAAGTCCCATGAACAGAAACCTGAGTCCAATGTACAACCTGCAGACGCTGCCACAACATATTTACCAGATCGACCATCTGAACCAGCCACTCTGATCAACCAGCAATCACCCCACATGTTTGGGGTAAGCCCATATGGAGCTTTATATTCAGCCTTCTCCTGGAGATTGGAAAAAAACAATACTGAGTATTACTCATACATCAACTTCCCTTTATGTTAAGGGAAAATTTAAAGAGTGCATAAATATTCTTGAAATCCCAATCATAGTTTCTAGAAAATTTCAACAGTCTTTGAAATGAACTACATCATATTTAAACTACATCAAATATTTAGGCAAATCATTTTTTTAAATAGAAATTGGTGAATTTTATTTCAAATATAGAAATTTAAACCATGAGAATAATCTAACCCCTAGGATTTTCCCTATTTCTAATGGAAAATCCCAAAATGTATAAATTATAACACCCATAAACCCTAAAATTAAGTACAATAATTAAAACCTCCACAACTCTGAATTTGTTATATCGTGAAAAGAGCAGCATCCATCATCATGGGAAAGCAAAACCGATTCTCCTTCTGATACAAACCAGCCTGCAGTAGATGTCTTATGGCCGAGTTGATTCAATCGATCACAGGAAACCTCTTCAGTTTCTTCAATATTGCCAAAATGCTCTGGCTTGTTTTCCTGATCATCATCAAAGTCCATATTTTCATCACATTGAATTAGTTGGGGTTCATTACGATTAGGTCCAGTGCCTATTGTAGAGCTTCAGACATCCAATCCATTATTGGAACTACCATACCCGTTCCCATTAGAGATTGTAAATCCTGCTTCTGGCTTTAATTCGGTAAGTTCAAGAGCACTAGAACTGGATTCAGTTGATTTAGACTTGGTATAGTTGTCCTCTAATTTGTATTCCGATACAACACTATACTTGTCTTCAACGCAGACAGAAATTCTGCAGCAATGGGATCTTCATCTATGGGGCTTATGGATCTGCCCTCAAAAGCATCCCGAATATCTGATTCATTTTCATTCAACTGATCATGCAAATCCACCCTCGTCTTCAGCACAGCAAGCTGAACTGAAGGTCGGTTTTTCAGCAATTATGGTGGGGGTAAAGCCTGTCTTCTAGATCTTGACTATTTAAGTGTTTAATTGGTTTTTTCAGAGACCTGACCATAGAATCAAATGAATCCTGCGAATCCTACAAAATAATAAACAATAGTAAGGCCATTATTTATTGGTTTGAAATAATAAACAACATGCAAAAAACCCGCATAATTAGTAAATTATTTAAAGACAATGTTGGCAATATGTTTCCTGTATCCTATTATATGATTGTCCTTGATGGCAAGCTCTGTATTTAATGGAGAATCGATATAAATAAGGAAGAGTTAATTCATGTGTGAACATATGTATGCATCCTGATGAAGGATAATTGACATCCGTAAGAAACCCTGTGCTCTGTATGTTGATCGAGGAACCGATGTTAATACGGTTGACAGTGTATCCAAACTGGTAGACAGTGGATTTATATATATTCATTAAATATATGATGGAAGGGTCTACGCTATTAGTAAGGAGCTGACTGGCTTTCATGGAGAAAGGAACGAGGAGCGAGAGCAAACCAGTTATAACGTGAAAGAACTAAAACAAAGTATTTGGCATTGAAATTTCGGTGGAACACAAACTAACCCTTTGGAATCATGAACGGAACCTGGAAGGAAAGAGGTGGAACATAACAAACGGAAGCGCGACGGAACCCTGGGTGGAAGAGAGGAACCATGACCGAGAAAACAGTAAAGGTGGTTTGTGGTTTCTATCGCACCACCTTCGATGGGAAAGCAGTTTTCAAGAGGTTGGGAGCGATTCCATAGAACGTGCGACACGCGTCCTTGTATGACTCCACAAAACCACTTGTCACTGCGTGCCATAACGCGTTATTGCTTGACCCAGGATGCCCAACGATATTGATAAGAACTGTTGATCTAGGAAGGCGTCATCAGACGATGTTCATTTGCTATAGATGCGCGAAAGTTACCCAAGGTACGGCGCACCATCACGCGTTATCATCTGTGCATCATCAACGAACGATATCCGTCAGATCATCTGATGCCGAGCGATGTGTTCTCTGCCGTCGGATGGAAATGATTGTAAGCAATGGGCCCCAGTTTTTTAAATTATATTGATTGGGCTGTCGATTATGTATGTGGGGCCGGAACCAAAGGTCTATTTAAAAGCCTTTTGATAAAAGCGCTGGTTATTACTATAAAGTTCTATTATATATTTAATTGCCAAAGGTTGTGAATAATATTTATTTATCAAATTCCACGAATTTGATAAATAAAAGAAAGGAAACCATCAGCGACACGTTATTGGTACTTTACCTTGGCTATAGTATTATTTGGCATAGATAGAGATTACCTTTGGGACAATTCGTATTAAGAACACTCTTTGCACAGGAATAACATAAAAATGATGATTGAATTACAGTCCACACCAGATTACATACGTACATATAGATGAAGCTAATTCTAAACTTAGAGAGAGAAGTTGAGAGAATCTCTCAACTTCCTCAACAACTCAATCCAAACTAAGTAAGCATAATAATTGAGGCATTATCTCAAACACCCCCCCTTAATGCCTACATTACAGAAATGGAGAACACACTAATTTAATACAAACATTTGTCTGCCCTAGTCTTCATTAACATTTGTACCCACTCTGAGATCTCATAGACAACGCTCTTTTCTCCACCATTTTCGAGCTACCATTCAACCCATTTAAAATACATTTGTTTCTGACCAGAAATAATGAACTTTGCAAGATCAACAGTATTGACAACTCGGCTCGTCGGGGCTTCCGCGATAAGAGCTGACAAGTGATGAACCATCCTATGGACCAATCACCATCTGTCGGATATTTTTCTTTCGACTATCCATCAGTGACTAGGCAAATGGTCTGAATACTGAATGTGTTCAAGAGCTAATCTAACAACTTGACCTGCTTCACACAAATGGATCTCATACTGTAACCTATAGTTGACGCTCTTGAAGCCCTAAGCACAACAAGACCCATCAATGTATAACAAATTCACATAATCAAATTAGTCAATTGTTCTCTCGTCCCTGAAGAATGTAGAGAACAACTAATTTAAATAATTCTAATCTGTTCAATAATTGGTTCTCTACTACACAAATCTCATAGCAATAAATATAAGCTTAAACTCCACACTATATTCCACACAGTTGCAAATCACTTTACAAAACATGCTTTAGAAAAGTTTAAGAGATGAATCAGGAGGTTCATCCTCACTTGAAGAATCTTCAAATATTGCATCGGGTGAATCGTCTGAAAATGTTGCATAGGCTGATTTTTTCAATTTTCCATTCAAAATATCTCGAGCCCGAATTTTGCAATTGAATGTTGTATGTCCATATTTATGAAAATAGAAACATTCAGTCTTATTTTTATTCACCCTTCCCTTGGAGTATAGAGCAAGTTCATTATGTGAACTAGCCTCTGTGCCACCTATCCTCTTTTCTTCTGCCATAAGAGCTGCTATCATTTCATCAAGTGATTGATGTGGCATTTGACTTAGAGTAAATATGACATTATCATATTTTGAAGACAAGCTATTTAATAAAATTGCCTTTGCATCATCATCATCTACTTTAGAATTAATTTCTGACAATTGTCTCATCAAAGCTCTTAACTCATTTATGTGTGTTGACAATGATGTCTCACTATCCATTTGGAGTTTAAACAATTGTAACTTTAGGAAAAATGTTGCATTAACAGCTTTTGCCCCAAATACCTTATTCATTTCTTCCCATATTGTTGCAGAAGATTTCTTTAAGTCAATAAGATGTAGTTGGGAATCTGCAAGTGATAGTCCAAGGATAGATTTGGCTCTTTCCTCTCTTTTTTCCCATGCAATTAACTGTTGAGCATCTGTAGGTGCTTTTTCTGAGCCTTCTACAATATTCCATAAATTTCTACTCATCATTTGCAATTGAAATTTTACCTTCCAAGTGTAGAAATTAAAGCCATTAAACTTTTCTAATACAATAGGCTGCTCCATGTTGAAAAGAAAAGCTAATTTTATAACTCTGCAAATCTAAAACAGATTGCAATTTAAACTTAATAAAAAAAATGAGCTCACACTGCTTCACGCTGGAAAGTTGTCTTCATGCTGGCGGATTGTCTTCCAGAGTCTTTAACCAATTTAAAATGCATCTCGAATTACACGGAATTTTGGGTACTATCCAGAATGCATAACAATTGAAAATGTAAATTTATTTGAGGAAAACAGATTCGGCTGAAATCAGCTGAAATTAGCAAACAGAGTCGGCGTCATGACATAACTCCGATACCATATTAAGAACACTCTTTTCACAGGAATAACATAAAAATGATGATTGAATTACAGTCCACACCAGATTACATACGTACATATAGATGAAGCTAATTCTAAACTTAGAGAGAGAAGTTGAGAGAATCTCTCAACTTCCTCAACAACTCAATCCAAACTAAGTAAGCATAATAATTGAGGCATTATCTCAAAAAATTCAAGCATGGAAGAACAAAGATTGTGATTTCAATTTGGATTGGTTCGACTTTTAATAATACCATTAGAAATTGAATGGTTTTGACCCATGGTTTCAATAAAGGCGAAAACTATATAAGGTGATGAGAATCATAGTACGAGGTGTGCATGCAGAGGCATTGTAAATAAAAATCTCTTTATGAGATCTTCATGATCGAACTCTGTTGTCTGATAACCCTGAATCCATGATGCACCTATGGAGTTGATCGAGGAAATGAAAAATCTCTAAGAAGATCATCAAAGAAATAATAAAGATCTGATGCAAGTCTGATGAAGAAATTGAAGAAATTCAGTGGATCTGAGGGTTGAAGTCTTCTGCATAGAAGTGGAAGCTTTCTGCCAGTTCAAGATGGTGTTAAATCAGGGGGTCGAAGCTCCCTTCCAGGAGAGGCTGGAGAACGAGAGAAGTTTGAAGCCTTCTGCAGGTTGGCGCCTGCGTGCTGGTATGAGTCTACGCCAGCACAAAATTGTAAGATGTTTTCTTTATAATAAATATTGAAGACTGAGACGACAACAGCAGTGGTTTTCTCCCAAATTGGGTTTCCACCTTAAATATTGGTGTTCATATGTGTTCCTTTTGTGTAATGGCTTATTCTGTTATTTCTTTTCACATGTTTACTAAAAGAATGATGCAATAATCTAAGTAAAGAATTAACAGCATAATAAGATCTCTGGTGAAAAGTTTTCAGTCGGCCCTAAATACTGATTCACCCCCCCTCTCATTATTTTTCCCAATAGACAATAATTCCTACATATTAAAATATAAAGTTATAACATACCAACTCATACTCGAACATAACATCTGTATCAATATTCTTCTTCTGTATCTTCTTGATCTTCATCCAACTGATCGACATCTATATCAACATCTGATTCAGAAATGGTGTTGAAATTATCGACCATGTCATCATCATCATCAATTATGTCATTTTTAATATATCCTCATCGAAATCATCATCAATAATTGTTGCCTCATCTCCTATGCCTGGTTCATCTTCTAAGATATCTTCTTCGTCTATCAATGCATCTTCCTGCTCATCTGCCACTGCATCATCTTCTTCTTGATCAATATCACCTTCTTCCTCTACAGTATACTCTATTGGCCTTCCTCTTGGATCATATCTAATAGAAAATGACCATTCGTTCTCACCTGGAACCTCTGAGTAAAAGACTTGTTCGCATTGGCTTGGAAAAACATAGTGATCTTTTCCTACTTCAAACTGCGATGTTTTAACCATTGGAAATCCATTTTCATATTGAATAAGTGTTCTATCATCATCACGTACATTCATTCATAGCCTATACCATTTGACGTCGAACAAAACTATTTTGAAGGAATTAAAGTCACACTCAACTATATCATCTAAGAACCCATAATATCTATTTTCAGATTCTCGAGGATGTCTGTCACTCCTGGAGGAAACATTAGTGACCTAGAATACTGTAGTTATCCCACTATCAGAATTCTTCCTGTTATCATCCAATTGTTTAACGCAAAATTGACGACCATTGCACCACATAGCCTTGTGGTGTTTCAACTGCAATATGCCAAACATGAAAAAGATGCATTCTCAATTAATAATTAAACATATAATTTACACAGCATGAAAATTAACTGAAAAATAAAACTTCTTGTCACATTATAAATATAGTATAAAATAATTAATGAATAAAATAGGTGAATTAATTTCTTACCTTTCTATCTTTCAAACCATATGCTAAATCGATTTCCCTGTCCATAACGTTCCCATCTCCACTACGATACGCTTCTCTAATCAATTCAGACAGTAGTTGCCATGATAACCTACCGTCGTTATGTGCTTTACATGTTTCAATCCATTCACTCATCCACTCAAGATTGTTTGCAATGTATAAAAGTAGTGCCTCATAATCTTGAGCACTTGAATAAAAAAACAGTAATTCACCAATATTAATAAATATTACTTATAACCATGGTAAATTATATTAATTAATAAACTATGAAAGAATAAGACCTAAATGAATATAATGATCATATACATGATTTAAAAAAATGAAACATTATATGTATTATACATAATACATCTTTTACCTCTCACTTTTTGCATTCTACCTTTTCCCAACAGGTGATCCTCTTCAAATTTTTTGATGGAGTTCACATCCCAAATGCAATCCACTGCCTTCATGGCTGGCGCAACTAATTTAGGAAGATAATGACTAATATACACCATGGATTGATATACCACATATCCCTCCACCATAGAACCCTCAGGTCGTGCTCTTTGTTTAACCAAAGCCTTCAAGGATTTTAGGTGCCTCTCGACCATCCACATTGACCTTGTGTGTACTGGTCCACACATTTCAATCTCCTCAAATTGGTGTATCAAGTAGTGTTCTTGTGCATTGAAAAATGTTGGAGGTATATACTTTTGCATTTCACACATTAGCCGAGGAATTTCTCTCTTCCAATGCTTTATTTCATCTTGATGGATTTCTTTTAATGACAACCATTTGCAAATCATTACGCAAGGTTATTTCAATGAAACATAATATATATTTCATTACAAGTAAATTAATACATCATTTCATCAAGTACGAAAAGAAATTGTAGCAATTAGATTTTGCGTATAAATCAAAACTAATTACCTCATGTATTTACTAAGACCATATATAACTTGTTTGACATTGTTTTCGAAGTCGTTTGGGAGAGATACGGGTAGAACATACTATAACAATAAAAAATGAATCGTTATTGGTTTCCAAATTAAACAGAAAAAAGGAAAATTTAAAGTATGTATTCAAGAAATAACAAACAAAAACGTATACCAAAAAAATTACCTTAATAAAGGTATGCCAATCATGTGTTTTCACCCCACTGAAGTCACCTTTCTTTGTTAAGATATTATTTATGTTTGAAGCAAAACCTGTTGGAAATTTAATTCTTCTAACGACCTCTTTTACATCATTGCTTTGTTGTTATGTTAATAACCATGGAATATTATTATAATTTTGACCTCCATTGTTATTTGATCCGTCGATCACACTTTTCATTGCATGATTTGATTTCTCAATGTCAGCACAAATTTTGTCAATTTTATCTCTCTCATGTGCACCATCTATGGTTCGCCATAACATTTCTGTCACATTCTTCCCGACATGCATTGTATCAAACAAATGAGCTATTTTTGGGTCCTCATAGTAGGGAAACCTCACGAATTGAGAAGGATAACATTTCATTCCAGGTGGAAGTACAATATTAGTACCTTCACGGCGACGATGACCTTGATATCAAAGAATAAAATAAATCAGAACAATATTAATTATAAAATACAATAAAATAAATTCATTAGTTAAAAAAAAAATTCCAAACATTACATAAGCAAATAATATATATATATATATATATACACACACACACACACATTACGTACCAGCTTCTCGACGATTATTAATTCTGTTATATTCCAACATCCACAACTGAGGTGTCATTCTTCGTGGTTTTAATCTAGTTTCTTCTTTATCATTGAAAATATGTTTTTCAGTAGTACGATACTTATGGTTCCTAGGGAGGAAGTGCCTAAACTCATCAAACACCATCTTTCTTAAGTCTGGCGAATGAAGATACTTCATCTTAGGGCCACAAACTAGACATGAAAATCTACCCTTTGTTTGAAGACCTGCAATAGATGGATCAATAACAATTAATATACTATGAGATCATTTTTAAAACATGCAATATGGTATATCTAATTTAGATAATTATGTATTATATTAAAGTGCAATGAAATATTACATACCACAAACATGTGTTAGTCTTGGGGCATCATGAATTGTCCATACAAGTATTCCACGACATTGAAATCTCTTCTGCTTGATTGGTTTAGTGATGTCATACATAGTGATGCCATGCCATAACTGTATTAGCTCATCGATAAGAGGCTCAATATATACATTCATATCTTTGACCTGGTACTTACCTAATTGTTCAAAATTACGGTACATAATAATTACTCCCATGACATATGTATATATAAGTAAGTAAATAAATAAAATATATATTTATGCAAACAACGAGAGAAATGAAAATGTTACATTCAAAGAAATAATGTATCAAATACCTGGAATAATCATAGTCAACATTATGTGCTCCCTCTTTGTTGACATCTAAGGAGGAATGTTATTGTTGATAACGAAAATAGGCCACACTGAGTAAGTAGATCTAAGCTCTCTGAATGGATTAACACCATCAGCTGCCAATGAAAGCCTGACATTATGAGGTTCATTTTTAAAATCTACATATTTTTCCTCGATTTCTCTAAATGTAGAACCATCTGCAGGCATTCAAAGAACACCATCTCCACTTCTATTCTTTGAATGGTAATCCATAAACTGTGCTATGTTGTTACACCTGAACATTCGCTGCAAACGTGGAATTATGGGAATATGACAAAGAACCTTTTGAGGCACCTTTTTGGTTAGTTGATCTGTTCGATATCTACTGGTACCACATTTCATACATTCTGTTTTCAACGCATGTTCTCCATAATATATAATATGATCTTTAGGACATGCATCTATAGTGTTATATTCCATTCCAAAGTGTTTCATAATAGCACGTAGATCTCGATATGTTCGAGGTAAAGTATTTAGCGATGGTAACAAATATTCACCCAACAATCTACAACAGAAACAAAAAGTAGTGTCTTGTAAAGATTATTAATCATATATATATATATATATATATATATATATCATAGTTATTAAAACCGGAACCGGTGACTGGACCAGTGGAGCTAATGAACCGGGTTTCGAATCGGAACCGGTCTAACCGGTAGCGGTCAGATCTCAATGAACCGGTTTTAAAAAAAAATACATTAAATAATTATTTTTTAATAAAATGAAAAAAAAAAAAGTATTTTTAAGATTTGCAACCATGATTCCAAGCCAATAGAGACAAAATATGAAAATTTTGCTCATTTATATACCATGCAAAGGTGAATATATCAAAATGGCACCAAATGCAATACATATCATCAAAAAATACATAAGAAAACTTGTTGAAGTAATGTATCAGGTTTCTCTTATATTATTCACTGTGTTTTATTGTTGAGTTAATATTATAATATACAATCTGTCCCTGCTCAGATCTGTTGTCAATTCATTGTATCAGCCTTAAAGACAATTCTGGGTTCAGTATATATATATATATATATATATATATATCAGACCAACATTTTGAAGATCTTGTATTCTTCATTATCTATGTTTGCTTGCCAATAAATTTCTAGAAAACATCTACAACACTTAGAGGTATTGAATTGGTTTATGAAACCTACTATTAGTGCTATTTGTAACAAGTTGAGAGAGCATTACAACTTTAGCAGTCTGCTCACAATGTGTTTGACAAAATTTATCACTGAAAAGATTCATTAAAACCCATAAAACTCAGTAGCCAGTTTAGTGCATTTCCAAGCGGGAATTTTCTAGTGGTCAATTTATTATTTTTAGTCACATTTTCATTAGGTTGTATGTTGTTGTCCCTTGAGTGGCGTCAGACCATTTCCATCAGTCTTGATGCCATGATCAAATTTCTTGTATGTTGTGTGAAAGGTTTTGTTTTTATGTTGCTGCTATGTGTGAGAAGAGAGAGAGGGTCTGACAGTTCCTAGCAGAGTGTGAAATAAGGTTGCTGCTGATTGTTTTGAGAACAGAAATTGTCATCAAGTACACTTGATGAGTTGCATGCTGCCAGGGATTTTATGCTAGCCAGCCTTGTATTTATCAGTCAGCATGTGTATTGTTGCTACTATAAGGTGTTGAGTATGAGTTATTAGACAAGTATGTTGCTAGTATAATAGAGGAATTTGCAATGATCACACTCTGGGTAGCCCTGGAGGCTATTTGGGGGTGATGAGTCCAATATGTCTCAATGAACTGTTGCCCTCGCTAGGGAATACTATTGCAGTGGAATTTGCTACTATTTTGGATGTTGAATTCCACGATCCTAATGGAAACCAGTACCTTCAGCTCCAGTACCTGTTCACAAAAGAGGGTGCCATAGTCATTCATGCATGCAGAGAGGGTGAATTGCAGGGATTGCAACAGGAGGTGTTGTTGTTGTTGCATTGGCCACTAGATTGTTTTTCTGGTTCTGTTACAAGCGTAGAGTATTGAAAAGGACAGACAAATTTAGTTCAGATATTGTGAAATTGCCTCGGAAATTCACCTACAAAGAGCTCAACAATGCTACGAAAGACTTTTTTTGAATGTGATTGATAATCGATAATTGCAAGCAAGGGTAATCCCCTTGTGAAACCCAAATTTCTAAGCATTTTCTAAAACCTGACGACGGAGTCATTGTAATGAACAAGCGCCTAGGTCCATATTACGTCCAAACCTACCAAGCACCAAGATCTATAAAAAAAATCCACAGTATCTGCGAACTAAGAAGAAGAGGCAGAAAATGTATTTTGCTTACCTGTTCGAATAGTGGTTGAGGTTTACCACGGCAAAAATTTGACAGAGCCCATGTAGCATTTCGTATCATTGAAATTATGGCAGTATCATTCAACTGGGCAAGCAGCTGCCTCGGAGCTCCATGACTAAGGGCAAGATCCCTAAATTATGCAGAGTCTCCAGCAATATTTCCCAAAGCCCAAACAGCCTTACACGAACACCAGTTGAACTCAAAGTTGGGTAGTAGTTTTCTAAATCAAATTCCAAAATTACAGACGTATAAAGATAGTTGGGAAGAATAATTTTATGCCTCTAAAATGAACGTGCTACCTGTTCTCGAACATTATCATTCCCAGAGGTAAGAAGTTCCACAAATATAGGCAGTTCCCCGTAATCAATCACAACCTTTGTATTCTCAAAGGCTCCAAAAAAACCCAAATAGGGTCAACCCTACTACAGGAGGAAGGGCCTGTAGTAAGAACTTGCCATTTTGCAAGAATTGAGGGTGAATTTTGTTCTGCAAGAGCTGAGGGCGAATGCTGTTCTGCAAGAGCTAAGGGCGAATGCACGCATGATATCAAACGTTAATGTAGTTTTTAAAAAAATCATTTTTATGTAGCGCGCATTTGAATTTTAGCATTTCAAATCATTTTTATTTACATTTGATTTTTGCATTTCTAATACAAGTGATAAACAAATTTCTACAAGAGGTTGAAATTTTTACTAGATAGCCATGAAAGACTAATTAAAATGGCTTAAAATGCAAGTGGAACTTCAAAAGAAATGTAATTGAAGGTTCTCTCCACTAAATTTTTGCAAAAGTGCTTACATTATTTAAGTTATCTAGGATTATTTTTTTGTTACACAATCAAAATTAAATAATGAAATAGTTGGGTAGTCTTATTGTTTCAAATTACGACACAATTTTCAAATGGTGATGAAGTTTCATGTGATGATGAACTGACAATATTCTCCTTTCTTGTCCTTGAAAAACTATACAAGGTTCCCTGTTGCCACATGAAACCCTAACTCATGTAGCAGCATAGGACCAGTCCTCCATTTTGCCCGTCATAAGGCATTTTGCACATATTTCACGACTAGAATTTGCAGATTCCCATTTTCCATGAGGTGCTAGGAAGGATAGAAGACTTAATTTTGACGTTTGAAATTTTTTCGAAAATGTTCTTACGCCCTTTTATTTCCACTTACCAATAATTTTGCAACACTAGTCCTCTTCGCAATTGCAAGGTTGTACTCAAAAAGTAAGGAAAGTTACTTTTTTGGCTCACTCAATGATCCAGGTGGATACTGGTGGCCACCCGCCTATTCCACTTGGGGCCCCACCATTGTCTCTTTCAGTTTTTCAGTTTCGGCACAACTTACTATTTTTAGTAGTTTTTCGGGTCCTCAACTTTCGGAGCCGTTTTGAGGCCCTAAACGACGTTTTTTGGGCATCGCGCCTCCAGAAAATATCATTATGTATCATTCTATTCTAGAATTATATTTGTGGCGAAAGTTGTAGTCCTCGGATAGATCTTTCAAATGATGTATCATGTGCGTCAAATAGAGATAGTATGCCAAAGTTACGTCCCTGGGAAGTTGAAACACCAATTTACCCAAACGGGGCCCATAGTTTTGGCACTTCATCTCCTAGGGTTAGGTTTTTGGATGTTTAGGGTTCTCCATTGTTTCTAAATAATAAATAGGCCCTCTAGCCTCATTGTAACTCAGTTCAAAGGCCTGTAGCCGCCACATCTCTCCTCAGAGATAGCTACCAACGCCCTAGCTAGTTTTATTTCCATTCTGTCTATAAGCAAATTTCAGTTCTTTGATATTAATAAAATGAAGTGTTATTTCCGTTGCATCTCTGTATTTATGGTTATGTGTTTATTCTGTTGCGTTCCTGCATAAATCCGGATCAGTGGTATCAGAGCGATATTCTTTTTCTCAATCCTTCTTTGCATGTCCCCAACGAGGTCGGGGTATAAGGAGTTAGGGCTCGATCTGGTGGAACCTTTGCAAGATCAACCTCGCAAACCCCGACGGACGCCCATGGGGGACAAAAAGAAAGATGAGGGAGCAGGATATCTTATCAAAATATTGCTCAAGGAGGCCCTAGAAAAACAAAGGAACGCGATGATGGATAACTTTGCCCAGATCCTTCAACGGCTGCCCACTGGTGGCGCATCTGCATCCAACAGCCACTCTGGAGGTGCGACTCCTTTTAAGGTACAAGTAAATTTTGACATTCCCATATTTGAGGGTCAAATAGATGCAGATGCCATAGATAGATGGTTGAATCTATTAGAAGGATATTTCTCGTTTCATGACTTTTGCGATAGGGAGAAGATTATTTTTGCACTCCTCAAAGCTGCCCCCCATGTGAAGGACTGGTGGGAAACCCACTGTGAGAAAAAGGATGAGACAAAACCCTCTCTGTTCTCGGTCGTACCCACTTGGAATTCTTTCCGAAATGCCATCAAGGAACAATACTATCCTGTGGGGAGCTATGAGGACAAGTACATACAATGGACCACGATGCGGCAACAAAGGGATCAAGATGTGCATGAGCTGATGAATCTGTTCCATACCCTCCGCACCAAGTTGGGTATCAAAGATTCAGAGAAACATCTGGTGCTAAAGTATCGCAGTTGTCTGCACAGATACATTCAGGAGGTAATGGAGTTCCTCGACATCTCCTCGCTTGGTACGACATACCGGTATGCTGCCAAGATTGAGCAGAAATTCATACAGAAGAAGCGAGACTTTGGATCTGCGAATCAAAAGCAAGGGAAAGGTGCTCCCAAACCATAGAACAAAGGACAGAGCCAAGGCACAATGACTCAAGACAACCTGTCGAAGCCACAAGCAAAGAACAACACCGCAAAAACAAAGAAGGACACGGGAAAGTGGTGTGAGTTCCATAAGAGCTCCACTCGCAACACAAGTGAGTGTCGGGCCAAGCAGTCGCTGGTGGTCGAGATGCGGGCTTCTGAGTCAGATGCATGCTCTGACTCTAAATCAGAACCTGACAAGGGGAATGACAAAGGGAAACAGATTATTGATGCGGAGCCCAATGCCACTGTTGCCACTACAAAGATCCAGAAGGAGGAACCAGAAGATCCAGAGGAGGAGGAACATCTCTTCCACTCCCAGATGTGAGTAAAGGGCTCCCTGGTACATTTCATTGTCGACAATGGGAGCCAAAAGAACCTCATTTTTGCAGATGCCGTGAAGCGGTTGGGCTTGCCAACCACAGCTCACCCACATCCATACACCATCGGGTGGCTTCACCAAGGAAGAGATCTCCGCATCAGCCAGCAGTGCCGCCTTCCCTATAGCATCAAGCCCTTCACGGATGAGGTATTATGCAACATTGTTCCTATTGATGTTTCTGATATATTATTAGGACAACCATACTTGTGGAAGCGTCATGCGATGTATGAGTCTCGGCCTCGTGCTGTTATTGTTACTTTGGGAAATAAGTTGTACAGGATACCAGAGGTACCACCTCCTGCTACCATCTCTTTGGTTACTGCAAAACAATGCAGTAAGCTCATTTCCCAAACCAGGAAATTCGTTTTCCTGATGATCTGCCCCTAGGGCAAGAAGAAGATTATGGCCACGACCTCCAGAAAAGGCTCCTCTGCACGACAACAACAAATGGATAAGGTTGTGGAGGAGTACGGGGACATTTTCACCTCACCCACAGGGGTTCCTCTACACTGTCAAGTCAAGCACCCGATTGATCTGACCCCAGGTGCGTCGCTACCCAACGGACCGATCTATCGGTGCTCTATTCTGGAGAACGATGAAATCAAGAGGCAGATTCAGGAGCTGCTGCAGAAGGGTCACATCCGACCAAGTTCATCGCCCTGTGGGAGCCCGATAATTTATTATTGTGAAATCATAGTTCTAAATTATCTCTTATTCTGTGAGCAATGTAATCTATTAATTGTATGCAGATTCATTAAAAAAATTCAAACTGATTTTAGCATGAATGATGACAATTTATATATTAATTGGTTTTTAAGAGTATTTGTATTATGTAGGAGCACTGGAAATAAAAATCAGGACTTCATTTTCTGTTTTCCTTATTTTATTGGGCTGAACCGGAGAAAATTGAATATGAATAGTGAGTTAATTGTAAGATCAATGGGCCAAGGCCATACATCAACATTGACCACAGTGGGGAAGTATAAAATCATGGATATTCATGCAAGTATAGCTATTAATGTAAGATCAAAATTAACTCTTAGCTTCACCAAAGAAATAGAAGGCAAAGATCTAGCATCAACTGAAACTCACGTGAAAAAGTAGATGAAAAATGTACAATCATCCAATGGAGAGGTAATCTATAATTATCCAGTAAGACTCTTGGCTATGCCTTGAGACTAAACTAATTCTTAATATTTTTGAATAATCATCCATTGGAATTTATTAGGAAAACCATAGTAAATCATTGTCCAATGGCCATGCAAAAATATAAAAAAAATAATATTTGTTGGTTGTTTTTCAATAGGTGGACCATGATGGGACCACTAAGAAGGTGGGGGTGTTTTTTTAATCATGGAAGTGAGGTTTAGTAGATTGATAGTCAAGTTACCTTTCCCTATAAATGTTCTCGATCAAGTTATTCATTCATTGAACTTTGATTCATTCCTACTGTTTTGATACACAATCCAATCCAGTTGAGTCTTGAGTCTTCATTGAGAATGGCATTCATAGGTTGTCAAGAAAGAGTTTATCATGCACATGCACTCTTCTTTTCTTGGTATCTTTGTAACTATGTTCAGCCTGAGTTCTATATTTTTAAATTATCATAATAGTTCGTGATTATTAGGCTTTTATTTTGTCTTTTAAGAATTTTAATTTAATTATTATTAATCATTAAATTAAAAAAAAAAAATTATATATATATATATATATATACATACATACATACATACATACATACATACATACATACATACATATATATATATATCTATATATATATATAGTTATTAAACTTTCAATAGAATTATTAAACTTTCAATGGTACATCAACTTTCATACATGAGAAAATAGATACTGACAAATGGTACATCATGGCCTGATTAATTTCGCTCAACAATTTCAAATGGTATAACATTTAGTCAACAATAATCATTAATTTCTGCACACAGAGACTAATTTCTCTGGAAGCCTGAGATTTCTTTGGCTTGTTATTATTATAACTACATAGACATAATTAATAGAGAGATTGAGGACAAAAAAAATCTAGCGCTTAGTCTCCACTACTCAACATGATTTTGTGAGAAATAATACATAGATTGATTTCTCTGAGTGCCTTAGCGTTCTTTGGCTCATTTTTTTAATCACAACAACAATAAAAAATGCACCGAGGATTTGTTCTTAGTCCGATTATGCAATTTTTATAAGACAGATTATGCAATATTAATAATAAACATAAATTTATTGCAATTTAGGGAAAGCTCGTTCATGTTTTTTTCTTTATATTGGAAAGTTACTTGATTTTTGAAGTAATTTTTAGTAGATCATAGCATATATTGAGGAAATATTAGTTTGACAAGAATCAGTTATTTCTCTTGAAAATTTAGGTATTAAAAGTCAATGACACAGATATATCACACTCCAAAATCCAAAGAAAATGGAAGAGCGTTCAATTTTTTTAATCGAACTTTTATTGGTGAAGGGTTAATTTATTACGAGAACATCATTAATGAAGTGCAAAATTTTAAACGTAACGTTTATTTACTAGAAAAATAATGACCAAAACGTCAAAAAAAATTGTGTGACGGGTAAAGAGAAATCCAAATTCCAACCCTTCCTGCCACTTGTTGGTGAGTGGAGGTTATTCACTTTTCATTCACAGCTTACCAGGTTACTCATGTTACCAATATTTTCACATGGCTCACTTTTAGGTGACTACTTATTGTACTTCTTCTTTATAAAGAACAATTGGTAGATAATTGTATATATTATTTGAAATCTATAACAAATCCAGGTAACAAAATTACAACAAATAGAAAATTATGCAAAAAATTCACCAGGGCACTACTAATGTGTGGATACCCTATCATTTCTTAGATCCTCATAACTTACCAACGCCTACTATATTGGTATACACATAATATGGCATTTACCTGAAGTATTTCATATGTATCTAGAATTAAATAAGTTTTATGACAATTGTTATGGCAGATATAAGATGTGTATTATAGTTTATATTTCAATTTTTCTTAAGTAGCATGCATGTGTGGTCCATATAGTGACTACAATTACCAAATATATTTCAGTGAAGATGTGAAGATGATCTCTCATTAGGTCCTAATTGCTTAAAGCATTATTAATTAGCTTTCCAAATGAATAAAATATGTTAACAAATTAGTAAAAACTAGGAAAACAAATCATGCTTTAAAAAAATATGGCACAATGAGTCACACTCTGAGATTTATTTAATTACTCATCATGTGTCGCTACAACATATATATGATCACCATTACCATAGAAATGGGACATGTGACCATCATTTTGGTTTCGCCAATGACATTCCACATCATGAGCATTGTTTAGGGTTGATTGTGTTGATTTTTTTTAACAAATCATTTATACATTTTATGGAAATTATAGACACAATTTATAATCACATTACAAGATCATGATGTATGGATATTCCTTATCATTTCTTAGATACTCACAACTTACCAACACCTAATATATTGATATACACATCATATGGAATTTACCCGAGAATGCCACATGTATCCTAAAACAAATTAGTTGTATGGCAATTTTTATGGTGCATATATGATGTGTATTACAGTTTATCTTATAATTTTGTTGAAGTAGCATACAACAATTTACATAGTGATATGAGAACCACTCTCTAGAGTATACATCGATTTTGTACACATGGCTTTTCAGTTGTTTTTTAAGATATATCATTGGTGATGATCACATGATTATATAATGAACCATTAAGTTGAACTATGAAATTATTCCTCACAACACACACACACACATATTGATGAATTAATAATTTTTCTCATATAATTTTTTTAATCTATTTTGAAAAAAAATAAAATTATATATAATTATTTCTAAGAAGAAAAAGAGAGAGTTCCTTACCATATCTTCGTAAAACATATAATAGCGACGTTTGGAGGCAATTGCAACGTTTGGAGGCAGTCGTCTAGCGACGCTTTGGGGCATAGTGTCGCAATTGCGACACTTTTTCTAAGTGTCGGTATTGCGAGACTTTTCTCTAAATGTCGGTATAGCGACGGTTTCCCAAGATCAATGGCCCAAAGTGAACCCGATAACTTACCTTTTCCCCGCTCCTTTCCTTTTGATCGTGGTCGTTCGCTTGTTGAATCCAGATCCGACGGTGCTAATACATTTCCACGCTCATAAAGTAATCATTTGATGTTTTGGCAAAGCTGCGCGAAATGGGTGGTTTTTCCAAACTACCCGCGCTTACGTGTCGCCACCACGTTGTATCGTGTTCGAAAATCTAGTTTCCGCTTACCACCATTTACCCTCGCGAATACCACTGGCGGTATTCCCTAAACCTCACCCATTTAACCCGAGTTTAATGTCATTTAACTATGGTTATACCATCGTTTAATACATTAAAATTATATTTTTCATTCAAATTTTCACCTTTTCGCTTTAAACCTGTAAAAACATTGCAGAATCGTTTTTCCTCAAAATCACGTCATTTGAACCCTAAGAAACTTTGCAGAGCCATTTTCAACCTACCAGTACCATTTTTCGACACCCATTGCCCTGAATTTCCATTACAAAGTACTACATTGTCCTCTGCGAAGCCATTTAAAAAAAATTGAAGACTGAGCACCTCTGCAACGTCTTCAACCGAATTTCACTGGTTCTCCAGGTACTTTTCTTCGAAGTTGCCCTCTGAGATTTCAAAATTCCCGTCGATTTCAAATAATTACCAAATTTACTGCAAAAAAGTGTCCATTTTTCAGGGGAAACTCTGTCAAAATTTCCCTGGAATCCCTAATTGCCCTTTCTCGCAGTTTTTTCCATACCCTGGTCCGTTTTGTTGTTGAAATCAATTTTAAATACACGTCTGAGCTTTAAATTCCTTGCATTTCCTAAAAACCCTGCTCAGAAACCCCATTTTCAGTAGAAATTCACCAAGAAACCGCTATTTCTCGTAAAGGAACTTAGCAAACCGTTTAAGCTTACTTCGTTCATTATTAAAAATGACCAAGAAACAGGTAACCCCCAAGAATGGAGGCCCAAAATCTCAAAAGAAGTCTTCTGCAAAGATTCCTCAGCTTATGTCCTTCAAAATCGACAAACCAACTCCTGCACTCACGGTTGATTCTACATAAGTGGTCAGACCAGTCCAGCCTCCAGTCATTTCTCTAGAGAACAGCCCTTTAGTTGATTTGGGCTGTAGAATACTAGACCCTAATGTAGAATTTAACCCGCTTGCTGTCTATAATTGGTGCTATGGCAAATCAGTGGAAAAGGGTGACAAAGATATTCCAATTTGGGAATCCAATCTGCCTAGATATATTGTCCCTCTCACTCATTTTGTTCCTGACTTTATCAGATTATGCCAAGCCTATTATATGCCAGAACAAAGATGTATTGTAAACAAAGAAAAAGATACCCTGTTTTACATCACTGAAGAGTCGATAAATTCCATGCTGCAAATGAATCATGACCCTAATTCTGCTTCCCTATCAATAGAAGATTTAACCCAACTATATCTTGACTTGGATTTCAATGCTAGATTCAAAATGTACTAGATTTTTTGTCCAAATCAAGTTGATATTCCTAAGTTAAATCCTCCTTTCGACACCGTTGATTTCCCAGATGAAACTAGACAGATTGTCTCAATGCTATCCTTCATACTAGGATATGCCAGTGATGAATTCATTGATGTGGCTATCATAGGTTTTCTGTCAACTCTAAGCCCTGGTCAATCACCATCCATTCAGTTCAATTTTGCTAGATTTATAGCTGAAAGTATGCATTATCAGTTATCCAGATTATCAGAAGAAGGAGTTTTCAGATACTCCTCTTATCTACTCCACCTCTTCCTATATTATCAAATAGATAAGTTTCCAATTGAATGTAAGAAAGTGGATGCAGAAGGAAAAGTTATATCAGTAGTATTTTGGTCATCTATTTTAAGGAAATGGAACAGAAAGTATAGTTTTACAGATTTCAATGACTCATTTATAGCCCCTGCTATTTATCTCTTGGAAAAAGAGGATATCCTTAGGATCAATGATGAGACAAGAAGAATTCTGCAGTTATCAGAGAGCTACAAAACTGGAGATTGGTATTTATATAAAAATCATACAGAAATCAGAGTGTATGGCTCATCCCTGGCCCCATATAAGTTACCCAGATTTGTTACTACAAGAATATTTGCTTTAGAATATCTTAGACAACTATTGAATGTAGATGAAATCAACTTCATAGCTTTCAAGAAAAAGACCCAATTTAAGCTGAAAAATCAAATTGGGCCATTCATTGTGAATAACAGAGAAGCTGCTAATGAGATAAATGTCAAACTTAAAGAGTATAAGTTCCCATGTAGTTTTACATGGAAGTATGACCCACAAGGTATTTTGAGTGCAATAAGGGTAAAATGTAAGTTGCCTGTTTACTTGCATGATCCTAAGCCCCATATTGAAAGATATGTAAATAAAATTGAATGGGAGCCAAACACCCTATCCGATGATGATTCACAGGCAGTACAGGTAATACAGGTAGACAGTGGCAAAGGCAAACAGATTGAACAGACAGTACAGGTGGCTTCTACAAGCAAAGATACTTATAATGTACATAAAAGAGATAGAGAAGGAGATAGTTTCATAGCTGAGACTATTGAGGACATAAAATTCAGAACTCCTTATAGTAAAAGAAGCAAGTCAACAGAAGAAGAAAAGGATAAGGCTGTAAATATTGATATAAATGATGAAGCAATAAGAATAGTCACTCAAACATTAAAAGAGCTTCAAAATGTAAAAATTGGAACACAAAAAAAAGATACAGTCATGAAGGAAAACCAGGCTACTGTCGATTTGCCTCCTCCTTCTCAGGAAACTGACAATACAGAGTCAGAGATTCAGATCAGATTCAGACAGATTAAAGAGAAGAATGAAGAGCTTAAGAATCAAGCTCATTCTAGATTTCTGAAGGAAAATCCTGGAAACAAAGACAGGCTTCTTTCAGCATTTGATTATTCATCCAATAAATTGGTAATGTCATTCTTGAAGCCTACAGTGGCTGAGCCAAAATCAGTGGCAGATTATTCCAAAACAGATCTTGAACTGGATGCAGATTCCATTCATGAATTAGATCAAATTGAATTTCATAGGAGCAATACTGAAATGCTATATTCCAAAATTGTCAGTAAAACTATGAAATCAATTAGGCTTGAGAAAACAGTGCTCAACCTCCAAAATAAAATGAGGTTGGACAAAGCGTCACTGTATGCTAATAATTTAAGAATAAAAGCACTAGAAGATATAGTGATTGAAGCAGGGGGTGACCCAGCCAACATTGAAGGGGCAAAAGTATTAATTAAACAGAAAAATGAGGATATAGCTGCTCTTAGAAAACAATTGAAGTTGCCTCAGAGTGAAAACTCTCAAGCAAAAAAAATTCTACAGCAAAAAACAGAGAATGATGATTTAAAGCAGCTTGTACATGAAATGACAGATCAGATAAAAACAATGGAAAGTCAAATAGAATCTCTAATGAAAGACAATGAAGAACTAAGAAAAGCACAACCAATGGTCATTCCTACAGTGATCCCCATTGTAAACACTGCTATAACATCTACTTTGGCAGAACACTTGGCACCGAAAGGAGTACTGCCAACTGCAGTGCCAATTACTTCTCTAATATCTGCCTCTTCTTCTTCATCCTCACAAAGGAGCACACTACAAGACCAAGATAAAGAGATTCTTAGTTTGAAAGGCACTATTAAAAAATTAGAAAAATCCAAAAATGATGCCTTGATTACTTCTAGAGGACATGAGCAAAGGGCTGATCGACTACAAGAACAGGTAAAGATTCTGCAAGCACAAGTAAATCTTACAGATCAAGTGGCCTTTATAAAAAATCATTTATGGACCAAAATTATTGATGGCATTCATTCTCAATGGCATTCAATTCGGATAATTTATGAACAGAGGGAGTTACTTCAAGTTGCTAGTGCAGAGATTGACAAGACTAAGAGGGAAATTGACAAAAAACCAGCCCAAGCAATCCAACTCATAGCTTTTTTAAACAGTAAAACCAGGGAAGAGTTGGAAGAATTGAAAATTGTTGATAGAACAGAAACCATTCTTCAAATCAAAAAGGTCCTGAACAAAAGAAACATAATGAGTAATCTAGAGAACCGGTGTAAAGACATGAATTTATCCATCTCAAGATTTTTAACCAAATACAAAACATTGTCAGAAGCAGGTTTGCCTAATATTCACGCATTGAATGACAAGTTAATGCCTCAGAAAGATTATAATCTAAAAATCAGAAATCATGCAAAAGAGCAAGCCAGACAACAACTGCCTCAAGGATCACCAAAAGGCAAAATACTTCTTCAGTATTTTGAAAATCTGTTCTTTTTAGATAATGAGATCAAACATATGTTCACTATCAAGCCTAACTTTTCCAAGTATACAGAGGCAGATGAAAGTTACAGAAAATTGAAGACTATGAAGATCCCCTCTGCAGAAAAGTGGCAAGAATTCACAGATCTACTATGAATTTAATGGATAAAAAACAGGAAATTCATTTTTTACTGTTACCTCAAATGGTAAAAATACAGGGTTAAAGTGCAAAACAAAAATCAGTTCAAATTAGAATAATCAGTTCTATTTTTGCTTGTAAAAAGGTAACAACTTGCAAACTGTTTTGCAGCTGTCCCTCTTTTTAAGTTTTCTTTCCTATTTTTTATTAAAACATTATCTCAATTCCTGAGATATTTTGTAAACATTTTTTTGTATAAATACTTCACAATTCGAAGTATTCAATGTGAATAAAATTTCTCAAGACAACTATAGTTGGTGCTCTCTACTTGGCATTTTAATGTTTTCTACTTTGTTCATGCTCTCTACTTGGCCATTGGCCTGTGGATGATATGGAGTTGTAATCTTGTGCTGAATGTGGTAGTTTTGCAATGTTTCAGCTAATTTATTACCTACAAATTGTGGTCCTCCATTTGTGATTATGTCCCTTGGGAGGCCATAGCGCACAAAGATTTGGAAAAGAAACTATACTACAGAGTCCTCTGTAGCTTTTGAAAGTGCCTCTGCTTCGACCCACTTAGTGACATATTCGGTTGCAACTAGGATGTATGTTTTTTGGTTTGAGGGAGGACTAATAGGGCCAAAAAAATCAAGTGCCCAGTGTTCAAATGGTTCAATCACTAGTTGAGGGTTCAAAGGCATTTCATCAGACTGCCCAGGGTGTCCTGCCCTTTGGCAGCTATCACAGGCCTGCACGAATTTTTTGGCATCCTTAAAGATGGTAGGCCAATAATAGCCTGTTCGTAAAACCTTATGGGCAGTTCTACGGTTCCCAGTTAGATCCCCTTCTTCAATCTTCTTATCTGTAGCTTAAGGATTCTTAAGTTCCCTTTTGCTCAGATTCCATCCACTCCATCAAATCAAGCCTATACATAGCCTTAGAAGGTCACCTATCTTGCCCTTAGCACATTTGCATCTCCGAGCCTTATTTCTTAGTTCTGCTTGCCTAGAGAGTTGACTCCATTGCCCAATATTCTGGTAGATCCTTCTGGTTTACCTTGAAATCTCTTTATTCCCACCAATATTTTAAAATCAAACCCAAATACACAATCATAGCTAGCCTAATATCTGTTACTAAAACAAGGCTAAATCATACGGAGAGATCCCTCTCTAGAGTTCAAGAAGGCTAGATCTTGAATTCCCAAAGCAGTTCTTGGTTACCCCTGGTGTTCTTAACTACAAAAATCCCTATCCCACAACCTGAGAATTACTAGGGTGATAACAGGCCTTGGGGGTATTATGATCCTTGGAGGAAACTCCCACAGCTAGAAGAGTTGACAGAGAAAATTGGATCGAGTACAAAGGTGTGGCAAGTGGGTTTTACCCTGTACCAATTGTTATGATGCATATATGATGTGTATTACAGTTTATCTTATAATTTTGTTGAAGTAGCATACAACAACTTACATAGTGATATGAGAACCACTCTCTAGAGTATACATCGATTTTGTACACATGGCTTTTCAGTTGCTTTTTAAGATATATCATTGGTGATGATCACATGATTATATAATGAACCATTAAGTTGAACTATGAAATTATTCCTCACAACACACACACACACACACACATATTGATGAATTAATAATTTTTCTCATATATATTTTTTTAATCTATTTTGAAAAAAAAAAAAAAAATTATATATAATTATTTCTAAGAAGAACAAGAGAGAATTCTTTACCATATCTTTGTAAAACATATAATAGCAAGAAAATTAATCTATTGAAATTTCATTTCCAAACATATTCATGGAGTAAAATGAATATTAAAAGGAGATATTCATGGATTTACCTATAACATCACCTCATCATTAAGAATGTAAATGTACAATATTGATGATACATAGGTTAGGAGAAAATTAATCTATTGAAATTTCATTTCCAAACATATTCATGGAGTAAAATGAGGATTAAAAAGAGATATTTATGAATTTACTTATAACATCACTTCATAAAAGTGTAAATGTCCAATATTGATAAAATTTATTTATATATGATAAATAATAAACCTTTATCTCACATGTATCATATAATCTTATAAACAAACAATTGCACCGGGGGTGCAGTCCTCAAAACTTTTAAACTGTCTAATGTATATGTACCTATTTAAAGTATTCGGGGCCCACATTACAAATGCCCAAAGTGAAATATTTGCGCATATGTTATATATGAGCCAATGGTTTAAATAACTATCGGGTGGTGAAACAAAACTTATAACAAAATATTAATAAAACTATATCATACATCCGGACTTCAAAAAAAATAAACCCGATTTCAATCACAAATTCGCGTTCCAAAATAGCCTGCTGATGTCACCCTAATTTGTGACGCGAAAACTTCATAGAATACGCCATATAAAAATTCGGGTCCGTTTTTTGGCTTTTCGTACAGAGGAAAACTGTGACGCGAAAATCAAATTAATTCCGCCCTATAATGTTTCAGGTCTGAAATTCCACAATGCAGATGGGACAAAAAATAACGCGATCAAATCGTCTACTTCCACGTGGATGGCTAATTTGGTCTGTGGTTTGTGGGACCACGTTCTTCTGAATTAAAATCTCCCGTGTTAACTATTAAATTGCTCTGTTTCCAAAACAATACAACGCTATGTTTTTATGTGTGCAGGGACTGTGATTTTAAAACCAAAATTGACTGTTCATTAGTTTTAGAAAGCGGTTGTTTGACAGAGCCATTCAAACAGATTTAGAAAATGGCCAAAGGACAGGGTAGTTGAAATTAATATTTCAACATCCCTCATTCACTGAGAATACCCTCCTTGGTGCCTTCTTCGCCGGACTACGATGTGTTCATCAACAGTCGTGAACCCGATGTCTGTTTCTTCGCCAAGCATCTTCACAACAGTCTTGTTTCCAGAGGATTGCGAGTCTTTCTCGACAGCATAGAATTGCAGGCTGGACAATCCATACCTTCAAAAATAAAAGACACAATTAAAGGAGCCTCTCTCATTATTACTATTTTCTCTCCAAATTATGCGCAATCGCAAAGGTGCCTCCATTAACTACTCCTCGCACTGCTCTATAAGCCGACCATTTTTGCAAAGGCCATATAACTGTCGTTTATTGCATATAAGTGTCATTATACCGACGACGGCCAGAGCGTCACTATTGCGACGGATCCCTCTAAACATCGTAATTGCGACACTTAGAAATTGTGTCGCAAACAAAGCATCGCTATTGCGACGGATGCCTCCAAACGTCGCAATTGCAACACTTAGACATTGTGTTACAATTGCGACGTTTGGAAGCATCTGTCGCAATAGCGACGCCTTGGGGAATAGTGTCACAATTGTGACGTCTTCCTTCAAATGTCGCAATTGCGACACTTTGTCTAAGTGTCGGTATTGCGACACATTTCTCTAGACGTCGGTATAGCGACGGTTTCGGGCGGGATTGAAAAAATTTGGGGAAATTTCTGACATTTGGTCAAAAGCGTCGGAAGCAAGTGTCGGAATTTCCGCCAAATGTAGTAGTGATAAAACAATTCTCATGACTTAGTGAAATATTCTCTTCTTTACATCTCTTTAAAAAAATTTCCAAGTTTGCTAATACTTCTTCAAATGTGTTTCCATAGACTGTGAAATCATCCATATATACCTCTACACAATCATGTATTAGATCTGAAAAGATTGCTAGTACTACCCTTTGAAATGTTGCAGGTGCATTGCATAGTCCAAATGGCAATACTCGGTAAGCATAGGTACCCCAAGGACAGGTAAATGTGGTTTTGTCTTGATCTTCAAGTGCTACTTGAATTTGATTATAACCACTAAACCCATCTAAAAATGAGAAGTACTTTTTTCCAGCTAATGTATCTAACACTTGATCTATGAAAGGTAGGGGAAAATGATCTTTAAGAGTAGCTTTGTTTAATTCCCGGTATTCAATACATACCCTCCATTTACCATTTGTCTTTGGAACAATTACCAAAGGCGAAACCCACTGAATATCTGAAATGGGATAGATAAAGTTGACATTTAACAATTTCTGCAATTCTTCTTTAACAATCTCCCTAAGGTTTGGATTCATCCGTCTCTGAGGTTGTCTGATTGGTTTAAAATTTTCCTCTATGTAGATGTGATGAGTGCAAGTCTTAGGGCTTATCCCTTTCATATCAGTGTACTCCCATGCATATGCAGAAGAATGTCTCTGTAATATCTTGACTAGATTTTCTTGTTGAGATTTCTCTAGGTTCTTGTTTATGTTTAAAGTTTTACCTGGAAATATCTTAATTGTAGAGCTGCCAAATTTATCCATGGAGTAAAGAGACATCTGTCTTGATGATAAAATCTCAATGTTGGATTCTTCTTGAAATTGTTCATGTTTGTATTCTGAAGAGGATTCAAAATTTTCTAAGGTATTTAGAATCTGGCTATCTTCACTAATTTCTGAAATTGTGAAGAGAGGTTGTATGTCTTCTTCATCCTCAATCCATTGAGTATCATCTAATTCTGTAATTGTTTTTGCCGGAGGATACAAGGTAAATTTCTTGGTTGAACTACCATCAGAGATGTACATATCACCGGATCTACAGCTAATGAAAGCATCAGTTGTAGCTAACCAAGGTCTTCCTAATATAATAGGATGTCCTCCTAGATTATTTTTAGGAGTTAGGATCATAAAATCCACAGGATACTCCCAAGAATCTAGGGACACTGGAATGTCTTCTATTACCCCATCAGGTTTGATCACAGATCTGTCTACTAATTGTAATAATGTGGGTGTAAAAAGAAGATTAGGAAGTTTCAGTTTATCCATGATTTGTCTACTCATGATATTGATTGCTGCTCCTAAATCAATAAGTGTGTTTTGGATCTCAATTCCATTGATGTGAATTTTAACAACTCGATTTCCTGGGTCTAGATACTTTGGAATAGCAATCTTACCCATCATTATATCTGCTATTTTTCCTGCCAGTTGAATTTTCTTTGTCTCTCTTATTATTTTTCCTATTTTCTTCATGCTCAACTCCTTTATTGTCTTTGCTAAGATTGGAATTTCTTTGATAGCTTGCAATAATGGGATCTTAATACAAACATTTCTCAGCTCATCTAGGAAATCATAATTAGGCATCATAATTTGTTTTTCTACACCCCTATCAATTTGTAATCTTTCTGGAAAGGGAGGTGTAGAAGTGGATGTTGATGGCTGCTCTAATATAGGAGTTGAAATTATTGGTTCTTTTTGTTTTGATTTTTCAATGTTTGGGTCTTGAAAAGATGTGTTCTCTTCAAGACTTTTATTTACCCGTAGAGAATCTTCCTCAGAGTTGTTTTGCTCTTGTATGATTACAGAAGGTTTCTTCTTTTCAAGTATTCTTCCAGACCTAAGTTGAACATCATTAAGGTCTAAAGGAGTAATCAAATAGGTTGGGAACTGTTGGCCTTCTATTATGTATGTGTTCTGAGGATTTTTATTGTTGGGGTTTGGTATGGGTTGGGCAAGTAACTGATTTGCTTTCTGAGGAAATGGTAATGGAAGTGGTGGATTTTGATGTTGTGGATTTTGTTGAGGATTTTGTTGAGGAGGGAAATTTGGATATGGTGGATAAGATGGTGGATATTGATAATACTGAGATTATCTTCCATAGGGATTTTGTGCTCCTTGTGCCCAAGTTTGATATTGATTTTGGAATTGGGGCCAAGGTTGCTGCCAAGAATTCCAATTTGGTGGGGGTTGATTATACAGCTGATCATGGAATCCTTGTGTTTGAGGTCCTTGCCAAGGCCTCCTAGAGAAAAAATTGAGAGATTCTGTGGAATTTGTAGGGGTTTCTTCTTGAAAGATAGCTTTAAGACCAGGAAGTGAAGGACAACTCTTGGTCTCATGTTTTTCTGAACAAATTACACAAATCTCTACTATTTTTGCATCCAAAGGGCACTCTCTCAAGGCATGCTTCTTTCTACATTTGGGACAAAAGATTGCTAAGGCATCAGATTCATCTTTTTGCTTGTTTTGTAACTTAAGGGTGTCTATTTGTTCACTAAGACTCCCTAAAATATTAGATTTGAATTCATCAAGCATATTTCCTATTTCTGCCCTACTTACTGTCCCAGAAGTAGACTTACTTGCCCTTGCAAGAGCAGGGTCTCTTGGTCCTTTTACAGTTTTAGATTTCCCTCTTGAAAGGTTGATACATAATTCAGCTATTTCAGGGAATGTGAGCTGAGATATATCCCCTTTTCCCATCATATTAAGGATATCTATCCATTCATCCATAAGTGTCTTCAACGAGAGAGTTTTCAAAGTATCTTGGTCTATGTTTTCCATTTTTGCTCTCTTGATGTTATAGTTAAACCTTTCCGACAAATCTTCCAGATTTTCATCCTCTTTTTGTAGCATTTTAAACACTTCCTCCTTATGGTTGAATGGCATATAGTAATCCAAATACCTCTCTAGAGATGCATGTTTCATGTCTTCCCATGTCCTAATAGAACTGTTGATCAAACTCATAAACCATTTTAATGCTGCTCCTTTCAATGTTGAAGGGAATAGTTTAAGTTTTTTGGCATCCTGTAAGTAATCATAGGTTCTACATAGGACTTCAAATTCAAATAGGAAGGTTTCAGGATCTTCAATTTTGAGTCCATAAAAGTTTGGAAGAACAGAGGGTGAAATATTTTTCATAGTTGCATTGGTTTCTTCATCTACTATAGGAAACCCAAAAGAGCTTCCCATTTCCCTTCTACCTCTTCCTCTGCCTCCTTCTTCACCTCTACCTCCTTCTCCTTCTGCACCTCTACCTCCTTCTCCTCTACCTCTACCTCTACCTTCTCCAAATAGTGTATGTTCTCCATTAAAGACTCCTCCTCCCCCTTCTTCTGCCATGGTTGATTCTCCTATGGAAGTGGAAAAGTTTATGTCTCTAGCAAGGGTACTTGAATCTTCTTCTAGGACAGGTTCAGTGGATGAAGTGGAAGGTATTTCTGATGGAATATCTGATCTTAAGTCTTCTGGAAGTCTATGATCAGTAAAGTATGGGATGTGGGTTTGAGTTGGAGGTGTGCTGCCTCTTGGTCTTGGTGGAACAAGTGGTGTTCTAGGAATCAAGCTTCTGCTTCTTATAAATCTACCCCTTGAGTCTCTTTCTCTACGTATATCATTGTTTTTTGGAGGTAAGAAACAAGGCTACCTAGTTACACTTCCCCGGCAACGGCGCCAATATGTCTACTCAACTTAGTTTTCCTAAATTGATGTCATAAATTGTCAACCAGGGCTAGTAAATTGTTGAAGTGAAGTGCACTGTATGTGCCTATGTATCTTCTTCCTACTTTGTTGTGATTATTGTTTTTCTAGTGTTTTTGGTTTTGTGTTTTTATGCTAAGAGTAAAAGAACTAAATTGTTGGCAAAGAGAAGTTACTGATCACACTAAAACAGAATAAAATATACTCTAAACTATGAATGGCACCTAAGAACAAAAAATGCTAATCCACAGATTGTAAAGATGATAAGAAAATTAACTCATAACATTAAACTCAGTCCAACTCATTTCATTAGAGGTATGTTGGAACAACTGAGAAAAGGATTAGTTTGATGTAATGAGGTTCTCTTTAGTAAACAACAACTTAAAATATCACAGAGAAAATCTCATCCGTTGTTAGAAATTTGTTGGAACATTTTGAGAAAAGATTATCTGCAACATAGTAAGGAAACCTATGCTAAAATAAATTATGACACTAGAATTAACTCATTCTGCAACTCAAAATGTTACTATGAAGCCTCATTCAAGGGTTAGAGATCTCTTGGAATAACTTGGGAAAAAGGCTGTTTGTAAAATTATGAGAAATTGCAGAACAATCAAGAACTCAAAATGATATAACTAATTCTTGTTCATATGATAATGATGTGTTAGAAGAAGTTAAGAACAAGAGCAGCTTATAAAATAATGAGGGTCTTTTAAATCTAATTAACAGGACTGAAATAAAATTAACTAATAGAACTGAAATATAATGAATAGAATTGAACTAAAATGCAATTAACTCCAAAGTAATACAACTCTATCTCATTCACGTGTTAGTGATATATTGGAACAGCTCATGAGAACAAGATTGACTGTAATATTCGATGTAAGTAAACATAAAACATGATGCTCAGAAAACTACCTAAGTTAAGAATAAAACAGAGTTAAAGGTCACTTATCTAGAAAATATGCACAAAGCCTTTCGGACAGTAGGGGCCCTCTACCATCAGATTGGCACACGAATCCTTAACTCCTTAAATTTTCTTCAGATCATGCATCAAAGTTATACTTCTTTAATTAAAGGAAAAACTCTCAGAAACAGAGTATCACAGTTTTTGAGAACTAACAACAAAACATCAACTAACTGTTTCTCAGTTCATTGAGTTATTCTTATAAGCAAATACATAACTGTCATTGAGTAGAAATAGGCATAGGTGTCTTTTATAATAAAAATCAAACTAGAACTCCTGTTGAGGACTTGTATTTTGCTGAAGACACCTACAGAGTCCTTATCCTTGTAGAAGTCTGCTTCTTAGTTTTGGCTTTATCCACATGCATAACCACTTTCAGATTTTTGCTCAGCCTTCGTAGAGGTCAAGGAATGATGTAGGAGAGTTTTGGAATTTAAACATATGTGTCTTTCCCTCAAATGACACCTGTAACCTGTGTGAACATAAATATGGCTGCGGAATATGTGACTAGCTACAGAATGGCTGCATTCTATAGCTAAGTCTGATAAAAAATCACTATGACAACAAAACCACAAAAGTATAATAATTTAGTCATTGCATGCATTCTTAAAGTGATTTTAATCATTCCTATTGATCTTTTAAGCCTATAGCTGATAAAGGACAAATGGAATGAAGTGAAATTTGGTGAAAGGAAAGGACATCTTTAGGGCTCAACAGAAGCCTCAACCAAATGAGGGGTCACTGATATGAAGGGTCAGGGACTTGGGTGTGATCAGTTTAACATAGGCATGTTGGCGAGGGGTGACTAAAAAATGATGATGGGGATTCAGTGGCCTAAGGTCGGAATATACTAAGCGGCTTGGCGGCAGTCATAGTTATTTCTGATGGGGAAATCCTTGGAGTCGGTAGGAATTCCAGGGTGGGTATAAACTGGCTATGAATGTCATGGTGGCTTGTGTGTGGGGATGTAATATTCCGACCAAGGGTGTTCAGGGACTGTTGCCATGGTATAGAATATGTATGAGAGGGTGGGGACATAGTGCACCATTTGCGGTCTTTGTACACTTACCAAAAGAATAAAATAATGGGGTTTGGTTTGTACAAAACACAGATATGGGTGCCCCAAAACATGAAAGTGTTCACTCACTTATGTTGTGAGGAAGGTGTTTTGTTGAGGGTGGGGGCCCCATTGGTTGGTCTCATGTGTGAGGTGGATGAAGCGGATGAAAAAGTATCACAGATGGGATTATGCTGGTGGAGGTATGGTGGGCCAAATGCGAGGCACGGTAGTGCGCTTTTGATCTTCTTATACAACCTCGTCGTCCAGGAAGGGGGTTTTATTTTGTATGGTAAAATTTTACCTTTATGCATGGTGGATGGATGGGCATGAGGTGATTCCCGGACTAAAGTGGTATCACCATGGCGTCACTTTTGTTGTGATATATGGTCTACTGTGGGTGACGAGCACCATGGAGTGAAGGCTCTACTGACCAACGAGGATTTTTATCATGTGCATGGTGAGGTTATGATAAACACGGTCGGATATATAGAACCTATGTTTGATTTCTGATGGAGAAATAATGTCAAGATATGTAAATTTTTCTGGGACTCTATCATGCTGGGGGAGAATGATACCTGCTCTGGAACTTTCCATGGATCAAGTTGTGGATGGTTTATGATTTTTCCTACAAAAAAAACTACCTCAAGTAAAAGTGTCTTCTTTATCAAATATTATTGAAAGTCATGAGATTTAAAAAGAAGATGAGAGAGGGCATACCTGCCGACGTTGATTTTTTTTTTTTGGGAGTGCAAATGTGCGGCATCACCTTTGTCCATTATGGAGTGTTGATCACAATGTTGCTTTTGGTACGTTGATCAGATACTCTAAACTCCAGTTTTCCCTTGGGAGTTATTACTTGGCTCCTAGTTTTGATTTCGGTTGGGGTTTCCCCTGTTAGTCATCAATATTTTTTTCTTTCTATAGATGACTAAATTTTTATCCGAGATTTCTAGAAACAAAATTCATGAATATTGTGAGTTCTAGAAATCTCACTACCTTCATCATCCTTAGGATAATTTTTTCACTATTTTACTACTCTACCAATTCATGGCTAGCCTATCACTCCTAGAAGACCCATCATGGGCTCATTCCACTCATTTTCACTGTATTTCGCCACCTCTGACCTTACCACTCTGTTTTGACTTACTTAACCTTTTACTTCCACCTTGGATTTCCAAGTAGCCTAACCTTTCCCCTATTCACCAAGTGCCTCAAGAATTGGTGGTTTCAAGCTACCTTTCTAGGATTTTTAGATAAATCAAAGTCATCATTTTTTAGGTCTGCAATGCATATGGTTTGTCAAAACTCTGTTTTACACCTAAAAACCCTAAGTCAAGTTTTCAGCCAAAGGTCAAGTCCAAAAGGCCTCCCACTAGGTCACCTAGGGTTTCACAAGTAATAGGATTTTTTTGGTGTTCTAAATATTTTTTTTTCTTGTGCCAACAGGCTGCAATCAAAGAGGAAGAAGGTTAGCATATGATTGTCCAAAAGGTATAAAAATCCTTCAAGAAAGGCCTCCTTGGTCAAAGCACAACTTCTACAAAAGACATATGCCCATCTTAGACATTTCTGCAGGAATGAATGAGAAATAATCACAAAGGACATTCACAGCAAAGGAGATACATCATGCCTATGTTCAAAGAAAATCAGGGTTTTTATGACTAGTTGGCTAAACATTGTTTTTAAGTAAGGAGCCAATGCAAAGGATCACAAGGACAAAGGCCATTAGCCCAACCAAGTATGATTTGAAGGTTTCTAGAAATTATAAATGAAGAAGGGAAAAAGCCCTAAATCCTAAAGCTTGAGAAGGTAGGAAAAGAAGTAAAATGAAGGTCATAAATCTCCATCATGATGGTAGAAGGTTTTCAAAGGATATCTGAAGCTGACCTCCATGGTTTGCCAAGATAAAAGGGGTTTTCACTACATCAAAGGGACAAATTGTAAAGAGTATCAGTATGAGAAAGCCTAAGCTTTCAAGTGTAGTCAAAGGTCTTCAAAATGGTCAAGATAAGGAAAGCATGAGGTAAAGTGTCAAAATGGAAAATCATGCTAACCATGAAATCCATGTTGGGTGACTAAACGTTGTAAAAATCCAAACACATGACAAAAGGATCAAAGGCAAATGTGTGATAGGCACCTGCAGAAATCAGAAGTGGCCAAGGGGATGACATAACATGGTATAATTTGCTAAACTTTGTCAAAGTGAACATGTTACTGTTACAATCAGTAAGAAGGTGAAAACACATGTTTTAGGTCAATTACACTCAAGAATGCCAAAAAGGGTAAGAACAATGGTTTTAATTTATCATAAGAGAGAGTTTGAACAGTGCCCAGATTTTCAAGAATAAAAAGGGGACCTCTTCATCCTTTCAGTACACCATCACCAAAGAAAATCACTTGGGAAAGTTGTAAGTCACCTGCAAAAAGAGTCAAAGAAATATCAGTGAAAATTATAAAGTGACCAAAGGCAAACATAGAAAAGTGGGTTTTTACAAATTTGATTTATTTTCGAAGGGTATAAAAGCACCTAAGTTTCCCTTTTCCAACTCACTTATCACTTAACAAGGAGAGAAAGCCTTCAAGAGAAAATTCCTGCGTTTGGGAAAATTTTGGGCAAGAGAAGCCCTCCACTATGCTCTTGAAAAGTTGTGCTATGCACCTGTGTGTACATTCTTCAGAGGATATAACGATGTGCTACGCACCTATGAATGGGCGCTACACGTTTAACAGCGTGCAGACCTGACAGAGGACTCGTGCATAGAAACACATTCAGAGTAGACACGGGCGCTATGCGCCTGCACGTTTAGAAACACTTGACAACATGCAGAGTCCCGAATAGCCTGGGCGCTGTGCGCTACCCTATCACACTGCACAAAGGCCCAACAAGCCCGAGCCTTTGCTCGTTCAACATGAAACGAAAAACACATTCAATAGTGGCCTGAAAGGCTCGCCAGATCGGAAAACGTGTAGCTCTGTCAGCATTGCGCTCTTGTCCTCCGCTCGGGTGTTGGGTGTGGAGCCTGATTATCTTGTTTATATTGTATCACAATGTTGGACCCCTGTACCTTAATGGGGCAGCAACGTTGCCCGTAATTAAACGCTACCTGGGGGTCCAGGGGGGGGTGGTTGTGACTTTATGGAGCCCCCCCCTGGCAGGGGATTTTGGAGGCAGCGCCCCCAAAGCTAAAAACATATGTAAAATTGCCTTGTAAAAGTATAGTAATTTCTAGTCAATCTGGGCTGTTCATTAGGCGGATGATCTGACAGTAGAAGTTATGTTTAGTTTAGGGTTTTTTGCCCTCGAAGGCGACCCCTCGCATGTATGAGGGTATTGTATTGCGGATAAGTATTTGTATTTGTATTCTCAGAGTGAGTAACAGATAGGGAGATTGTGAGAGAGAACAGAGGATATTACAACAGATTTGCTATAGGTTGTGTCTCTTCATTTTGTTGGATAATAGAAAGGAAGGACTAGCTGTTCAGGGTGGACGTAACCCAAACTGGGTGAACCACATATATCTGTGTCTCTTTGGTTTTATGTGTTTTGCATGCTTGTGTTTTCCACATATTTTATGTGTTGCATTTCTCTGTAATATATAATTTTCTAACAACTGGTATCAGAGTTGAAGGTCTATTTGGCTGATAAACTTGCAGGAAAGAAGGGTTCCTGGTTCGAGTGGGAGCAATGAAAAAAGATGGTAAGTTTAGGCTTGAGAAATTTAACGACCAAAAATTCCCACTGTGGAAGATGCAGATGGAAGATTATCTGTATCAGAAAGATCTGTACCTACCATTGAGCAGAAAAACAAAAAAGCCGACGGCTATGACAAACGCAGAATGGGAGATTCTCGATAGAAAGGTACTTGGAACAGTACGGTTGTGCCTCACGGCATTGGTAGCCTTCAATATTTCAAAGGAAACAATAACAGAGGGTTAGATTAAGGCATTTGCGAAACTATATGTAAAACCCTCGACCTCAAACAAGTTATTTCTTATGAAACATTTATTTAATATGAAGATGTCAGAAGGTGGATCTGTTGTAGACCATTTAAATGATTTTAATACAGTTACCAGTCAGTTAAGTTCTGTAGGGGTAAACTTTGATGATGAATTTAGGGCTCTTTTAGTCCTGTGCTCATTACCAGAAAGCTGGAATGGTTTAGTTATGGCCATTACTAACTCTGTCTCTAGATCTAGTACTTTAAAGTTTGATGATGTTGTCAGTGCTACCCTTAGCGAGGAAATGCTAATGAAAATATTCTGGGGAGACTGTAATTTGAGTGGCAGTCTAGGAAGAATAATGAAAGAGTAAAAGAGTCAGATATCGCAGAATCAAGAAGTGAAAGACAAGATCCAAGTATAGATCGGGACAGCAAAGGAATGGAAAGAAAGGACACCTCAAAGAAAAGATTGTAGATCTCAAGGAAAAGAAGGAGACGCAACAAGAAAACAATCATGAATTAAAATGACAGTGATGTCATAAAGACATTTGTCTTTTCTTTCAAAAATGTTACCGATTCGGGTTGTAGATTTAGGGCCTCATTCCATGCCACACCACAAGAAATATTTTCATGACTATAAACATATTATTTGGACAAGTTCGCCAGACATAAACCTCAGAATTTTTAATGGGTAAATTTCTTATAAAACAATAGAATGGAAACCAATTTATTACAAATATGTAAGGCATGTTCCGGATCAAGAAAATCTAATTTTAACTTGAAAATTAGCTGTGAAGGTTGTGTGACAACTTTCACAGATAAAACTTGGAAGGTCACCAAAGGAGCCCTGGTAATAGAAAAATGTGAAAAGGTTGGTACATTGTGTTTATGCAATGGTATTTCTAACTCTGTTAATGATTTAAATTCCAAAGGAGTAGATGCAACATTATCGCATCATGGGCTCAGACACATGAGTGAGAAGGGGATGAATATTCTTCACTCAAGGAATTTGTTGTCGGGTTTGAAGAATATTGATTTGGATTTCTGTGAGAATTGTATTTATGGAAAACAGAAGGGAGTTAGATTTCTTAGAGTTGGGAAAGAAAAGAAGAGTGAAAAATTAGAGCTTGTGTATACAAATGTATGGGGACCTGCTTAGGTATCATCTCTCGGTGGCTCTCGTTATTATGTTACTTTTATTGATGAAGCAACTAGAAATACTTGGATTTATTGTATTTAGAATAAATCTGATGTATTTGATACTTTCAAGAAATGGAAAGCTTTGGTTGAGATTGAGACAAGAAAGAAGTTGAGGTGTCTCAGATCGAACAATGGAGGTGAATATTGCAGCAAAGAGTTTGATAGGTACTGTTCAGAGCATGGAATTCGCAGAGAGAAGACAATTCCAAGAACACCATAAGAAAATGGTGTGTCAGAAAGGATGTATAGAACAATCATGGAGCATGCAAAGTGCATAATATTGCATGCAGGATTGCCTTTACAATTTTGGGCGGATGCTGTAGATACTGTTGTTTATATAATAAACATAGGGCCTTCAAGTTCCTTGGATGGTGGTATTCCAGAGGAGGCATGGACAAGTAAAAAGGTAAAGTACTCTTTTTTAAAGCCTTTTGGTTGTGAGGCCTTTTTCCATATTAATAAAGAAAACATAACAAAGCTTGAGGAAAAATCAAAGAAATGTACCTTTATTGGATATGGTGTTAATGATTTTGGTTATTACTTATATGATTATGAAAATAAAAAAATCATTAGGAGCAGAGATGTAATATTCAATGAAAAGGTCTTGTATAAGAATCAGGTGCAGGAAAAGAAACATGAAAATGAAAACAAAGAATACACAGTTCTTGATGAGATTACAGAAAAAGTAAAGGTGCCTGAAAATAATAATAGTCAATAGCCACAATAACAACAACCATGACAACAGCAAAAAGCACCTCAAACACTTGAAAGTGGTGTTAGAATATCTACCAGGATAAGTAGACTTCCTGAACGATACTCTCCTTCATTATATTATTTATTGTTGACAGATTCTGGTGAAACCGAATGTTATGAAGAAGCAATGCAGGTTGAAAGCAGGAAGAAGTGGGAGCTAGCCATGGCAGAAGAGATGGACTCCTTAATGCATAAACAGACTTGGGACTTAGTCAGGTTGCCTGCAGGTAAAACTACATTGCAGAATAAATGGGTTTACAGGCTGAAGGAAGAAGATGGAGGAAAACAAAGGTACAAAGCTAGACTTGTGGTGAAGGGGTTTGCATAAAAGAAAGGTATTGATTTTGATGAAATATTTTCTCCTGTTGTTAATATGACTTCAATCAGAAATATTTTAAGTCTTGTAGCAGCGGAAGATTTACATCTTGAACAGTTAGATGTAAAGACAACTTTTCTCCATGGAGATTTGGAGGAAGAAATCTATATGTAGCAACCAGAAGGATATGAGGTCAAAGGGAAGGAAAAATTAGTGCGCAGGTTAAAGAAGAGCTTGTATGGCTTAAAACAGGCTCCAAGTCAGTGGTATCTAAAATTTGACAAGTTTATGTCTGAACAAGTTTATACCAGATGTCACTTTGATCATTGTGTTTATATGAAAAAGAAAAATGATGGAATCTATATTATATTGTTATTATATGTAGATGAAATGCTTGTTGCAGGGTCTAACATGAAGGAAATAAATGTGCTCAATTTTTTTTTGGAAAATTCATTTGCAATGAAGGATTTGGGAGCTGCAAAACAAATCCTTGGTATGAGAATAATTAGAGACAGGAAAAATCGAAAATTAACACTATCTCAGAATGAGTACATACAAAAGGTGTTGAAAAGATTTAATATGCAAAATGAAAAACCAGTTAGTACAACTTTTTCTAGCCATTTCAAGCTTATCAAGGAGATGTCCCCAAGACCCAAGAAGAAATGGACTATATGTCTAAAGTTCCATATGCATCAGTAGTTGGAAGCTGAATGTATGCAATGGTCTGCACAAGGCCTGATATTGCACATGCAATGGGAGTTGTAAGCAAGTACATGAACAATCTAGGAAAATAACATTGGATGGAAGTAAAATGGATTCTTAGATATTTGAGTGGTACCACAAATCAAGCATTATGCTTTGGTGGTTCAAAAATTGCTCTACAAGGATATGTTGATGTAGATATGGCAGGTGATAGAGATAACAGGAGGAGCACTACAGGGTATGTATTTACTGTAGGTGGAACAACTGTCAGTTGGGTTTCAAAAATCTAAAGTGTTGTTGCACTTTCAACAACATAAGCAGAGTATGTTGCTGCTACAGAGGCTAGTAAAGAAATGATTTGGTTACAAATGTTTATGGATGAATTGGGTAAGAAGCATGATATGGGCGGGTTATACAGTGATAGCCAAAGTGCCATTCATCTTGCAAAGACCTCAGCATTTCATTCCAGGACTAAACACATACAACTCAAGTACCATTTCATACGGCCAGTATTGGAAGATGGACAATTGAAGCTGGAAAAGATACACACTAGCCAGAATCCTGCAGATATGCTAACAAAAGTTGCAACTAGGGAGAAACTGAGAATATGTTCAGTTTCAATTGGTCTTCAAGGATGACGATGAATGTGAGAAACAACCAAGTCTAAAGAGGAGTCATTTTCTAGTAAATGAAGTAGCAGTGGAGTTGCTACAATCAATATCCAAGTGGGAGATTGTTGGGTGTGGAGCCTGATTATCTTTTTTATCTTGTATCACAGCGTTGGACCCCTGTACCTTAATGGGGCGGCAATGCCACCCACAATTAAACACTTCCTAGGGGTCTTTGGGGGGGGGGGGGGGTTGCGACTTTATGAAGCCCTCCCCTGGCGAGGGGTTTCGGGGGCAGCGCCCCCGAAGCTAAAAACATATGTAAAATTTCCTTGTAAAAGTATAGTAATTTCTAGTTAATCTGGGCCATTCATTAGGTGGGTGATCTGACGGTAGAAGTTATGTTTAGTTTAGGGTTTTTTTCCCTAGAAGGCGACCCCTTGCATGTATGAGGGTATTGTATTGTGGCTGAGTATTTATATGTGTATTCTTAGAGCGAGAAATAGATAGGGAGACTATGAGAGAGAATAGAGGATATTATAGCGGATCTGTTGTAGGTTGTGTCTCTTCATTTTACTAGATAATAGAAAGGAAGGACTGGTTGTTCATGGTGGACGTAGCCCAAACTAGGTGAACCATGTATATTTGTGTCTCTTTGGTTTTATGTGTTTTGTGTGCTTTTGTTTTCCGCATATTTTATGTGTTGCATTTCTCTGAAATATATAATTTTCTAACACTGGGTGCTACGCGCAGGGCAATTCAGGCTGACTCGACAACGCGTGCAGAGGCCCAAATGTTGCGCTCCTGTGCTACACGTCTAGCCAGGAAGCCTTTCAAGCCAGAGAAAACCCTCAAATTTTCTCAAAACTCCTCCAATTCTCTACTTGGCACCTCCTGAGGGTTTTCATAAGAGGTATTTAGAAGCTTGCCACTCTTTCATATTGTTTTAAAATTAGAGAGAAATGTAGAAACCATAGAGGAAGAGAAAATCTTGGTCCCCATGCTAAAAACAATGTTGATTGAAGGACACCCATCCATCTACATTTTGAAGGCACACTGAGGCCCAAATTTTCCTTCTCCACTCATCATTCCCCTTCACTTGCAAATCACTACCTTTCTCATTATCATCTCACTTGCCCTCTCCATATCA